>CM074436.1:5060000-5660000 GCA_037101425.1 Elopichthys bambusa | reverse complement strand
TTTGAAAATATCATATAGATATTTTCAATCTTACAATTTAAAAAATTAATCATATTATTATTATTTTTTTTTAATCGAGGGAATCATTATTTAAGGCTAATGATTAATAATATATATATGCAAATATATAATGTAAGGCACTTTAATATGTATTATATAATGCATTTATTTATATATATATATATATATATATATATATATATATATATATATATATAAAATAAGGCTAATGATTATTTAAAAAATAAATTATATGAATAATGTAGTAATGAGAATGAGATCTTTTGGGTTAAACTGGAAAATGTTGGTAAAAATTTTCATAAAAGAATGCAAAAAAACAAACAAACAAAAAAACGTTAGTATTTATTATACTGCCTTTATGCTGATTTAAAAATAAACTATTAAAAATTACTAAATTCAAAATTATTTTAAATATATAAAAATATGGTAACCATCATAATTTAAGGCTAATGATTATTAAAACAATTTAAAAAAAAGTTTGGTTGTATTAGAGTGAGATCTAAAATTTGGGTAAACAAATGTCATAAAAGAATGCCAAAAAAAAAAAAAAAAAACAAAAGAAAAAGAAAAGAAAGAAAAATCTTAAGCCTCATTGTCTTTATAAATAAATTTATTTCATATGTATTTTTAGGTGAAATGAGACTATTTAATGTTTTAATGAACTGAAGCTTTTATCTGTGAGATGAAATCTGTTTAGACACACGTCTGCTGTATTATTGAGCGGCTCACTACTCATCTGAAGTTAGGTCATGGCGAGATGTTTTCTTTATCATCTCCAGCTCGTGGTTTGCTTGTCTTCTTGCCTTTATCTCCGAGGGCAGGTGTATCTGACAGAGACCCACACACTTAAACACACACAAACACGCGCATATACACACAACTTTATTTATCACTCTGATAGGCACCGCAGATTTGGCAGCTAATCCCCAGAAACACCTTCAGCTTGGCGGGATAAATATCGATCTGTCCACAGTATCTCTTTTCCTAAAAGCCGAACCACCGCGTGATGAATGGATCTCTTTTTGTACTCTGTTGGCTGTGAAGTGAAGTTAGTCAAGTCCATCTGCTTCCCCTGAAGAGTACAGTCAGACAGAAATTGATGTGAACTGCAGATTTTAATCTGTTTTTATATCTTGTCTGTCGAATGCAGTGATGGGTTGCATTTTTTTTTTTTTTTTTTTTACAAATTATTGTCTGTTAATGTGATTTCAAATTGCGTGACAAAATTGTAATTAGTAATGTAATCTGTTATTATTATATGTAATCTGTATCAATACGTTTTAGGTCATACAATGTATGTAGGAATGTGAATAGGAATCTTGTATTGATATTCATATTGATATGAAAAATATCAACATCATGAACTGCATTAAAGGTTCCATTATGACAAGGTTTGCCAAACTGGGGTTTGTGAAGGAACTGCTGGGGTTTCGTAAGTTGATATACAGTGCTCAGCGTAAATGAGTACACCCCCTTTGAAAAGTAACATTTTAAATGAACACAAAAACAATTTCCAAAATGTTGACAAGACTAAGTGTTATATAACATCTGTTTAACTTATAACATGAAAGTAAAGTTAATAATATAATTTTTAGTTTTACTTAAGTTAGGGTGATGCAAAAATGAGTACACCCCAATGAAAGTCTCTGGAGCAAAGCTAAATTTTAGACTACAAATGTCTAATTTAACAAGAATTCAACCACAGGTGAGTCTAATTATTCATTACACAGGTGTCCAGCAGACAGTTGACTATAAAAGGGTGTTAAAACCCCTTCCCATTTCATGCTGTCAGCAATGGCACCACATGGAAGAGAAATGTCACAAGACCTGAGAAAGAAAATAATTTCTTTACACCAGAAAGGTGATGGCTACACGAAGATCAGCAAAGCTTTACTTATCAGTCAGAATACTGTAGCAAAAGTGGTACGAACATTTAAAAAAGATGGAACTGCAACCATCTAACAGAGACGTCCAGGTCGTCCACGGAAGTTAACACCTCGACAGGAGCGTCTTCTGATGAGAAGAGTTGAAGAAAATTGGCATGCAAGTTCACTGCAGTTATCTAAAGAAATAGAAAGCCAAACTGGGGTGACTATTTCCCGTGACACAATACGGCGTACACTGCAGAGGAATGACATGCATGGGTGTCGTCCAGGAAAGAAGCCTCTCCTAAAGCCCAGGCACAAAAAAGCCCGCCTAGAGTTTGCCAGGGCCAATGCTGACAAAGATGAAGACTACTGGGACTCTATACTCTGGAGTGATGAGACCAAGATAAATGTTTTTTGAAACTGATGGCTTCAAAACTGTATGGCGTCGCAAAGGTGAGGAATACAAAGAAAAATGCATGGTGCCTACAGTGAAACATGGTGGTGGCAGTGTCCTTATGTGGGGCTGCATGAGTGCTGCTGGTGTCGGGGAGCTGCATTTCATTGATGGCATCATGAATTCACAGATGTACTGTTCTATACTAAAAGGGAAGATGCTACCATCACTCCGTGCCCTTGGTCGTCGCACACTTTTCCAACATGACAATGATCTTAAACACACATCTAAGGCCACTGTTGTATTTCTGAAGAAGAACAGGGTGAAAGTGATTCAGTGGCTCCTGATCTGAACACAATCGAACACCTATGGGGAATTCTGAAGAGACAAGTTGAGCATCACTCTCCATCCAGCATCCAGTCTCTAAAAGAGGTCATTCTTGAAGAATGGAAAAAGACAGATGTTGCAAAATGTCACCAACTTGTTTATTCCATGCCTAGAAGACTTGGTGCTGTCATTAAAAATCATGGAGGCCATACAAAGTACTAGATGTAGTAGTTTTTGTTGTGGGGTGTACTCATTTTTGCATCACCCTAATTTGAGTAAAACTGAAAAATGTGTAATCTAAGTTATATTATTAACCTTACTTTCATGTTATAAGTTAAACAGATGTTATATTAAACTTAGTCTTGTCAACATTTTGGAAATTGTTTTTGTGTTCACTGAGATATTGTTTAAAATGTTACTTTTCAAAAGGGGTGTACTCATTTACGCTGAGCACTGTAGCTAATAACTAATTAAATCATAAATGGAAAATTAAAAAAACAAACAAAAAAAAAAAAAACACCCAAGCAAAATAAAAAGTTTCCAAGTAAACAATAAGGTATAAGAGGCTGTGCTGTATCATGAATCGTGAAGGGGTTGCAGGCACTCCACTTTGTGCCTAACAAAGCCCTTCAGCCATGACTTATTCACGATACAGCACTAGCCTTGAGTACCTCGTTTTTATAAAACGGTTACCACACAATACAAATATTAAAGCCAAAAATATGTATCAATGCAACTTTCATGAAGTAAACTTTTACTAAAAGCCTTCCTTCCACCGGAAAAAATAGTCCCTGACCGTGAACAGCAACAGAAGTTACATTATTACGCCATTAGATGGCAGCAAAGACTGTCTTTATGAGTGTGTCAGTCAGTAGTGAAGACTTTTATATTGAAAAGTCTGAATTGTTTTGAAAACAGACGCAACTGACAAATGCTTTGACTAGCGCCGTCAGTCACGGGAAAACCCCTTAACTATTAAAAAGACAAGATAATACATTGGACATTTAAACAGATTTTTTATTATGACCTGAAGGAAAATGCTAAATCTGAATGCAGGTAATATACTCGCTCAATCAATCTCTTTCTCACAATATTCTTCTAGTTATACATAATACAGTAAGCTTCAATGAACAATATCAATTGAGAACATACAGTTTACGTTGCTAAGAGTGGTTGCTAAGGGTGTTGTGTAGTGATACACAGAACCGTTGGGTGAAGCGGTCATAGCCAAGTTTTATCATGAATAAAACACAGAATCAAGGACAGGATCTAACCGTTTTATAAAATATAATATAATCTAATTACAAGAACTGGAATTGTTTTTTTTTTTTTTTTTTTTTTTTTTTTTAATTACATGATTATATGTAATCAGTTACTATGTAGCACTGGTTGTTTGTGAATTAGCAATTTTTAAAGATGGAAAAGACTAATTAGGGAAAACCAATAAATTATGAGCAATTTATCGCCATTATGTGAACAACAGGTAATCATGTAATCTATCTGGTTATAAGCATTTTAAAACATTCAATTACAATCTAATTACAAGTACTTTATTTTTGGAACCTAATTACATAATCCAGATTACATATAATCAGTTACTTCCCAGCGTTGAGAAGTCTGATTCATTGTAGCGAATCGGTTTTGCTTTAATTGATCTCATTTGTGATTTTTTTCTAATGGCAAAAGGATCTTGGAAAGATCTCACACGTTTAATGTTTTTTTATGGTCATAGCTGCTCATAAATCTGAAATGTTGGATGGAGGGCTGCTCTCCGTACAGCTGCCCACTCTGCCAGGCTGTGAAGCAACATTCATCCTTTATCTTCTAGCGCTCTAGCCTCCTCCTAGGGATTTGATCCTTCATCCATTTTCCATGCCCTCATTTTTTTATTCCTTTGCTATTTATAGGACCCTATTTAGAAATTCTTTAACTCCCACTTTTTGATTACCGCCTCAGCTTCCTATGGGGCCTTGTGTTTTTTTGATGCATTATTGCAAAATCCTGATGCTGTTAAGGCCTTTGAAAGGCTGCAGGATTAAGTCTGAATTGGAGCGCCAGGTTTTTTTTTAAATTCTCTATCTGTCTTTTAAACACATTATGTGTAACATTGGCACTTTTTTAGGAATAACTAACGAAAATTACTTTATAGCTATAGCTGTTTTCTAAATGATTCACCACTGAAATAAACAGACACTACACTGTTTAAAAGTTTGAGGTTGGTAAGATTTCCTAATGTTTTATAATGTCTCTTCTGCTCACCAACGCTGCATTTATTTGATCAAAAATACAGTAAATTCAGTAATGTCTAATATATTTAAGTATCTTTTTATAAACATACACTAGAAAAAAACATTACTGGAGTGCATCTTGAGACAAAACAATGATAGTGATATATTTTAAGATATATCAGTACAAGTTGCTTTCAGTTAAAACAGCTCAAACATGCATTTTAGTCTAGGACTAACTTAAGCCTTGTCTGTAAAACTGGGGGATAGTCATGCAATGCTGATGTTGTTAACATTAACAATTTGAGAACAAAGTATAACAATAATAATAATCAGTTTGATGTGATCCGAGCTAAGCGATCATTGGCAGCACAATTTATTGTAATGCTTTTTTTCTCAGTTGGTCAGAACAAAAGTGTCAGACATGTTACTTACTTGTTCAGATGACATTTTCCGGTGAAAATTCTTATTTTGGTCATACTTCCAAGACTACAATCTGTGTTTCCAAAGTACAGTATCCACAGCGATGTAGTGGCTGACACCAGACATGAGATACATCTGTGCTAGGAGCTGTGCCGATGCACAACCCATATAAAGATGATAATTCCGCAAATAACTGCAATTGCAGGTTTCAAACAGAGATGGCGACAAAGAGGCGAAACTTATGGACTGCAGCTTTAAAATACTATATATATTTTATGACAGTACATTCACAAAACATCTTTCCCCTTACATGTGTTTAGCTAGTTTTCATTACTAACGTCATTTTTTGAACTCGAGTAGTTTGACTGTATTTGAACTACTTGATAAAGACATTTTAAAGCAGCTTTCCAAACACACTGGCACGTTGTTTGGCACGGCTTCCATGGATGACGCAGATGCGATACATTCGTCTCTTATAAAACAGCCATCCATTAGGCCGCATTACTCCTCTTTTAATACATTAGTCGGGTTCAATCTCCCACAAACCACCAATTTGCCTCATCCTGACCTGTTTTTAAGCATAGCTCGATGAGTAACTCTTTAGGATTAGACAAATACGGGCACTTTGCTCAGTGTGGGAGAGCCAGTGAATCACAGATGTTACTGGGGTGGGGGAAAGCCACAAAGGATTGATTACATCAGAGTGAAAAGCTTCTTTCTTTGATTCTGGTCACCCCCACAGACTCGACAAATCTTGTGCTCTTTTCCCAGTAGGACACCTTAAGCGAAGAAGCAAATTTTTCACAAAGTACAGGTTTCAACATCACTCACTTTTTAATTTTGTACGGCTGAAGTTTGGAGGAGCCACTAGCTATGGCATTAAGACTCTGTAAAATGTCAAACAAGTTCAAGTGTTATTCCCAATAAAAGCCAGGTGCAAATTTTCTGCACAAAAGCGCTTTTCAAAACTCTCATATTAAGTCAACACGAAGCAGTGTTTGGAATCCAAAAGTTTATTTTATTTTATTTTATTTTATTTTATTTTCTAAGTACCTATTTATTTATTAAGTACTTACAAAGTTGTAAGTTTTTCATTTTATTTTATTATATTTTAAATAATTTATTTAACATTCATTTTTTATTATACTTTATATTTATTATATATTTATTATTTTATCATATATTACGTGCTAAGTCATCAGCTAAGAATGATTTTATAGTATTGTATTTTTATATTATATTTTTATAATTTATTCTATATATAATTCTATATTCTATATTCTATAATTTATGTATTTTTTGGATTTATTTTCTTCTTTTTCTTCTTCTTCTTCATTATTATTAATATGTAAATTATTATAATAAATTATATAATATTATTATTATTAAAAAAAAAAAAAAAAAAAAGATTTCTCATCCACACACAACTTTGCAGTCTCCTCTAAGAGGCTTTGTCCCTCAGGATTTTTGTATAGGACTAATCCATGTCAAACTTATTTTTACTTCTTACCTAAAACCAACCTAAAAGACAGATTTATAAAGGCGCCAAGCAGATGTTCTTGCTCTGAGATGTCCAAATCCAATTACATAGGCAGTTGTGCAACTATTTTGCCTCTTTGACCATTTCAAACAACATTTCAAGCACAGGAAACAAGACAAGAAATTATAAATAGATTTAGCTTTGTCTCATGATTCTCACAGTGGGTTTGATTTACTCTCCTTGCTGCTGAGAAATATAATGGTTATGGCAACTGTTGACTAAACATAAGTGAACCAAGGCCGTCCCTACAGAGTAAGTGCAAAAAAACCCAAAACAAACAAACAAAAACCCCCATCAAATTTCAAATAATGATTTGGACCATATTTTAACAGACAGAAATATATGAATGTGCAAATCTTCAACAATATAGCCTACTCTTGAATCCAGTGTGAGGGTGAGTAAATGTGTACATCTGACGTGTCCCAGAAGGTCAAGTGTTTGTCTCCAGCATAAAAGGTTCCTCTTCACAGATAAAGCATAACCAAGACATGAACCAAGAGATGAAGCCTTCTGAAGCTAAAATGGGTTTCCTGACTAGCGAAGTGAATTCTTGGATCACTGTAAAGGGCAACTTGCACCCTGAGCGCTGGATTCCCATTACACACCTCAGACCTCAGAAGTGTTTCCTTCCTTCCCATCAGCAGTCGACTAGATTTTCAGATGAAATTGCAAAGGGTTTCATGCCTCTGTAAAAGTTGCTGTCACGATTCTAGGTTTTTTTTCAGGGGTTCAAGTGCATAGCGCTGAAACCCTGTTGTAATTGTTAAAATTCCCGAGGATCAGCATTCTTCCCTAAAAGTGATCAGGCAGACCAAACCATAAGTCATAGAGACTTGAAACTTCGTGGGATGGTAGTACTCACACCATCTACAAAGTCACACAATCAATCGGCCTGACAGTGGTAAAAGTATAAATTCGTTCATAACTCCTGAACCATTAGTCGCACTCAAGAGTCTTATATCGTTGGAATCCTTGGCTCAAGACAGACAAAATGAATGCCTCAGATTCAAACATCGCCCTGGCGAAAATTTCAGGTATTTTGGATTTTATGAAAAACGTACTTTTGCGAACTAGTCCTAGGATTTTGGCCCGAATGGAACCAAACCAGAACTGAAAGATTATCTGAAGTTTGATTGTCAATAATTATCAGTAAAAAACTCTACATTTTTAAGTGGGTGTGGCCACTTTTACTAAAACCCAGTACACCTATGTATGGGCTCAGTCTGTGGTCGCGTGAAAAAGGGTGTGGTGACTGGCCACTTGGTGGCACTATAACATGAGAAAAAAATAAATAAATGGCTATAACTACACAACCCTAAGTCTGACTGACTTGAAAATTGTCCAAGACTGCCTTCAAGGACATTTGCGTATCTTGAAAAACGCGGCCGCCTTTGGCCAATGAAGTTTGAGCAGCTATCAGACAAGGTTAACGACAAGGTTAACTCACGGCCCTAGAGCAACTTTGCCTCTAGGACCACCGCTGTCAATCAATTCGTTTGTTAAATATTGGAGATTATTTCAAAAACCTACTTTCACGAACAACCTTGATAACTGTTAAAAAAAATGTAAAACACATATTTCCTTATTAAATTGCATGTTTTAGCTATAAATGTTTATTTCCATTTATGATCTCAGTTGTTACAAGCTTGCTAAATAAAAAATATCTATTTACGCATGTGTTTAAAAGCACCCTGAAAATTGCTTTTTTTGCTATTTTTAATGTAATTCTGTTTTTTCGTCTAAAACAAGAAACTGTGTAAATGTGCTCAGACCGATGAGCTTGGCATTACTACGAGCAATAGCAATAGTAATAGTTTTCTCAGTAAAACCTCAAAAAATCAGTAGATAATGTGAAAAATGCAATTATGTACGCATACTTTACTGAAAGCTCTCGTCTTTCACATGCATTTAAGGCCTGAGGAGATATTATGGGCATTTCTAAGTAATCTAGGATCATATTGTGTCTGAAGCAGATGATTTACAGAGAAATCAATTCACAGATTGAGACGTACAGGAAGAGGCAAAAAATAGCAGAGCGAGATACAGATGCTCTCTGGCAAACACTGTCAAATGCCCATTATGGATGCAGTATAGGAGCGCTTACATGGGAAACCTTGAGCCTGTATTTTTAACTAAGCCTATAAACATAGACTATAGACTATAGACATAAAAAGAATTGACTTTACACTTTCTGAAGCAAATGCAAGTCAAGTTTGAGTGCAAAAACTCACCACTAACATTCAACTTGGTCTGATCATTTTCCTATTATTGTGAATGTTGGCAAGTTTCCCAGTATTTACTAAGCCGGTGCTAATAAGATTGTTCTTACTGGTTAATAGGAGGATGATAGTTGGTTTCTAGAACATCGGTAGATGGTTGCTAAGATGTTCTGTGTGGTTACTAGGGTGTTCTGGGTGGTTGCTATGCTGTTCTTTGTTGTTTATAGGGTGTTTTGGGTGGCTGCTAAAGTGATCTGGGTGGTCGCTATTGCATTGTGTTTCCTAGAGCGTTCTTATTGGTTACTAGGTGGACGAGGTTTGTTAACTAGTACATTAGTAGACAGATGCTAAAATGTTCTTTGTGGTTGCGAGGGTGTTTTGGGTGGTTGCTAAGATGTTCTGAGCAATTGCTAGTTGTTCTGGGTGACTGCTAGGGTATTTTGGGTGGTTGCTATGGCATTGTGGTTGTTAGAGTGATCTAGGAAGATTTGGTTGCTAAGATGCTATGTGTGGTTGTTAGGGTGTTGTGGGTGGTTTTTGAACTAAAATTAAAATTGAAATAAAAAGAAACCTTAATAGTAATATTTAAAAAATAATAATTAAATAAATAAGTACATTAGTGCTGTCATCGTGATTAATCGCATCTAACATAAATTTGTAAATTTATAATATATGTTGTGTAATATATATATACACACACACACACACTATATATATATATATATATATATATATATTTACAAATTTATGTTGGATGCAATTAATCACGATTAATCGCAATTAATCGATTTGAAAGCACTAAAATAAAATAAAAATAATAATAAAAAAGCACAACAGTATGATTAAAAATGAAACAAAACTTAAAATGAAAACAAAAATAAAATCTAATTAAAAAACATAATGACTATGTATACAAATAATACTAAAATTAAACTGGTAATTGCTAGGTGTTCAAGTGATCAAGCAAACTCTGTATTAGACATTAAATGGTAAAATATATCATGGGATGTAACTAATTTGTGCTACTTCACTGAACATTAAACTCATTAAGCCTTCAGCTACAGCCATGGCAACAGCACCCAGAAAGTCTCAGACCAGAACATACTTTCCTCAACAAGCTGAGAGATTTGAGGACTCGTGCGTGAGCGCAGCACAAACAAGTTTGGTGTAAGAAAATCTTAAAAAGAAGTTTGCATATGTGTTTTTATGTTGAGTACCATATTTGATACATCAGGCTGTTATGGCTCATATAAGGTGTGTTCACGCCATATCGTAATTCCTGTAACTACGAGATTCTGGTTCGTAAAAAGTTCACGTCCTCGTAGAGCTTGTAATTACAGCTTGTAAGCTGGGAGTTTTCTGAAAGCTCCCACATGTACCACCTGACCACTGTAGATTCATTTAGGCGTTGATAGTGGTGCCATAGAAACGCATAATTTCCAGTCAATGGACGTGAACAGCTCCGAATATAACACGTGTTGTCATCTCAAGATTCCGGTAAATACGAGGTGGCGTGAATGCAGCAATAGTATGAAATATAGTGAGAATATGGAAAAGGAAGGAAAAAACCCTCAATTTTATTCAGAGGCCTTAAAAGAAGCAATTTGGTCCAGATGCTGATATTTTTTGGGGTCAAAAAGTAAGTAAAAATGATAACTGCGCCGGGCTAGCAAAAAACACTTGCGTCGTGCCCCGGGTGTATGATAGGGCCCTATATCACCCAATAATATCTTAGTAAGATTATATTTAAATGCTTAGTTTTATAATCAAAGGCCTGTAGTTTTAAAACATATAATGCAATTTATTACAATGATAACTGAGAGATGATTTTCTCATGATTGATCATATGTGATACAATTTAACATGATTTTTCTAAAACATGTTGTATGGATAATTAGCTTCAGTCCAGTAAGCGTTTGACTTCATATATTGCTAACAATATAAAAGTTATTCATGTTTACTGTATAAAAATCAGTAAAGATTTCACAGCAAAAAGACACATGTATGTGTTTTTACAATTATACCAAAAAACCTTTTACTTGCTAAAAAAGCATAACTTATTAATCAGACGACAGAAGGCATGTAGTAGATCATGTGCATCAGTGTTTTTTTTTTTTTTTCCATGTCAATAATTTAGAAGCAGATATGATACAGTAGGCTTTTTTTTAGGGTTAATTATATAACATATACATTTCACACTTATAAAGCAATAAGCAGTCAATTGAAATATATTGTCAGATGCACATATTTGGTCCACAGCATACAGCCCCCTTCATTTAAATAATTCATTCATATCCATCAGCGTGGCATTTTACAGCACATAGTCATGATTGAATGTCAATGCATCGATCAGAACGTAGTATAATCTCAAAAAACCATGTGTTTGACAGAGCATCGCTCCGTTTGCGGTCCCGTGTGGCTGTGACGCTGTGACAGGAAGATTTCCTCTTCAGTTCTGCAATCCGAAACCACACATGTAGTTCCTGGAAGCCAGCATGAATAAGTAAAGCATTGTTGTGATGGGCCGATGTCAGCTGAAGTGACTGTCAGAGAGGGTGGGTGATTCTCAGAGGACGTCGTCCGGTTGTCTCGCTCTGCGACCTCCATTATCAGAGGAAAGGCTGCCACTCTGGGTAATTTCATCACGTCAGTGCAGATGACTGATTGGAAACTCGGGCCTTGCGCCATTTTTTTTTTTGTTCTTTTTAGATGGACAGTCGGAAGAGGTGGCTAGACGTCCCTGCAGACAGCCCAGGAAAAGCTATATGAGATCTACTGCAATTTTATTTCATCTCTTTTCATTTATTTATTTCCTCAGCTTCCTTGTGTCAAGGATGCCAAGATAACCTCGCTCCCATAATTCACTTTGTTCCGAGTCCCTCTTCTGTTAGATATTGAGTTTGCTCAGCTGAAATCCTCCCTGCTCACTTACTCTGGATGAAAAAGTACTGGTTATGATGGATTATTTCTTTTGCCGTTATATCAGTACACACATTTTCTTGCATGAAGCATTCAGAGGCGAATAGGCTAAACCGTTGTGCCACTTAAAGTCATCATGAAATCAAAATTGACAATTATTGTTTGTTTTTTGTTGTTTGTTAATATAATATTTCAATATTTATTACAAATGATTTATCCGTGCACATCATTATTATTATTTTTTATATATATAATGCATGTGCCTCATAATCTTTAATCAAAACAACTTCCCCTCCCTCTTGCAGCTCAGCTCATATTTTCTCTTCTTTGATGATGTGTTCACTGGCTCGAGGGTGGGGCAACCTGTCACTCACATGATATCTACCAATAGCAAACCACAACCAATCTAATCAGTTACCCATGGACAAAATCAAACCCCTCCCTACATTTGTTCTTGTTCCAGAAGCCGTTTCACTCCCACAATAGTGAATAAAAGATTATAGTATCATGCTGACTTTAAGCACGCTGTATTTCAGTGTAAACATCTGCGTTTTATTCACTAACCAGTACTAGATTAGCATTGTATATGCGTATTTGCATGAAGTTATTAGTCTTTGTAGAACAAAATAGGCTTATTGTTGATTGCACCTTATTCACAGAAGTCAGTGCTTTTAGCCTACTATGAATATTGTTTAAGTGATGTTTGTGCACTTTTTCTATTGACCATGACTGCAGTAAATCATCGAATGCTGATCATATGATGGAAAAAATGCATATATCCAGATGCGAGTTACACAATTTTTAAATTTAAACAGCTAATTAAGGTGTCTGGAATTGTGATGGAGAGACTTTGAAGTTGTCTTCCATCACTGTTTTTATTGTTTTTACTGTTCTTATGCATTTTACAATGCTTATGTGAGGTTCACTGGTTTATATTTTTCTGTTTTAGCTGAAAGAAAGTGCGAATCTGTAGGTGAGAGCCCGTTTTAACTAATTTATGGAAGTGCTTGTACAAATGTTTTGGTTTTATCCGTCCTTTTTATTTAATTTACTGATGTTGTTTTTAAAGAGGACCTAACATGCCCCGTTTTACAAGATGCAAATTAAGTCTGTGGTGTCCCCAAAGTGTGTATGTGAAGTTTGGTAACACTTTATTTTAGGGTTTTTTAACTAGTTGCTTATTAGCATGCGTATTACAAGATTATTAGCTGTTTATTAGTACTTTTTAAGCACATATTAATACCTTATTCTACATTCTTAATCCTACCCAATACCTAAACCTAACAACTACCTTACTAACTATTAATAAGCAGTAAATTAGGAGTTTATTGAGGGAAAAGTCATAGTTAATAGTGAATACATGTTCCCTATACTAAAGTGTTACCTGACGTTTTAGCTCAAAATTTCACAGCATGTTAAAATTGCCACTTTTTGGGGGTGAGCAAAAAAGCGCAGTTTTTGTGTATGTCCCTTTAAATGCAAATGAGCTGATGCTCCCGGCCCCCTTTCCAGAAGAGGGCAGAGCTTCAAGAGGATGTGCTCAGGCATACCGGCAACACAACAGGACAATCTCACGCACTGAAAATGTCAGTAGCGGAGTTCAGCCTTATATGTTCAGTCATCTTCATCTTACTGTACTGTGCATAATAAATGCGCGTTTATGAATTATACAGACGGTAAGCATGGCGGGATAAAAATAACAACATAGCTCTGGTATCCCGGTGTCTTCACGTGCTATCAGAAATTTCATAATTCACACTTCTGAAGTTGTGATTACAAGCTCGTCGCATTCAAGTGGGCGATTTCAAAAGGTGTTCATGTGCGATTTTTAACTAGGAAACTCATATATATGATAATTCTGATAGCACATGAGGGCAGCATCAATGAAAACAGGTAGAGAATAAATTATTGGCACAAACGCATAAAACTTTAGCAATTTTCTTGGGGACATTTCCAACATTTTCCATTTAAATTTAACCACGATGTCCTCATTGGTACATCCTAAAACACAACACTTGTAATGCCCCTTGTACAACTCCAGCTGCTACAGTCAACCAGTCAGATTTGAAGGACAAGTTTACAGTTTATGTCAAGCTTAGGCTTACAACAAGGATTAGGTGATTCTACATCAGTGTTATTCACTATCATTTCCCTCTGATTTTAGGGATACGTTATGGGTAGGGTTAGCTTTAGGGGTAGGGATAGGGTTAGGACTAAATTTTCAGTCAGGAATGATGTTCCAGGATCAACAAAATATGTTGACCCAGGAAAATGTCTTACTTAGCCGTGAAACTCCAGCCTCAGTTGCTGAAGAGAGGAGTTGATACTGTTTTAGTACCTATAGCAGTTCTAGTTTTTAGACTGTTTTTATTAACAACCTTTGCTTTATTTATGCTCCTTACCATATTTATTTGTACATTTTGCACAAACATCTTTTTGGATGCCAGCATTGCACCCATGTTTACATCTTGGTGTGTCCCACTCATATCCCGATCACAGGATTGCTGAAAAGTGATCAGATATCACGTTCTTCTTATTTAACGCTGTGCAAATTAAGGTCAGCACTTTTTTAGCCATGTTTAAGCCGTTACCTGATTAGCATAATTCCTTTAGTGAATCAGGCAAATTAATGATGCACGTCAATATTATATTGCATCTTACCAGAATAATTTAACAATATGATCTCATTAGTATTTGTGTGTGTGTGTGTGTTTATTTAGGACAGTCACTGAAATTTAAAATATTAATAGGGACAGCTACGCTTTTACATATATACAGCTTTAGAGAAATGTAAATCATATGTTGACGTTCATTGTATGTTGAATTCTTAGGTTGTTTTTATTGCATTTCTAATAAATAAGATTAATTACATGTGCTTTTGATGCAGATAACACATTTGCATAATGCCGTTGTTTCACTTATACAGTATTTCATAATTGTGAAAGCTTTGATGATAATTAAATTGAGCCATGCAAACTACATATATTAGTCTAACCTGGATTTGATTTAGAGTATAAATAAGTTTTTCCATCATAAATATCTGCAATAGCATTGATTTGTTAGTATATGTCTCTAGTTGCACTTACATTAAAGTGCTGAAGTTTTATAGATGCTGTTTAAATGTTGATATTTACTGTAAAAAATATGATCTACATGCACAAGAAAATGAATGGTTTGCTACATACAGTACAAACATGTTAGAGTTGCTGATAAAATTTTAAGTCAACACACCACATGAAGCCAAAGCAGATGGAGCTTTAGTGCATCACAGACATTAATGTTTCAAAATACCAGCTCTGCTGGAACGAGCTGTCCATGTTTTTCTGCTTTGCAAGGCCAGGCAGTACATTTCTCCTCTTTTCACCGATTTGTGAAATACATTGGAGACCATTTCACCGGGAGCATTATATGCTGTCAGGATAGGAACTAATTATATAGGGCTTCCAGAAACGATTCCTCAAGCTCCATTATGTCTGTGCCATGCTAGCGTACGGCAGGCTCTGGAGGAACCCACGTTACTGATATATCACTGGGATGTAATTGTATTTCATATCGCTCTTCTTAAACTTTGCTTAGTTAAATGGACCGTTAGAATATAGTAATTTAAGAGAAGCAAAACTAATGCAGCTGTGATATTCTGCGCCAGTGGAAGCACTTCAGCGAGGGTTGAAAACTTCAGCAATCATCACAAACCTAAGGGAAAGACCACTCATGTGGAAAGATGCATCTCCAATAGTGCTGGCAGGAATCACTGCCAGAGATCCCAAGGTTGTGAGATATGGTTTTTATTTATTTATTTATTTGTTTGTTTTTTGTTGTTGTTGTTGCAAAAAGTACTTGAGAATGCATTGGAGACCTTAACACCTAATTGAATTCATCCTTCTTCATAAGTACAACAGAGGCATGTGTTCCTTAGCTCATGACAAGATCACATTTATTTATATATTTCTACTGCAATTATGTTTCAAATCACAGTGGGGGCAATATCCAGGATGTTTATCAACTCTTGGCAGTTGAGCTAACATGAAGTCTGCGCTCAATTGAACATGCTCTCGTTTCCACTCGCTCAGGGCGTTCATTTGTGAGCATCTCTGTATGAAACCCATATAAGGAATTAGAATTTCTCTAAATATCTTGGGAACATTTATGCTCAGGAATGCATTTTAATCCAGAGGATCTGGAGAATTGTACATATAGGTTGTTTTTAAGCTGCTCAGTCACCTAAAATGATTCTCTTGAACATGTGGAGTTGTTTTTAGCATGTTCAGACATAAAGTTGCCAGCAGAGCTAAATTTAGTCTTCTATCTGTCACAGTCTGGCACATGAATCACCTCATTTTTTCTCCTCTCAGGATATCAGTGGATATCATTCAAGCATTTCAAAAGGTTTAATGCAAGAAGTCAAAAACTAGCAAAAATCTAGTTTAAAAGGAAAACTACACAGTTGGTAACTGTGTGCAGAAACTACACACATTAAACAAATAAGAATTTTAGGAGTTTTAGAGGCTGTCGGTATGTTGATATTGTATGTTTCCGAAAGTACATGCACTTTAGGCATGAGTTCCTACGAATACTAATGCGATAAAGTTGAGCTTCTGCATTTAGGAAGTAAGGCTGTTTTTGATGGATCTTCCTGACATATCGTACTGTATAACCCAAACCTGAAGAGTCCAGACAGAACTTCCCACGGCGAGGTGAAGACAAAGCCGCTTATCCCGTGACTCAGGCATGCTGAGAGGTAATGGGACGTGCAAGCTGCTTTCCTCTTCATTGTTAAAAGAAGAGTCAAAGTGAGGTCAAGAGTAGAAACTTCTACTGTTTCAGTGTCTCAAAAGTTGACAACTTTGGCGAACATGACAGTTTTATAATCTTTAAAGTTGAGGTTACCTGAGGCAACTCTTCACAGTCATCCCTAAATAGTGCATGTCTGAATTTGTAAGACAAACAACTTTGTTTGGTGCTGCTATGCATTTTAAATCACACATCCCTTAAATTAATGAAAAATGAAAAGTTATTGAAGTTTAATAGTTCATAAAAACATAAAAAAGTAAACTGTGACATATTATACCCAAAAATTCTTCATACAGTGGCCTACCAGTAAAATGTATTATATGTATATATATATTTGGCTGGAAAGTCACATGCTGTCATATTTTGTGTATACAATATGTTGTAAACTAAATCTAAATTAATTTTCATGGTATTGTATTTACATGATGGTATTGTAAATAACATTTTCCTCTTCATTTCCTTTATTTATTTAGTTCAAATTCAATTCAAAACTAAAAAGAAAAAAAAAAAAAAGTTCATGATTTGATTCATTTGTTCAGCTTATTCCAAGGGGATGCACATTGCAGCATGTCAGGAAAGGTATAGGATACGCTACCGCTAACGTTTGTGGTATATGGTCAAATTTCCTGCTGTAACATGGTGTTTCAACCTGTCATGGTGGGTCAAAATTATGATGTAGTGTTTACAATTTGCCTTTTACGCAGCCTCCTCAGATAATGTTTTGCATCGTATCAGCACCCTTAAATTGTTATCTAAGCATTGTCGGGAGAGAAGATGAATGAGGTCGTTTGCTTGCTAACCTCAATTCGGTTTCTGTGGGAATGCTTTTTCTATTGTCGCTATTCCCTTGGGTTTCTCTGTGTTCATGTGTGTGCTTGAGAGCTTGAGAGCGAGAGCATGTGTGTATTTGAACTTGATAAACTAGGTGAGAACCCATTTTGTTTGACATCCAGTTTGGCGGGCATATAAACAGTCTGCTCCTTTGACTTGCCATCTGTTTTGACCTCCGCGCTTGAGCTTGACTCTATATGGTCATGTGTTTCTTCTGCATCAAGTTACTGTAAAAATTCAGTCTTTACATCAGTGGTTCTCAAGCGGTGGGTCACGACCCGATAATGGGTTGCAGGTCTGTTCTGACTGGGTCGCGGACAGCAAAGAAAAACATGCTAAATTGTCTAAATGATCTAAATCCCCATTTTAAAAGGTACCTTGAGAGTCCCAGATGAGGAGATTTGAGGTTTCAGCTCAAGCAAACTCGAGCAAAAGCGGGTAGGAAGATAGAGCTGAACATCTGAGCACGTTTAACAAAACTTCCTCCAATCATTTTGTCGCTTTCCCAGAATGATGAGCAATTTAGACTTCATTGTAATCAAAGGAGCGGGCGAGAATGACAGCTAGCGGCTAATTGAAGTAGACGTGTTAGAAAAGGCACGCTGAGGCTGTCGAGAGACTCTGACGGGATCTTTACAGAAGCACAGACGGCTCGGCAGAATGACAGCTCTCTCTACCACATCAGTGTGTTGGTCAGGACTGTCAGGTGCATCTCTCTGGACTCGGCAAAAAACTGTCACCTAAACGGTTAGCCTCGTAAAAAGCTGACAGGAATTATTATAGAGATAAAATTACAAGAACGGCCTTGTAACTTTTTGTGACGTGTGTTGTTTTTGATCCCATAAGAATTTTGCTTGCACGATTTAAGTCCGAGGAACAGCAGCCCATTGGGTTAGATGCTATAATGTGAGCTCTGAATCATTGATGATGTAGGGTTTGACTGCCAACAAGTGTTACAGCACGTCTCTTTAGACAAACTGTTTGGTACCTTAAACTATTTTAGCCTTCTATTATACATTGAAGTCAATGCTAAAATTTACTTTGACCCTGTTCACTCTGTAATACATTTTCCTGGGTTTATTGTGAATTATTAATCAAGTTCATGATTTTATTTCAAGGGGAAAATATCTATAGTCTTTTATCAAAATATAATAACTTGCTCAAGTTTTCTCTTCAGATGACATCATATATCCCTCCTATTTTTCAACAGCCTGTCATATAGGCCTATCAATATTGAATATTGGAAATTTGAATGTTGGATATTGGAAAACTGCAATCCATGATTGGCTATAATGATCAATGCTTCAAAAACATGTTGTAAATAGACATCTTTGATGCTCTTCACGAGCGCTTACACAGATACACACAGGAGTGTTTGAAAGCAGGCATCTATCAGTGGATATATTAGGGATCTGCTGATAGATGCCTACTTTGTTGATCATTGTAGCCAATCACAGACATATCTGTTGAGCATGTGAACACAATGGCCAATCAGAGGAGTTTAAGAATCCGCTCAACAGTGCTCAAAATGCTAGGAGAAAATGCTGGTATCTTCACATTTAAATTACAGCACCAACTTGGTACCGAAGTCTGTACTTTTGATAACACAAGGTCAGATGTCCATGAGTGAAATCATAAACACTGGAGAAATTTACAGTAGAAATCAAAGTGTAATTCTCATTTAAATATAGCACTGACACTGTTTTTTAATGTTTAATACTGTAAAGCTGTTTGGTTTAAAGCAATATTGTATAAAGTGCTACATAAACGTGACGTGACTTTACTTGAGTGCCAAATTGAGGAGTTGGGCAAACATTTCCACATCACTATGATCAGATGCTTTCTTAACTGCTGTTTTCACACCGCTGACACTTTTGTTGTGTGTTTATTTTGTTATTGAAAGGAATGTGTGCAGCACATATTTACATATTCATCTAAACGTCGCTCCCAGCAGCGGAAGTTCGCTAACAGTATATTACTTCTGCAAAGGTATTTCCAACTTACTTTTACCCCTAAGCAAAGAACGAAAAAGAACTTCACTGTGAGTATATCGGGGCCATAACCCAGCTTTTGCCCTTGAAAACCTCATAATAATCTAATATGGCCTGCCTTAAAGTTACCTTAGTGTTAACAGACCACAATCCATTTTTCTTTTTCCACACACTATTTTGACTGTAATTAGTTGATGAAGAAAAAGCCCTCTACTTTCTTGCTTTAATTTAGGACTTGTGTTCCCGCTGATGAATTAAGCGTGTTTCAGAATTACCATGCTAACTGGACGCTGGCGATTCTTTCCCTTGGGGTTGCTGCTTTCTCCACTCGCCGCTAATGAATTTGGGAGAGTTTTAATGAGCTGAAATTACCTTTGACTCTTAGGGGCTCGTATGCGGCTTGAGCTAGTCGCTCATACGTGTAACTGGAAGTGTGAAAGCAAAGCGTAGGCGGGTATTAATAAAGGCAAATGAGACAGGGTCGCAAGGACGTAGAATATCAAGCTTGTATTTAGAACACTTCCTCAAGGGTTTGTTTGACGACGTGACCTTTGCTATGCAATTACATTATCATCTTGTGGGAAAGGAAATGGCTTATTTATACTGTAGTTTAACATATCATTCACATATGCTATGCCAAGATCACATTATTTGGATGAAATATAAGAACAAACATGACAGTAAAGACATTTGTAATGTTGCAAAAGATTTCCATTTCAAATAAATGCTGTTCTTTTGATCGCTCTGTTCATCAAAGAATCCTGACAAATTAAATGTATCACGGTTTGAAGCAACAATGATGATAATAATAATAATAAGAAGAAATGTTTCTTGAGCATCAAATCAGCATATTAGAATGATTTCTGAAGGATAATGTGACACTGAAGACAGGAGTAATGATGCTGAAAACTGAGCTTTCACAAAAAAAAATTACATTTTAAAATATATTCACATATATTCACAGATTGCACCACTGGTGAGCAGAAGAGACTTCAAAAACATTTTGAACAGCAGTGTTGTGGGTAACAGTCGAACACACGTCTCACAGTCGAATCTTACCAGAGGTGTTACGAAACGAGATATGGGGGTGCTCAACATCTGATTTTACATAGACGTACCGGTTCTCTCCCAATAGGTTAATATACAGCCTATTATGATAATGCTGTAAATAAAAATGTGAAAAGAAAGAAGCTTTTGATAAATATTTTTAATGTGCGTGAATAAATCCAACCACCTCTGTGGCAGATTTAAGTTTCACTTTCCATGATCCGTGACCAACAGAGGAGCATCTTGGCGGCAGGGATTAAATCTTTAACAATGTCTGGGATAAGAAAATCTAACGTGTAGAATTGGATGCACTTTGAAATGGTAAAAGATGATCCAAAAAAAATGTAAGATGCAAGTTGTGCCAACAGCTCATGCCCTACCACTCAACAACGACAAACACTGCGGCGCGCTTCTGCCGGCCAACATTAACGAGCTGACGCGCGCTATTTGAAAAGACTCAAACGGACACAGACAGATCGCGTGTAAGACTGGATTTTTCTCTCTCAATCAGGTAGGGTACAAGTGATTTCAAAACATTTCAGCCGGTTCTAATTTGATTTGTGGATGCTGTGAATATTTAGCTTAAAAGACTTCCACTCCAGTTTAGCGTTTATTGTCTTTGCAGTTAAAAAGATAAAGTTGACAATTCTGGCTATACTTTCATTATTTTAATAATTTCTTTAATTTTAATTTATTTATTGATCACTCTGGGTTATCTGATTTAACTATTTGTGGCTTTGTGTTTTGAATATACGTTCTTCTGCATTTGATTATGACTATTTCATTTTTTTTAAATTATTTTTATTTATTAGAACAGTATATTCTGTTCTAATTCAGTTCTGTAAATTATTTTTTTATTTAGCAGATTTAATTTGATTTGCTGACATATGAAATGCATACCTATCTGCAGTGTGGCCTTTCTGCAGTTATTTATATATATTTTTAAGGTTTATTGAAAATGTTTATTCATTTTCTTCTATATCTTTGTGTGGTGTTCGGTACATCTTGGCTGTGAATGTTTATCCACATTGCCTTTCATTTCAGTTTAAAAAAGATAAAATTGTTGTCAGTTTCGTCTATCACTTGACAGGCAGTTTGGTCGCTTTATTAGAAAGTTGTTTCTCTGTGCTGTGTGTGAAAGAAAATAAAAGTTGTCTTAAGGCACGGGTATAGGCCTTACTTCATTTTCCCCGTTCCATCTTGTGCACAGTTGAGCATGCAAGCTTTTCAAAGTAGCCTATACTCCTTTGGCCTTGAGCGCGGAAAGAGTTTGTGCGCACTATCTAGTGGACTGCTTTCTTTTTTTGTTGTTGTTATTAAAAATCAAACAAGAAAGCCCAGCCCAGGTGAGAAAAAGTAACGCAAAAGTAATGTAATGCATTACTTTTCATAAAAAGTAACTAAGTACTGCAATTAGTTACTTGTTTAGAGAGTAACGCAACATTGTAATCCATTACTTTTAAAAGTAACTTCCCCCAACACTGTTGAACAGTATATTTGTATCTTAAAACCCCCCCCCCAAAAAAACCTTGATACTGGTAGGTATTTACTGCCATCATATGGACGAGTGCGAGCAGGACCAAAAAGAAATCTTTTGAGATCCA
This sequence comes from Elopichthys bambusa, assembly GCA_037101425.1. Lineage (NCBI taxonomy): Eukaryota > Metazoa > Chordata > Actinopteri > Cypriniformes > Xenocyprididae > Elopichthys > Elopichthys bambusa. Next base: position 5,637,800 of record CM074436.1, on the reverse strand, counting down.
TAAAAGAAAGAAGAACATACGACATTAGAACAACACCAGAGTGAATAAATGATAACTTAATTTTCATTTTAGGTTGAACTATCCCTTTAAATCAAGCAGCACAATTTGAGGTACTGTATCATTCATGTCTTTAGCACGAACTGTGCAATTCAGTGATTTCTGTTTGCTTTTGTGCATCTCACAAAGCGAGACACTCAACCGTTACACTAATGAATTAAGAGCACTAGATTAATTTGACATCTGTTAAAGAGCGAGTGACGAGTGTATCGAGTCGGTTAAATGTGCTGCAGAGACAAAGGGCATGCGAGACAGCGAGGATGTACGTTATTGGTTTTGTTCACTGCCTTCTGGCTGTATCTGATCCTACAGCTCTCCTGCAGTCACAGCTCCTCTATAAAGCTCATTAGCATCTGCCAACAAACAGACACAACTCAAAACAGCTTCACGCCGCAGCTCTAATGTCAGCCAAGACCCCAAGAGAACGGCGTAGATGCCGAAAGCATAGATTTCACTGCCTGGTGGGTTTCTACGATCCTGCGTAGGTGTGTATCTGCACATAGAAATCCTGAATTTCATTTTAAGAAACAAAACTTATGGAAGTTATATTTAGCTTTTTATATGTAGTATTAAACTTCATGGCACTGTAAATCCATGCAGATGTACTTCATTGACTTGAACCAGTGCTCAAGTAACATTTAGATATGCATGAATATCAGCTGCTGTTTCTAATGAATGCATCACTGCTGTGAGCTGTCGGCTGAAATATCATTGTCTGATAGCATCATTGTTCACTAAGTGGTGGCGATTGAAGAGGATGATGTCATGCATAATATCAGTCATCTCCTCACCATGAACAGACTTTATTGACCATTAGCAGAGAGCAGAGCGCCATTTAGGAGCTGATCTTTACTGAACTTTACAGGCATTTAATGTTGATAAGTGAGCTCCTCTGTTCACCGAGCTAAGTGTTTTACTTTCATTTACTGCTGAAGACGACGACACGCTGTTCTTATGTTCTATTTACAGGTTCTAAACAGTAGAGCTCGTGAGATTGAAGTCTGTCGACATCTGAGGGTCTATAATGGCACGCTGCAAAAAATTATTTTCCCAATCAGTGTTTTTCTCTTGTTTTCCAAAAGAGAGAGAGAGAGAGAAAGAGAGACGAAAAAAAAAAAAAAAACATATCTAACCATTAATAGACTAAGTAAAACAGCATAAGATAGATATTGTTCCAAGAATTTATCTTAATAAATCTTTTCTAACCCCACTGGCAAATAGTAAATATAAATATATTTTTTTTTATATTTTTTCATATTTTAAAGCAGAAATTAAAACGGCTAAATTAAAAGTGCTAATAAACAAAAACAAAAGCACAAAATGTTAACTTATACGAGGTATGAAGAACACACATTCACTCGTCGGAACATAGTAATTATATTACATTAATGGGCTATTCTAACAATATTACTGCTCTCATAAATATGATTACTTGTGTTACATGTATATTTTTTAAACCTACACTTAATGCTTAATGACGCGCATGCGCCCACGGGAGCTCGTTCATTGACGTCAGTGACATTTAACAAGACGCTTGTAGTCAGAATGTGCATAATGGAAATACTTGCGGGATTTTCTAACATTTACAGGTAAGAATATAACCATAAAATGTAAGTTATGCGCTGAGGAAGTCATGTATGAAGGCATTAAACAGCACACGCAACTGTCGAAGTACGAGAGGGGAAAACGCGGTAAAAACACTTATGCTTTTGTTTGAAGCGCTAATAAATATGCAAGTATGTTTCAGACAAATTGGATCATGTACCTTTCCAGGAGCAGCTCATTCTTTGTCCTCCGCTATTTTTCATATGCGTTTTGTCCATAAATGGGTTATTCACTACTGTAAAGCAACGTGTCAATGTGTCTGATTGTTTCCCGGGCACAGCGCACAGACGCGACTAATCAATAATCGATCATAATTAATTGTCGATAATAATCGATTTTATGGTTTAGTTGTTCCAGCCCTAGTAATATTATATTTAATTGTATTTATAAGTAATGTGTGTAATATATTAAACATTTGTTAATAAAAATACAGATTATTATTTACATTAATGCATTTTAAATTAATAATTTTATGATATAAAACTGCACTTTTCCTCTTCTTTCCTTCCTTCCTTCCATCAAAAGGGTTTAACAGCAGGTTTTGCCTCTAATTTGTATAAATATCCATAGTAGTTTGAAGCTGTTCTACCTGCTCATCCATCTTTGAAATGTTACTTTAACCATGAGCTGATGTCAGCGGCAGCGGATAGGATGCTGATATAAGAGTTTATTTCCCGTTACATTAACTAATTTGAGATTTAGCAGGATTTTTTTTTTTTTTCTGATGATGTCAAACACACTATGAATTACTTTTAAGCTACCACTGGACCACTTTCTCCCACCCACTCATGTTCAAATTCATATTTTATGTCAAGTTAATACAGCCCTTAGTATCGACATTTTCACTAAGCAATTTTAAAAAGAATGTTGAGTTGATTAACACCATGTTCATATGCTGTCATTCACCAAAATACATTTCATTTTTCCTTATATCTGCCTCTGGGATGTAATAACTTTGGTGTGCTTTCTGTTGGAGCCCTTTTTTGAATCTCCATCTTGCATTAAGATCAGTGCAATATTATTTTTCTGTTGCCAGAGGCTGCACAGTGTGTCGAGCTCCAGGCGTTTCCTCACATAGTAGAGTGACAATAACATGGACATTCGGATATCTCTCTTTTTTTTTCTAAAATGTAAATCTGTCTGGGACACCTTTTCAGAAAGCGCTGTAGGATTAGTGCCTCCTCCACAAGACTTCCAGATGTGATTATGGAGCCGTCTGCAGGGAATTGACTGCGTTTAATACAAATGTGCTGAGCATTGACATGACCTATCAGAGTTTGCCAGAAGGAGTTGATCCAACAACAGCACTATAGATCCTGGTCAATATCTGTTCTATTCACTGCCGAGAGGTTTCCGAGTCTGTAAAGAGGATAAAGCGGATGGATTAGCCCAGCCGTGTGGCTTATACAGTCTGACTGACATTTGTATTATGGGGGCTGATTAGTTCTGGATTTATATAATTCTATTTATTTGTACAAATGAACCTGTGGAAATCCCATTGTCAATTCAGCAGAAGATTGTCTGTCTTTAAAAATCAGCTATGAAGATGGAGAGATTACTAGGAATGAACCCAGTACGTATCTTGGCTATCTGATGAGTCTGATGTCACAATGCAGTCATAAAGTCTGGTTCACGTCACATCTAATTCTGGTCAATATCTGCCTAGTTAGAAAGGAAGAGGACATCTACACAATGCTTAAAATGTTTTTTTGAGGATCTGGAGTTGTTTTTCAGATGCCTGCATCAGAGGGAGATATTGCAAAAGTTACATTTTTCAAGGTTGCATATTAGAGTGTCGCTGCTGTTAAGTGTTGTGTTGGTCCTTTATTGGATCGGCATCATTCTCTGATGCAGTGTAGTTTGTAAGCTCCCTAAATCAGTCAATCAATCAATCAATCAATTTGTTACATTGCTTAATTTTTTAGACTTCAAGCAGCAGCGAATATTGTTTATTTATTTATTCATTTGATATTAACATCATTAAACATATTATACACAATAATAATAATTTATTTAGATGAAAATGTAAGTGCTGTCGATCGATTAAAAACTAATCGCACATTTTTTTCTGTAATTTATCGCAATTAATCGCACCTAACATTAAAGTTTTTAATATATTTATATATTATAATAATTCCACATTTAATCTCCAAATTAATGTAGACATAAACAACATAAAGACGTTATATTTTAAATATTTTATCTTACAGGTAGGAAATATACAGAATCAAAGCAGTTATCAAGCACTTCACAGTCTTCACTGCATAATTTAGGCTACGTTCACACTATGAGCCTTAATGCTCAGATCTGATTTTTTTGTAGAGCTGTTCACATTGTTGTTTTAAATGTGGCCAATATCAGATTTCCAGTGTAAACAGATCATGGTTCTGAACTGATCTGCATGCGCAAAAGAACGATACAAACGAGGTTTCCAGGTTTTTACCACAAAATCCACTCAATTGCTTCTCAAAACTAGTTCAAAAACAGCCCAATCGCTATCCAGGGGTTAATTATTGCGTTCAACCCACGGAGTTGCAAAAGAACCCGTGGCAACTGAAAAAGTAACTCAATTCCGCTGTAAAATCTCGGACTTGGCAACACACAGAGGGCATTGAAGTAAGCGATTACGTGTTTATTTATAGTGTTATCTGCCACAGAAGTCAGCGAAATTATGCGCAGGCATTATGAAAAATAAAGAAAATGATGTGGCAAAAGAGAGCTTTGAAACTTTTATGATACAAGCCCTTATGTTTTGCTTGTATTAGCTGTCTATGTAATACTTACGAGTTCTGACACATCACTGCCCCTCTACTGACAACCTTTCACAATGTCTTGATAATGTTGGGTATGTAAAATATTTGAATAGACTCCCATAAACGCAGAATCGTTGATCTGTATCGGATTCAGTATGACATATGGAAGTGGCATAAATCAGAATGGAAAAAATCAGATTTGGGCTGCATTTACCTGCAGTGTGAACGTAGCTTAAAATATAGATACATTTTTAAGAATTTTTATTACAGCTACAAATGTTATTCAATTAAGAGCACTGAGTAATTTTCTTTTTTTTCTTTTTTTTTTTATTAACATTAATGGCAGACTGTAACAGGTTTATTAGGCTGCTGTCAAAAAAACGGATGCTGCGTTAAATATTTTTAACGCATTAAAATGAAAAAAAAAAAAAGGAACATGATCTTTATTTAATATCCTAATGATCTTTTGCATAAAAGAAAAATTGATAATTTTATCCCATACAATGAATAGTTGGCTATTGCTACAAATATACCTGTATTATGACTGGTTTTGTGGTCCAGGGTCACATATGTAATTTTTTTTTTTTTTTTTTTTTTATTTATAATTAATTACATTTCAGATTTTCTACATTTGTATACTGAATTATAATTCAGTATGAGAAAGCCGATTACATTTAGCATTTAAATAGTCCCTTGTGACTTTTGTCCCTTGTGTGCAATACTATTTTTTTTTTTTTTCTTATTTTATCTCTAAAGCTCTATAGCCACAACACCAGCCTGTACATACTGTATAATTACATGCTCAAAGTAAAATGACTCACTTTTTCACTGTATTTGAAATCTGTTTAGGCTAAAATCTGACACCAGCGTTATAATAACAGTATGTGCTACTGCAGCGCAGGCCTTCAAACTGACTATTAACATCAGAGCAGCTACTTCAGCTTTGAAACTGAGCTGATAGGAGATTCATTTCCACTCATTTAACACCATTTTCCTGGAATGTTGTTTTCCAGTTTGGAGCCACTCTGCATCTAGCCTGTTGTGGAATTCTGCGGTTTTGATAGACATTAATTGACTCCCTTTTGATTGATGGTGGAATGTAATGTATTGTAGAGGTTTTTGTCCAAACAGTTTGACTTTTTCTTCATGTTGACAGCTTTGACATATCGGCCATGACTGTATTTATTCTTTATATAAGTTTGCCAGTTTTCACTATGAGCACCGCCTGAGATCTCCATAGAGTTTAAATTAACGCTGGTTTGCTTGCACGATCAAGCATTGCATGCTGTCAGCTCTGACATGCAGCTCATTGACTTATGAATTAAACAAAACACCAGTTTGTTCCGTACAAGTAATTACTGAAATAGAAGAAATTATAAAAAAGATGCTTGTTGAAATTCACGGAAAAGAATAAACTGTGTGGAATGAAGAATGTTTCCATCCTATTCCATCAATACCTATTTTATTTGCATTTTTGGATATCGCATAAAATAAAAAAAAATAAAAAAATGCTGGATGGTATACACTCAGTTGTGGCAGATACATTTTTTGTAAGAAGACCTGCATGAACTATGATGGGAACACATTTATCAAATAAATACCTTAATGTGCAACACAAAAACCTCAGCAGTGGATGTGATTAGATAACTGGACTACCCAGCAGACCAATCACATCATAGCATCTCAAATGTTGGTTTAGTCATTCAGAAATGCCTGAGCCAAAGTCTGTCATCAGATTGATTTGGTTTAATTGCCTCCCAGAAGCGTCTAACACGATTGTTTTTCCAAACACCAGCATCCGAACGCAAGATAAGAGCATTTATTGCGTTTCATCTGAGACGCAAGACAGATATTTTGCGCCAATTTTCCAGGAACGATTTTGTTCTCTTGAACACATGGGATGGAAACACTGCTTCATTCGTAAATGTTTTATGCAACATCCCAATATTTGTGCATAAGTTAAATTCACAACTTTGGATGGAAACAGCTGAAGATTTGCCGTGGCTACAAGGCAGAAGGTTGTAGATGGTTAGAGCCCAAATGACCCATGAATTATCTTTAGTATTGATCAAGACTCTTTACCTCAGGTTGCTGCAAAATTTTCACAGTATATAACAAAATTTAAAACAACTGTTTCCTATGTGTATATAATATTATAAACTGTGATTTATTCCTGTCATCAAAGCTGAGCATTTTCAGCATTATTACTCCAGTCTTCAGTGTCACATGATCCTTTAGAAATCATTCTAATATGCTGATTTGCTGCTCAAGAAACATTTCTGACTGTAATCAATGTTGAAAGCAGTTGAATATTTTGGTGGAAACCCTGTTGCATCCCCCCCCCCCAGGATTCTTCAATGAATAGAAAGTACAAAAGAACAGCATTTATTTTAAATAGAAATCTTTGGTAAGATTATAAATATGTCTGTCTTGAAATGTTTAGGCCTCTACGATCAATTTTTCTATGGAGGACTGTTGTGCTCTGTAGTAAGTGTAAGTGTGAGTCAATTTAGATAAGAGTGTCTGCTAAGTGACTTACTACTTACCACAGCGAGCTTTCTTAACAGCTTTGAAATATCTGTCAGAAACTGTTGACCATTTGGAATGCAAGGCCAATACTTATGATCACTTAAGCCTATCACTGCATATGCTATTAAAATGATGATGGTGGTGGATTATGGTGACAAAATGCTGACAAAAATCTCTGAGAAACTCTCTATTTATTACAGCAGTTCTCCTCAAACTGTGGTCTGTGTAGCAGTTCGGTAGATGTCCAAAAATGGGTGTAACTCAATTTCACAAATAATTGTAAAGAAACTGCAAGCAACACATAGAATTAAACGTGACATTTTGAAGTAGAGAGACTGAAATAGTTTTCTTGTAAAACATACTTTAATAGTATTTATTTACAACTTCAAAAACGTTTTTAACAGTCGGCACATTTAATTTAATTAGCTGAAAGTATGAATCCGATAAACTCAATTTATTTCAGTGTTTTAAACTGTAGGCATTTGTTTTAAGGTAGTTGCTGGTTTAACTTTTTTGTGCATTATTGGAAGTCAAATAAATAAGAATTAAAAAGAACCACCCAAACATTTCTGTTTCAAACCAGGTGAAGTAACAAAAAAGAGATTTTCATTCAGTCTCAGTTTTCTGTCTGCCTTTCAGAGATCGTCTTCAGATCAGCTCCTTCACGTTTGAAGAAAGACACTATTGAAATGTGCTTCAAGAAAATTGAATTCATATTGAAATACACTGCAGTCTAGGTGAATTACAGCACTCCTACATGGATTTATGTCATTTTAAAAAGCCATGCATTCATTTTGCATATGCAATTTAGCCTTGAATATTAAAGAAAGCCAAACTCTGCAGAAACCCTCAGAGGGAACCACATGAAGGTGGTGTTAAATAATAATGAAATAAAATGACCGTCTGCAGTGATTAGGTATAATTTAATTCTCATAATGTGAAAGCTGAAATCTCGGGCTTCATTCATACTAAGTGTCATGACACATACGGTGGCCACATCTACCTGAAAAATGAAGCCTGATAAAGGATGAAAAATGCCACTGCCTCCATTAATTCTCCTCAGTCAGGACTGGGGGAACGCAGCAGAGCACACAAGTAATTAATTTCTCAAGGTCAATTATTTAAAGCTTTTAAAATGAGCAAAGAAAATCACCGCAGGTTAGAGAGAGATTCTAGAGTGGAGTTAGGAAAGCTGTGCACATTTTAATCTACGTAAAAGTCTTGATTAATAAAGCAATGAGGCTGTGCTTTACTGTGATTTTACCATGTTTAAAGGAGACCTATTATGCAAAATTCACTTTTACATTGTTTTTTATCATACTTATGTCTCCTTGTGTACACAGCCACCCTATTATGGTAAAGATCCATCCACTCCGTTTGTTATTTTCCCTGTAATTTAGAAACAGTGTCTCAAAATGATCCTTTCAGGAATGTGCTTCACTGTGATGTCACAGTTGAACAGGACCCGCCCACTACTGGAAACAGAATCTGCCCTATTAGCTTAGCTCCTCCCCTGAGTAAGCTTTACACAGTCCGCCATGTTTATTTCCTTGCCAGAGAATTTAACAGCAGCATTCAAGAAAATAATCCTTATTAAAGCTACTAAAGTTATTCAGTCAAGAGCAGTGAGTGATGCAGTTTAATACACAGATATAATATAAACGTGATTTCTTTCACAGTTCACAGACATAACCGACTGTGTTTATGTGAACTTATGTGTTTTTGACATAACCTTGTATGAATTTGACAGTTTAAGCTCAATAAGACGTGAAAGAGAACTTAGTTTAGTACTCACACGACATGCGGCTTGTGACAGCAGGCTTTCTGTGCCGCAAAACTGGTTTAAACTGATATGACTTTAAAACACATGCAAATAATAAACTTTTATGATGATAAAGAACTGCAGTGTCATGTGAGCTTGACCTATAAAGAGGATAATCAAAAACAAAAAGATGTTTTATTAGTTTTTTGGTGTTTGAGGCACAAACTATAAAGGCTCTGCCCTCTTCTGGAAAGTGGGGTGGGGAGAAGCAGCTCATTTGCATTTGAAGATACACACATGGAAACAGCATGTTTTTGCTTCCACTCAGAAGGGGGCATTTACAGCATGGTATAACAAATGATCTGTGAGTTATTTTGAGCTGAATCTTCACAGACATTCTTGGGACACCTGAGACTTAAAAAGGGGCATAATAGGTCATAAAGGGATGTTGTTAAGCACAACACCAAGCAGAATGCCTAAAACCCCCTTAACCATGGTAAGATCACTATAATGAAAGACTCATTTGATTTTATTAAATGGAGAAAAAAGACACCAATGTGCATTGAATTTTGCCAATGCAAAACTCTCTACCACAATGTTGACATTTTAAAAAAGCCCTAATGTGGGTGCGTTGTTAATATGCAGCCTTGAAATCGATGCAATATCTTCTTTCTTCACCCCCATGCACAGTGCTGTTCATAAAGACTGGGAATGTTATACTCAATGTCCTCGTATTACCAGAGAGCGGATCGATCGTTTAATTCTCAGTAGGAGTATGCATAGAGTCATAATTCACGATCAATTAGCCTCATTCTGAAAGTTTGGCGAGTCATAGCGAGTGATAACTGGTGTGAAGGACATTTATCAAGAGTTTTGGGAGGCTACTGTTTCACTTGGAAACAAACTTTTTGTTGATTTTAATGCATGGCAGCATGCTCTGTCGTTCCCAGAAGAAAATCTGGGAATGCGGAGTGTTCTGGATTCAGTTACATGACTCTCTCCTGCCCAGAAAACAACCACTGCCAGAGCAGCAAAGCCTCGAGCACTGTGTTCCCCTCGACTCCGCACTGGAAGACTCTTGCCAGTGTTCAGAAAGCTACTTTAAAAATGAAGTTTGGCATGCTAGGACATATAGTACTTTGACATGCACAGTTTGAATTAGTTAAGGTGCTGCAAGCTAGTGCATGAATATATTTAAAGGGAAGCTTTATATCAGATGATATCATTTATATTTGCAATCAGAGCAGTATTTATCTTGGTCACAGTGAGCTTCTCAATTAGGGTGACACTCTTAGTAAGAATGAAGCCTGAGATCTCACTGTTCACATAATGAGAATTGAATTATGTCTAATCACTGCAGACTGTAATTTTATTTTATTAATATTTAATGCTACCTTCTGCGTGCCACCTTGTAACCCTCTGATGGTTTCTACAGAACTTGGCTTTTTTAGTTTATTGCGAAATTACACCTATGCAACGTTTCCAATCTTAAAATTATAAAAATGTATATTATAGATAGATGGATGGATGGATAATAGGGGAGTAAGATTACACAAACATGATGGTTCGGTACGTACCTCGGTATTGAAGTCACGGTTCGGTACGGGTTCGGTACAGCAGAGGGGAGAAAACTAAACATAAAATTACTTCTTTTTTCTTCTTTTTTATTAAACAGTTTATTGAACAAATTGTGTCTCTGTCTTTAAATATATTCAATTATACTTAACATTTTCTTAAGGATAAAATGTGAGATATTATTCTCAAGCTGTTTTATTGAGGTCTTTCCGTGGTTGAAACACTGGTTGAGATATTACACGTAAACATAACTATGCATAGATCGCCTGTTCTTCTTCTTCTGCGCTTTTTCCTGTTGTGGCGGTTAGCAAAGGCATTGCATTACCGCACACGCCCCCTTCTGGATTGGAGTGTGGATTGCTTGTGACCAACTGTATTCGTCGTCAGACTGCATGCACTGAACCGTGACGTCCATACTGTGACTTTCAGGACGAATACAATACTGTGTATAGTACCGTTACACCCCTAATGGATAAATTGATTTCTTTTGGCTTGTCTGCTTGAGTGGATCGCACTGTATTCTGCTATTGCCTTCTCATGTATTACTGTCTTGTTTTTTCACCTAAACCAGGTTTCTTAGAAGGTAGCTCATTAGTTTTAGCTCACTACTATATGAACATGAATATTCAATGCCACTTACTTAGAAAATGTTGGCAAATTGAGTGGTTATTTGTCCCTCAAAGGCACTCGCTTTATCAGTCCAGTAGCTTGTAAACACGGTTTTTGTTTCCAGATGAACTGATAAACACCTGTGTGCTCTTACTAACGGACAAGCAATCAGATTACAGGGTGCCAGGCTGAGAAAATGAGACTGGTTACCCAACACTGGTTTGTGCAGTTAGGTCAGCCGCGCTTTAGCACTTCTACAGTCCCTCATGCTTTCGTTTCTCCAATCTCCAATGCCTGGCTCTAGATAAAGAGGTTCTTGACTGACAGGCCGTATTTGTCATGCTGTCTGTGGGACTTCAGAGGCTGAAACGATGGGAAGGCCAGAGACGGGCCGCAGACTCCCAGGCCTGAATCTTGCTGCACTGATAAGCTGCACCTTGGCCGCGGGCCGTCGCTGGACTCGAGTGGACTGGCTTTCTTCCTGCGTTTTGGGAGCCCAGACCAGCTCGACTCATGACAGAGCGGTAGCCACAGGGAGAATGTTGGCGTGGCTTCTGTCTTGGTTATCAGATGAACACAGAAAGTGGACTGGACCACAGACGGACGCCTCTTGAGGGACGGGAGGCTTTTTAGATGCTGCCCTGTTATACAGACAAGAGAACCATGGAAATCTGGGAGCAGATACCGGCCAACAAAATGATTTGATGGCCAAGTTGCTTGTTGCTTATGTTGATTATTTAGACTTGTACCCAGGTTAAGACCTCCTTCATGAAGTTAACATGTGTAAGCAACACATGAAAGAATCTCATCAAGCATGTCAAGAACATACTGTATCTGGGTAGAAAGAAAAAGAAAGAAAGAAAGAATGAAAGGGAAAAGAGGCCTATAATAATAATAATAATATTATATATATATATATATAGGTCCATTTTATGCTTAGTGGCTCTATTTTCATGACAATTATGGAAGTGTGTGTATATATATATATATGTAAATGATTAATAAATTATGAATTAAGTAAATTGTAAACCATTCATTATGGTAGTATTTTTTGTGCTACCTTATAACTTACATAAATATAAATTACATATTTTAAAATAAATAAATAAACAAAAGTAATGAAAGCTTTTTGAAAATGTTTATTTTATTTTATTATTTTATTTTGAGATTCACAATTTTAAGACATTGAGACCTTCACCATTTCCAAAAATAATTAAACCAATTAATTCCATTTGCAAATTTCTCTTTTTTTATTAGAAGAGCAATAAGGATTACCTTAGTTGAAAAAAAAAAAAAATATATATATATATATAAATATATTGAGGACATAATTAGCAATAATTCCAAGCTGCTTAGTGTTCAGCTGGATTATAAGACTTATTCTTTGATTTGACAAGAGCAAAATCCGTCATTAAAACACAGTCTCTATTACAGAACTAATTACATTCTGCTTTTGGTGTCATTCGTGTATCTTGTGATGTACCTTGTACATTCAGAAAGTGTTTTACCGTGAAAAACAGGGAGGTCTGAGAGTTCCTGCAGTATTCCTCAGACAGACTTATTCCTACAAGCCTGACAGCACACCATCATGAATTTTTCAAGCTTTTCCCACACAGAAACAAAAACAAGATATTACAAACATGGCGAAATGTTAATCTGTATTTGTCTAGAGGGTTTACCATTTGTAAGACCTGTTTGTCGTAACCCCACACGTCGGGGTTCAATGGAGAGGCAGAAACACGGCGATAAAAACACGACTGCTGCTAATTAAAATGAACGAGAGGGGAGCAGATGGCGTCTTCACAGCTGGAAACAGCTCAATGACTTTGGGCATCTAGAGAACCTTAGCGACGCAAACGTGTCCCTATCACTTTGTATTCTTGTATAACCTTTGGACTTGAAGGCATGGGAGGTTTGGCTGAGGTTCATGTCTTTATGATGATGGTCTCAAAAGCAGATAACTATAGAAGCTTGTTTCCGCCATTAAATAAAAAAAAAAAATTCTGACTTTTTCTCGAAATTGCGAGTTTATATCTTACAATTCTGACTTTATAACTGACTTGCAATTTCCATCATATATATAGATAGATACATAGATAGATAGATAGATTGCGCTTTTTTTGCCCTGTTTAGTAATAAGTAGTTATCTGGCCCTTGAAATGTACATATAGTTCGGCGTTTTTTCTTCATTGGTGGGAGAATACAGATGTTTGCGAACCATTTTTTTCGCGAACCACTTGTTCAGATCTGGTTATAGATGGAATGTAACTGTCATCTTCAAAACATTTTGAAATGTATAACATTTTAAAGTGTTCTTTCTGTAAAAGGAATGTCAATTGGTTTGATATTTTGTTATCTAATGCAGTGACATTTAGACATTGTAAGAGTTCAGCGTCCACTGTACAGTACATGCCACATACTATAGTGTATGTATATATATATATATATATATATATAATCTCCTATTATGTTCGAGTAAAACATGGTACAAGCATACAAGCCTCCCATTTTAGATCCGTTAAAGGTCATGATATCTTAATGCACGCCTGCATGTCTCATCTGTCTGACATTCACCGCTCAGATTGAATATAACACAGGGTCAAAGAAAGCATGTCTGTAAATCATTAACGCAAAATGCTGCAGGCCGTTCCTCTTGTGATCCCGCATAAGACATTTTGAAATGAGATTCCCCATTAAAATATTTATCCAAAGCTTCATAATTGATGTAACTGAATGGGATTTATATTAGGAAGGCCAAGACAACAGCAAAACACATATAGATTTCTGGCACGAGTCATTATTCAGGACTCATTTGAAACTTCAGCAGGTATGTGGGTGTATTTCCACGAGTAAATGATGGCCGTTTAGGATTTGTAAATAGATATTCTGTTCCTTTAGGCAGAGATTGTAATAGTGTATACAGTAGTTTATTTAAAAATACTACTACTGTACCTGTAGTGGTTTCCAGCAATGTTGTCAGAACATTCTTGGGTATTTCTAGAAACCACTACAGGTTCTAGTATTTTAAATTCCCAAATTATCTCTCTCTCTCACTTTTTGCAACAAAGATGGCAAAACCTTGTCCATTTATTGGTCCTTGTGAGGAAAACGGTTTGTAAATCATATAAGTGATGTTTTTTTTTTTAGAATGCAAATTCTGTGATGGGTAGTTTTAGGGTTAGGTGCTAGATTATACAGTTTGTATATTTAAATGGAGGCTGTTTGTAGAGGTGAAATGTCTAATTTGTGTCAACAAACTGAGAAAAAAGATAATAAAATCATACTTTTAGCAAATATGTTTGAATTCTTTTCCAGTAAGGCATGGGACACATTAGACGATTTTCAAATCTTAACTGATTTTAAAACCATGGGATGTTTTTTTAACATTACAATCCTCCAGAACACACACACTAGATGATTCAGCCAGACCACAAGGCCACAAACCTGCTGATTGGAGTAACGATTTCACAGTGGCAATTCCACAGACACGAGATCTCACAGAAACTCACATGATCAAAGTGACTTTAAATGTAGACGTGGCATATACACTTTGCAGCGCTAGATGGAGGTGAGTTGGAAATTAATTTATTTCTAGCAGCAAACTGGCCAACGCTAATGCATGCAGACGTTACATGATGTTAGGGCATTTTCACACCTGTAGATCGATTGCATTGTTCCGAAACAGGGACTTAATTTGTTACAATGTTGCATTTTCTTCTTGGTTCGGTTTGCTTTCACAAGGCAATATTTCACCAAAATGTGTTTAAAGTCACATGCATTCATATGTACAACTGTCCCCTTATTGGTCAGAGTTTGCACTGCGTCATCCATTAAAATGATTGACAAGTTCGCTTCATGAGCATATTGTGGTTTGTACCTACTGTCGAGACACGCAAACATTAAACAAATGTAGCCATCATTCCCGCTGTTAATTTATGTACTACATTCATACTAACTCAAGCACGAACTCTCTGTATCTCCCAGCACTGTCTAATAGACTAACTGTGTCGAGACACATGCAAACACTATATGAATATGAATGTATAGGAATCAAGGCTTCGTCGGGACAGCATTTTTGCATAGAGAAGCGCGATTACGCAACGTTTTAAGATGAAGAGGCACTCTGATGTGCTCACTCAGAAAAACAAACACTGCTGCATTTTATATAACACATTTTCTGTTATGAAATATCTCATTTGGTTCGTTGGTCCTTTGGGTCGGATTGCTTTCACACCACAAGTGAACTGCCCCAGAGTTTGTTTGCAATCTCGGAGCGATTGTTTTAGTGCGGGTCCGAGCGCGATTGCCATGTTCACATATGCATAAATGAACCGAGCCAAGGGTTTCAGATATAAAAGCACACTACATCCAGTTGATGAAGCTTGCTTGTTCTCATTGGCTATAGCGGGTATCCCATCGGAGGCAACCTGATCAAGAGGTGTAAATATCAAACATGTTTGATATTTACGATTTGGGATTGGGGAGGTACTGATTAGATTGGAAGCAGTAAAATAATCATAATGACACCACACAATTGAGGATTTTTTTGATAAAAAGTCGCTTGCGACAAGCCTTAAATCGAGGTTAAAACCTTCAAGTGTGTGGCCAGCATAAGGGTATATTAATTTCCTTGAAACAAAAATTTACTCAAAGTAGCATTGCATAATATATCAAGACTTGTTTTCATAGATTGTTTCAGTAAACAGTAAAAGTGTATTTTGTGTTTAAGTGTGCACAATCGCTAAAAAATATGTACCGTTTTAAGTTTAGGGTATATATTTGAAATAGAAATACATTTTTGTAACATTTTTGTAAATTATAAATGTATTTACTGTTAAATGTAATGTATCCTTGCTGAATAGAACTATTAATCTTAAGTAATAATCTTGCTGACCCAAACTTAGTGTATAAACAGCTTAAAAACAATTTATATCTGCCAGAGCAATAAGACAAAACACTGGAAAACAAACAAAATAAGAGCAATTAAAAACTCAAAAAGTCTTTACTCCCTAATTAAAGTTCTACTCCATATTACCCATATGTTTATGAAAGTATCCTCACTGATCTACAGCTCATCAAGCCATGAACTCATGGGGACTCAATTCCCGCCTTATGTGCTCCATTGGGTATTGGAACATCATCCAAGTTGGCAGTGGCCATAAAGCAGAATGGCAGTGAGGAGGCTTTTAATTAGCTTTTAATTTGTGCATCTGGGGCGTTGACTTAGGATTGGGAGTTTGGCCAGGCAGTCTGTGCATGTGGCCAACTCTAGACCTGAGCATCCCGCAGCGAGTCAGGACCTCACTGTCATGTCCAGATCGCAGAACAGGAAGTCTGCATTTTCATCCTGCCGTGCTCCCAAGAGCCCATGCTTAGAGGTCAAATGACTCTGAAGATGCTCAGTTGACCGTGATCTTGACCAACTCACCATGATATAGGAAGTCTGAATTTTTAAATTTGAGTCCATTCCACTAAATTATTTGAAAGGGTGATTTTTAAAGATGTTAAACTTTGAAAGAAGGTGTTTTAGTGTTAATAAATTGCTGCCATCTCAAGCTAAATGAAAAGTCACAACTATTTCATGTAGGCCTACTTGGGAATTGCAAGTTTGAGTTTGCTGTAACACAATAAAATTGGAAAAAGGGCCTTGTTCTTCAAGTCTGTTATTTCCAAGAAAGAGCCATGGTTTAGTATCAATATTTCACTCTTTGTGTTGGTTTGTCTATTTGTGTTGGTATCCCACCTCTGTCTCATAAACAGGCGGGCTTCCACGTAATCTGGTTTGTCAGTTGTATGCATAAAACATTGGCAGTATTCAAACTCAGAATGTGAGCTGAGATTTACCCTGCTGTTATTGGGAGAATATATACGTTATATGTGCATGTGCATTATACCTATATGTGCCACCATATGAATGAGTTGTCGTGGTGTGATGGATGGAGGTCTGGTAAATTGTCTCCTATATCAATGTAAAGAGGGAGTGGTTTCATTTGTGACCTCATATTCTCCCTGTCAGATTCAGTGAGCGATGCTCCATGCATTTGTTTTACAGGGAGAGGAACAGAAATCGATGTGGCAGTGTATGAGGGGGATGCTGAGTTGTTAAGAATTGTGTATGTCATTGCACCTTAATTGTGGTGTCATCTGAGAGCAGTGCTTGAGATGGATCAAAGCCGTGGCCGGTGTGTCAGAGGCTTTTAGATATTCACCCCACTGCTCCACTGCTGCCTGGCTCTCTCTGATGAATATGGAAAAGACTGTGTGTTGATGCAAGCATGCGGCTAGCGCAGTTGTAGCAGGGGCTGATGGATGGAGGAAAACATCCTTCCTGCTGCTGAAACTTTCTCTGGAGGGACAAATGCAGCAACATTCATCCATCCATCCATCCAAATTTAAAAAAAAATGTATCTGTTCCTGTTTAACAAAAATTTGAATATAATTGATATATCATAACGATAGGCTGGATCAAATCTTTTCTTTTCTTGTCTTGTCTTTTCTTTTCTTTTCAGATTTAATAAATGGACGTGTTTGTTTGCTTATTTATGTATTTACCAAACCTGATAGATCCCTGAAAAGGGATGCATAAGATAATTGTTTATAAAATATATTACAATATATTTAAAATGGCTATATGCAGTTAATTGGTATATCTTAAATATGTGTTGTTCTGATGTCATTTCGTCCAAATGTATCCTTCTTCATCCCTTTTCAGGGGTCTGTCAGGTTTGCCCGTTTTGCCCCATAAATCTCCATTAAACACAGCAGTAATGCGTCGCATCTGCACATCCTTGCGTTTTTTTGTTCATGGCGCGTGGAGCGGAGGACGCTGCAGATGTCTGCGGTCTGATTACAATGCAGAAACTCATCAATCATCACTCACCAAAACCACAGAAAGGACCAATAGCCGGCCATCGGTCATTTCGCTGACACTAACACTGCCGCCCCATTTATTATCATCAGCCCAGCGGCAGGCTGCATTCTTTAACAACTTATTTTGATGTCCAGACATTGTGAAATATTGTTATGAATGACGTCTTGGTGGGTTTGATAATGCCAGCCTTCATAAGATGCGTATTTTTTGGCACTATTAGCAGGAAACAAATTGCATTTTTATTTTTGCTCCTATGCTGAACTTGCATAGCCAAACTTTTTACAAGCATAAAAGGAGTCTATATTACCTGGAGAGAGCTTTCCCTTTCATTTCAGTGACAGATGTTCATGACCTGCATGCTACCATCTTTAAATCTGAAACTGCATACAAGTCAGAGAGCGAACTAGGATAGAGATTTGGTTAAGGAAATCTCGTTTTCTTGCACTGAATCCAGTGACCACTTCTTGCTCAGAAGCACTTTTTGTACCAGCCTGGTAATTTGTTGAATGAATAGTTCACCCAAAAATGAAAATTCTGTTGTCTTTTACTCACCGTGAGGCCAGTGCATTCACACACATCCAAATTTAACTCCTCAAGACGTGTCACGCCAGGTTTGACGTCAACGACTTCATTACTTCTTGTGCATCTTGTTATTGACGCCAAACCTGCCACAATGCACCGTATTTGAATGCACACAAATGCAAATGAGACTTGTGCATCTTGGTGTTTTCGTGTGCATTGTGCATCAGGATGTCCATGGTTGTATGACACGTAAGCCTTTTACATATTTTTTTCTTTACCAAACCCGATACAAAACCGAATTCCTTCTCCATATCGCCCCACAAGGCTTTTGGTCATTATGGGATCAGTTTTCAACGTGCTGTAAACATCTATTCAGAGCATGGAATAAATAACAAACTCTGTCCCCAAAGACCGCCCGTCCTGCTCTTATATCTACATGTGATGGCATCTGTAACAAGAGGAACGGAATCTGCATAATTGGCAAGCGTTGAATACACACAGTTGTCATCTCTTCTTCAGGTAATGAATCACTGGTTGCGCACAAACAACAACAACAAAACCGAGTCTTAACACTTTGGCAACCTCCAGCAGATTGTGTCTTTACTCTTAATGAGTCTGTAAGTGATATCACACCATTCCAGCGAGCAATTAGTGAGCAGAGAGTCACACTTTCACTGAGGCATGGGGCATCTGGGTATTTCCAATGGCTTCTTTGAAATATTGCAGTGTCAAGGGAATGGCAAAACTTTCTGGAAGCTTGTGTCATAGAACTCAGTAACTTTCTGTTCCACCCCCCCCCCTTTTTTTTAATTTATTTTTTTTAAATCTATCATTATCCCTCACAAAAAGCACTGTGGCAGCTCTTTGACTCAAATTGGAGTCTATTTAACTAGCTTAACCAGTAGGGCTGGGCATAGGTTCTGATACAGATTTTCTGGTTTGATTTGATTACATTACAATTCATTTGACCATATTTCTTTGATATGTATACATACATATTTTAAAGGCGTCCTTGATTATGATTTCACATTTTAACTTTAGTTAGTGTGTAATGTTGCTGTTTGAGCATAAACAAAATCTGCAAAGTTATGACGCTTAAAGGTCAATACAAAGGGAGATATTTTCTTTTACAGAAATCTCTTTTTTAAGGACTACAACAAACGGCTGGTAGGGACTACATCAAACTTTTTCCCGGGTTGGTGACATCACTAACCCTAAAATTTACATAAACCCTGCCCCTGTGAACACAACAAAGAGGGTGAGGCCATGTTGGGCTGCTTTAGAGAAGAGGAAGAGTTGTTGTAGTAGAGTGTTGTTGCCATGCCGTCATTTTACGCCGGACTGCTTCACAAACGAGGGTCAATTCAATGCTGGATTTACGCAAAAGATTAACATGACGGCACATGCTAGTTGATGAGTTGAATCAACTCCACAGCAACTACATAAATGTATCCACTAACCATTTAGAAATGTCCAGATGCATTATAAAAGTTGCAACTTCTTTCTGAGTCTCTCCATCAGTGTCCGACTCCCTGTTTGAACAATGTAAGGCTGAACACCGTTACTGACAATTGTCATTTTGGCTATGTGAGATTCTCCAGCTTTGTTGTTGTTGAGCAACCGAAGCACAAGCTGTTAAAGCTCCGCTCTCTTCTGGAAAGGGGACTGGGAGCAGCAGCTCATTTGCATTTAAAGAGACACACACAAAAACGGTGTGTTTTTGCTTGCACCCAAATAGGGGCAAATTTGACAAGATATATAATGATCTGTGGGGTATTTTGAACTGAAACTCCATACACATTCTGGGGAAACCAGAGACTTATATTTCATCTTGAGTTGAGCATTATAGGTCCCCTTTAACAAATTATACCATCATTGAATACAGTGTTACTAATATAATAATATACTAATATAATAATATTTATATGCTATTATAGTATTTATTTATATTTTTAAATTAGCTTTTATTTATGATTACCAGATAGATTCTGTGAATGAACCATCAGAGTCAAGTAACTTGTGAATTAGTGGTTTTTGAATGATTCATTAGAAGGACCAGTATCAGACAAGTATCAAGTCCTCTGGTTGAGCTGTTTTTGATTTACTAAAAAGAACCTGCTTAAAAGAGTCATTTGAATCAAACTACATGGATCGGGCTGTATGTTATTGGGTGCAGCCTATGATGATAAACTTGTATGTTCACAAAATATAACTTCTTTGTGTTTGATTGACTTCTCTGGACTGTCTTTTTAGGCACAAGGATCAGTAGCACATGGTGACGTGCAGTTGTCTGTAATATCTTAGTAATATACTGGATGCTTTGGGAGTCTCATCATATCCGCACCCACGCACGCGCTGACGCCCATGAGGAAAAACACTACATAATGAGCCACATATCGGGTGTCACACTAATTTAATTAGAGCGAATTGAGCCTGTTTATGGGAGACCTAAATACAGCCGGCGACTGTCAGCAGCTCAGTTTGTCTCTGCTGATTACAACACAAGCTGCTGCTTTCTCTCGCCACGTCTCTCCAACACGTCCTCTTTCTCTCCATCTGAGATGCTGAATCTGATGCCACAGTTTGTTTATTACACTTTGGACTGCTATTTTGAGGTCTGTGATATCAGACGCTTGGTTTTCAATGTGAATCTTTAATATATTCAGTTGTTTTGTTGTCAGGTGGTGCACTATGTAAAGAGCTCAAATTTAATTTGAAGTGCAACTTTTGCCTTGCAGATTTCACTATTAATGATGTTATGATGTTTTATAAAAAAACATGATTTTGACATCCTGTAGAAGTGTTGTGATGGGATTTATAAAACGGTTAGTTCCTGTCCTTGATTCAGATTGGTCAATAGCTGTGCTTTATTCATGATAAAACATGGCTATGACCGCTTCACCCAACGGTTCTGTGTATCACTACACAACACCCTTACTAACCACTCTTAGCAACGTAAACTGTTTTTTTTTCAGTTGATATTGTTCATTGAAGCTTACTGTATTATGTAGAAAAGTATTGTGAGGAAAAAAAATCGAGTGAGCGAGTTTATTACCTGCACTCAGATTTAGCTTCTTTTTTTTTCAGGTCAGTCCTATGTTTATAATAAAAAATCTGTTTAAATGTTCAATGTATTATCTTGTCCTTTTAACATTTAAGGGGTTTTCCCGTGACTGACAGCGCTAGTCAAAGCATTTGTCAGTTGCGTTTTGTTCTGTGTTCACAACAATTCAGTCTTTTCAATGTAAAAGTCTTCACAACTGACTGACACACTCATAAGGAATTTGCCACCATCTAATGGCGTAATAATGTAACTTCTGTTGCTGTTCACAGTCAGGGACTATTTTTTTTGGAAGGAAGGCTTTTATTGAAAGTTTACTTCATGAAAGTTGCATTGATATATTTGGCTTTAATATTTGTATTGTGTGTTAACCGTTTTATAAACAGTGCCTAACAACACCCTTCAGCCGTGACTTATTCACGATACAGCACAGCCTCTCATACCTTATTGTTTGCTAAGACTCATATTCATATTGTTAGGTCTTACAAAGACAAAAAAAATTGGAGCATTTAGATCAGCGTTGAAGGCCGATAATGTGTACAGTTTGTGTTGCAAAACTCAGACAGTGCAGAATCATTATTAATATATCCAATAATCAATCAGTGGAGACATGTATCGCTATTATTTTATGTCAGTTAATTTTGTCAGTGTTGCATAAAAAAGTGAAAAACTGGGAAAATGAAGCGTGTTGTTCTGGCATGGTTGTTCAACTGCTGTAAGACACAAGCTACAACATCCAACACAATACATTTAAGAATTGATCTATCTTTATTTAATTATATTTTATTAAATAAATTGACGTTCCATTTTTTATTTATGTATTTATTTATTTTAGTGCTGTCAAATTAACTAATCACGATTAATCACATCCAACATAAAAGTTTGTGTGTAACATAATATATGTGTGTACATTTGTGTGTGTACACACGTTGTTGTCTACAGCAAATGTGGGGAGAATTTAGTAAATGTTTGGGTGATTTGTCTTTGTGTTCATAGGTTTGATATTTTGATCAGATTTTTTTTTGTTGTCGTTTTTTTTTTTTTTTTTTTGTGCAGTTGTCCAAGTAAGTTGAACTAGTACGTTTTCTAAAGAAAATGCCAATGGGTTCAACACCTGCTGTGCACATGATGCTAAGGTAGTTGTGAGTGGTTGCTTGTCCAAGTCTCTATGATTTTCTGCTCTTTGAATCAGGTCCCTCTTCAGTGCAAGTCAATGAGAGTTTTCCGTCATTTCTGATTGCTTACTAATATAATAATACAGCTCTTCTCAAGAAGCCGCATGATTTGAGGTGTCATTCACTCATTCAGCACTAAGTCTGAATAATAGTATAGCGATTATCACCTTCACAAACACCACTAATTATTAGTATGTGAAGAGACATTACCTGAATGAACAATTATCTTCAATCCGCCATGCTAAACAGAGACCTTCTACTGGTGCCCTTCGTAAGACGAATCTTTCACAAATCCACTTCTTCATACCATGTCACTGAAGTGAGAAAATGCTAAAAGACTGAAGCTGAGCTCTTTTCCCTTCTTAATTTAATATTTTTTTACAGAGTCTCTAGAAATGAGAGAGTATAAAATATGATCACCTGTACGCTTGCTTGGCACAGATTATTACAAGACAAGGTGAGAAAAGGCAGTCTTTAGTGTTTAAATGAAATTTTTCATGTTACAGTATTACTGGCTGAACCATAGAAAGGTCACCCTGAACATTCATATTAATTATTCATCCTAATTATGCCTGAATGGACTCGGGCCTAATTTCACCGTATCTCGCACTGATAGGTGAAATGGAGAAAAGTCATTGGGAATGGTCTAAATGGGCTTAAAAAGGCAAGTAAATCCAGCTAAAAGAAGCAATAAAAGAGGAGAAGGTGACGCAAACTATTGAAATAAATCTGTTCAAGCGGCATTATTCTCGCATAATCAAATTTACAGAAATGAACATCATTTCAGGTTCGTGGATTATGTTTTCTGGCAGCGTAAAGCCTATTGGACTTTTTGCAGGAGCAAATGTATGAAAAAGTCATTTAGCCCGCTGTGATGTGGTAAGGTGAAGAATTATTATTTAATATTTCTAGTTATATGATAAAGACTAGTTATTACTGTGGTGATAATTAATTCAGCTACCAGATGTAGATCAGAACTGTTCACTTTTCCCCATGTATTATTATTTGCACCTCTGAGGAGTAATTTAATTATATCATAATTAGCACATCACTTTTTTTTTTTTTAGAATGCAAAAAAAAACAAACATTTTTAGACAGGTTATGGTTTTCCAATAAAGCACATGATGTGAAAATACACTGCATGATGTTATTTATAACTGGCTTACAGAGTGTCATATGCGCTACTTTGATGACCCTTTTTGTAGTCACTATGAATTGTGACTGTCTCGCAAAATAAATAACAACACTTCTTTTAGTTCATATATAGGCATACATGGAGAAGTTTGTGTAACCGTGATGTTTTTCATCCTATATGTTCGCTATATTTCTGTGTCTCTCACTGTGGTTTCTGTCGAATGGTAATATGTTTCCTTGCACATTTGCATGTTTAGTAAATAACTCAAGGTGTGATTAATGTGGGTAGTTGTTTAAGACCTATACAAACTTCTCAGCTGTTGCTATGGTGATGCACAAGCCAATCACATGCTGGCACGACAGGAGAGGAGTTGGACAGGCTTATTTATGATGCTGTATTTAAAAAGCAGTTTTGTTTGTGATTCCATACCATTGTCAGTCATTTATATGGATTATCACATTACGCTTATATGATAAACAAAATGTTGGCCCATCTTACACCATCTGAATTGTCTCCTCAAGGTTCAAATTATCAAGCAGCATGAGTTTGACTTCACAGCTCTGCATGGGATAAACACTCACAGCGAAGACTTGAGAACTACTGTAGGAAATTTCAAATTCTGATGTTTCTTGGAAAAAAGTCCTACATTTGACAATGACAAATAAAGCTTCGGGAAAAAAAAAATGTTTGAAAAATATTTTCAAAATGGATATAATGCATATTTTTAAACCAGGAACAATATGTTTAATGGTGACCTATTATGCAAAATTCACTTTTATATTGTTTTTGAACATATTTATGTGTCTCCGGTGTGTGTACACAACCACCCTTTTGTGGTAAAAATCCATCCAGTTCATTTGTTATTTTCCCCATAAATCTGAAATAGTGTCTCAAAATGTGCCATTCAGGAATGTGCTCAAATGTGACATCACATTGGAACAGGCCCCGCCCACGGCCAGCAGTGGAATCTGCCCTATTAGCTTAGCTCCTCCCCCGAGTGAGACGTACACAATCCGCCATCTCGCCAGAGAATTTAACAGCAGCATTCATGAAATGTATTCTTAATAAAGCTGCTAAAGTTATTCAGTCAAGCGCGGTGAGTGATTTTCGGTTTTTCTTTTGTTGTTTGGTTCATATTAACAGCATATACAGCAGTAGGTACTGTATATTATGCTGCTGTCACTTTAATACACAGATCTTATACACACATGCAATTTCTTTCACAGCTGTTTACATTCACAGACATAACTGACTGTGTTTGCGAACTTTGTGTGTTTTTGACATAACCTTGCGTGTATTTGACAGTTTAAGTGCAATAAGACGTGAAAGAGTAATTAGTTTAATACTAGAGCGACATGTTGCCTGACAGGCAACGTTCTGCGTGCATGCTTCGGATGTGTGTGCTCAGAAAACCATATATCAGGAGTTTAGACTTTAAAATGCATTCAAATAATAATAATAATAAAAACTTTTAATGACGAAGAACCGCAATGTCACGTGAGATAGAGATGATAATCAAAACCAAACAGATGTTTTGTTAGTTTTTACCAGAGTATCTGGACTGAGGCATGGGTTGTACAGGCTCCGCCCTCTTCTGGAAAGTGGGGTGGGGAGCAGCAGCTCATTTGCATTTAAAGTTACATGCACGAACACAGCATGTTTTTCCTTCCACTCAAAAATGGGCATTTACAACATGGTATAATAAATTATCTGTGGGATATTTTGAGCTGCAGCTTCACAGACACATTCTGGGCACACCTGAGACTTTTATCTTGTAAAAAATGGCATAATACGTCCCCTTTAAACAAATTTTGATTGTTAAATAACATTTCAAAGTGTTTAAATTTAAAATATACTGTATAAGTATCTATTCTTAGTATATTTTTTGGCGCATTTCATGATGGCTGGACGTAGAGAACGTAAATAGGGCAACGCTGTAGAGACATCTACATCATAATATTTCAGAGTTGAAGTCTAACACCACTGATTCTCACTGGGCTTGGACAGATTGAAAACAAACCTCTTAGAGTGCCTGCTGGACGGGTCATTTTTAAGCCAAATATTGAAATATAGATTGACAGAGACAGAATGCACTAGAAAGAATCCTTTCAGCAAGAAATTCTAAACAAATACATAAATAAGCACATAAACGGCACACAGAAGACACCTTGCTAATCTTAGGGGTTTTGGCAGACATTCTGCATTCATGTTGGCTGACATCCACGACTTGTGTTTGTTTTCAGGACTTTCCCGTTAAGAGCAACAAGCCCTTTCACCGTCAATCACTCTAATAGGTGACTGTTTCTGATGTGCGGATCGATAACCACAGTCTCTGCAATTTACGTACAGCATCGTCCTTCAGCAACCGCAGTCCTGGCGACCTCCATTGGATTTTACTGCCCACAGACACTGGGAGATGAACAAAGACGTTTTATGAGGTTATTACAGCGAGTAGCGCCACAGGGTTAGTTGTGGTTTAAAGTGGAGCGTGAATCGCAGGGCATCCCTGTGATGAATTATACATAGACAGCTGGAGTGAGATGAATTTTCCTTTGCAGTGTGAGGCCGCATGTTCTAATGGATTCAGTGGTGGTGTAGAATTAGACTACTGGGTAATTAAATGTTGATGATACAACAACATTATTTTTTTATTTTAAATTTTTTTATATTTAAATATTTTATTTTATTTTATTTTATTTTATTTTATATTTAGACAATTACATTTCTAAACCAAATAAATTAAATACATGTATCATAAAATATAATTTTTTCCCCTTTTTTTTATAATATTAATTATATGTATTAACTATGATGCATATTTATAAAAAATATTTTATTTTTTATTTTTTATTTTTCATCTACCATAATGATATCATGGCACTGGCACAACTTTTTTTTAAATAATAATAATAATAATAATAATAAATAAAAAAACATTAAAGAGATGCCATTTGTGATTTTTCTTTCTTAAGTGATTGTATATGAGTAGATCGTGAAACATGATTTGTGATTGATTTCTTATTTGTTTGATTAACATTGAAAAACACAGAAAGCAGCAGGAATATTAGGCTGCTGTTACTGTAAGAGCTGCATGGATCCAAAACACTGTTACACATGCGTTTTATTTCTACTGTGTTTGCTTCACTTAAGACTTAAACCGACTATGTGTACTAGGATACTCACCAAGATGGGCCTTTTGACATAATTTCGTGTGTTCAAGCGTTCAAGCTGTCTGAAACGTGGCTTTCTGGATGTGTGCACACATAAAACTTCTCAAACAGCGTGTGAGTACCGAATTAAGTTCTCTTTTGCGCCGTCTTGTATTTGAATATTAAAATTGCTTAAAACTTAAGCAAAACTTAAAACTTGGCTTAAAAACAATTGCAAATTATAAACTTTTTTTATGACGATGCAGCACGATCGGGAAAGTGACAGTTCTGTCAACTGTCCCGAGCTTTGTTTGCTGCCATTGGGAAGTCCTTATTGTTGAGCCCCGTCAAAGAACCATGGTTTTACCATCAGATACCCTCACTAATCCATAGTACTGCCACTTTACTTTGTTAGTATGAACAGTATGCATAATCAATGGTAATATATGCTGTTTTATACTGGTTAGTACAAGTTTTTTCTGGCAAAACTTACCTTGTGAAGCTGATTGTGAAGGAAGTCTTGCTTGTTAAGCAGGGAGGAGAGGATATTAGCATTAAAATGCAAGGTTTTCTGATATCCAGCCATTCAACTGCATGGGGTAAAATAAGCATTATTATTTCCATTTAGAATAGTGCATGCTAATGATTGCTGCTAATAGTCATTTCACAAGGTTTTAGTTATCGTGGCATTTCAACCGTCAGATTATAATGCTCACAAAGCTTAAACAACAGAGAACTGATGTGATTGCATGTGACATGAAGGTAATGGCCTTTCAAATTATTTTCCCCACTCTCAATTAGCCTGTGTGAGGCTCAATTAATTATGCTCAGCGAGACCTCTTACCTACGTCTGCGGTTTCAGCCTTTTCTCACAGTCAAAGCTGTGACCCACGTAGACGGTTCACACAACTCTTTGGTGCCTAAACAACTGAGAAATAGCCTTTATGGACTGAAATGACTCTTTTCTGACATAATTCAGAATTCAGTGATCCACAGTGGGAAAACCAATGGAGTTTGGTGGTCTGTTTAATTGGAGGTGGGGCTGTATTTCATTCAGCTTAGATTTCAAACTTCCTAATTGGAAATTTAAGTCTTTTTTATATTATATTATACAGTATTATATTATATTATATACTTTTTTAACACTACTGTGAGATAACTGTTCTTTTTCTTAATCAAAAGTCTCCATTTACGCTCCATTAAATCACATTTCTGGAGAAACAGTAGACACCGAAGAGATCTTTAAGTCATTGTTTGACTGATAGGGCTCTCAAATTAAAAACTGTGCCAAAGGCGCAGGTTTTGAACATCCATGACATCAAATATCTCATAAGTAAATATCATTGACATTATAATTGATGCTTAATATTTGTTTTTGAGAGCTGCGTTGGAGGTAGAGATCATGAGACCGGTGTGTGAAACACTGTAAATGATCCTCTCTGTTGATAGTCGTTCACCTGCATTGTTTATTCCTTGCAATTTAGCAGCTAGGAGATGTTTTTGTTACACTGCTAGCATTCCCATTTTTACCATCATCTTTTGTGCATCAGTGAAAGCCTTTGTGTTCCACATGTGTCTTTGAATAGAGCGCAGTGTGATTCTCTCAGTAATAAAGAAGTGGCATGGCTGGATACCTCAACTTTTATCATCTGAAGGTGTTGGAGGTGACCTCTGGGTTGTTAATGCTGCAACCAACATGTAGTTGAATGGATTAGATCACCGAGGCTAAGAAGAGGCCTCATAAAAGTTTTAGCATGGCCGTTGTGTGCTTTGACTTGGTGCCTGTGAGTTTTTGTTTCAGCTGAGAGCATTTTCATAATTCAGTCATTCGTTTCATCTGCATTTTTCATGCAACAGAAGTGTTCATTGCCAGGAGAGATAAAAAGACTGGCAGACCGGGAATGGTTATATTACACACAACATAAAGTAAATCTGAATGTAGAAGCTGATGCATAATTCAGCCTGCTACCGTCATTCATTATTTTCCCCTCAAAGATGTAGGTCATTTGAGTAAAATGCATTCAAATAATCACTGCTTCTCATTCCTGTACAGGGAGTGGCTAGCTGAATAAATAAAAACCTGCTGAATGATGGGACATATTTTAGTTCTGCAAAGAAAATCAAAAATGTAAAAAATAAAAGAAAATGTTCTATATGGAAACGTAAAGATTGTGTCCGTATAGAACCTTTTAGGGTTCACATCGTGGGACCATTTTATGAATTTAGTTTTAATTTATTAATTTTGTTTTAATTCATTTTTAATTTTAATTAAATTTTATTAATTAAACCGCTCGTAAACACACTTTATCACTAGAAAAAAAAGATTAACCATTAAACACAAAAGTATTATGCAATCATTTAAGACATTTCTCCTTTATATATATATATATATATATATATATATATATATATATATATATATATATATATATATATATATATAAATTTATTTATTTATTGGCATAAAATGCTTTTTTAAAATTGAGTCAAGAACCCTAGGGCTCTATATAGAACCTTTTTTTCTAAGAGTGTAATAAACTTCAGCCACATCAACACAAAAATGCATGTATCATACAGTAGAGCTGCATGATTCTGGATAAATTGAGAATCACAATTTTATTTATGTTGTTCGATCGTTCGTTCATGAGTGATTCTCCTAATTCTTCTTATTCTGAATAACTGAATAAATAACTAAACAAAACAACATGTAATTTACCAGAGGTTCTTACAAAATGTTAATTACTGCAATCTTTTTAAAAATATTTCATTAATTTGAATAAATTATTAAAAAAAAAAAGGGGGGTGGTTGAATGAATGATTCAATGACTTACTCATAAAGAATTATTAATTACTGGATGAAGCAGCATTTTTTTTTTTTTTTAAACAAATCTCTTGAAAGAAAGATTCAATGCCAAATAAATTTTTAACAGTTCACCACCTACTGGTGTAATGATGTAATTGATACAAAGTGACAAGATCATTTTAAAGGGTGATTTGCTTTTCACTACCTCAGACCTCACTGTTTATATCCTAACTATAAACTTTCATCCCAAGTGCTTCTGTGATCATTTTGACAAATGCTCAACTTGCACTGCTCTGTGATGCGCCACGCATTACGTAATCACGTTGGAAAGATCATGCGTGACGTAGGTACCGCGGTAGAGTGGAAAATCTCCATCTCATTTCCATCTTCAAAATCGTTGTTTTACCTTTTTTGTAAACGGTGTTTGCACGTTTGCTTTGTAGACACTGGATCGGTACTTTCGCCTACGTCACGCGTGACCTTTGTAATGTGATTACGTAATGCGTGGCGCATCACAGAGCAGTCCAAGATGAGCATTTGTGGTATAAAAAGTATATACATTTTTATTTTTTTTAGGAAATGACAGATCGTTTCACTAGATAAGAACCTTATTCCTCAGCTGGGATCATGTAGAGCTCTTTGAAGCTGCACTGAAACTGCAATTTGGACCTTCAACCCAGTGAACCCCATTGATGTCCACTTTATGGAGAAAAATCCTGGAATGTTTTCCTCAAAAGTCTTAATTTCTTTTCGACTTAATTTCGTTCTTAATTTCTAACATCTTGGATGACATGGGGGTGAGTAAGTTAACAGGAAATTTTAATTCTGCTCTACCATATGTGTTTCTGCTGTAATTCACAGCAGCAGTCATTCAGGAACGTGCCATCAGGTACATTACGTACGTGGTGACCGTGTGTCTCTTAGAACAATTACTTTTAACTATGACTTCATCTCGATCTGGGCTCGTCCTTGACTCCCTTTTTATAAGAATAAAGGACCATCTGCGGCACACAGAAACGCTTGGGGCCTATTATTACTTAAATAAATGAAGGGGTAATCATGGGTCAGTCGACTGCAGCGAAAGTAGAATGAGAAACTGGGGACTCGCTGTTGTAATGAGAACAGTACATATACTTACATGATTTCTTTGTCATTGTATGCGGTGTACTGTATGCATAGATGCTGTCTGTGATCTCCGTAGCATACATGCTACTATTTATGCAGTCTGTACAGTATGCAGATTTTATGTATGCATACTAGGATGAACGTGTG
Source organism: Elopichthys bambusa (assembly GCA_037101425.1). NCBI lineage: Eukaryota > Metazoa > Chordata > Actinopteri > Cypriniformes > Xenocyprididae > Elopichthys > Elopichthys bambusa. The sequence continues at coordinate 5,606,922 of CM074436.1, read as the reverse complement.
CAAAAATGTATCCCACAACGCAATCAAAAATCTAAATCACAGTTTCTATTGTCTTGTTCTTTACTCATTATTTGATTGGAATATGTTAGTGCTCCATTCCCAATGGATTATTCTGAAGCTTTGCTGCTAGAGAAGGAAATCAAGACAGTACAGGGTATTGTGTGCACATCCGTCTTTTAAGTGTGTGTGTGTGTGTGTGTGTGTGTGTGTGTGTATGTGGGCACGTACGACCCTTCAGGTCTATTTAATATCTCTCTCATTGCTTATCTCTAATGAGCTCTTAAAAAGCCATTTGAAGATGAATACGTCTACTCTAATGTGTCTCTGATAAGATACAAGAGATACGTTTTCATAAAGAGGCGACAGCAGAGGCCGAGCAATTAGTCCAAATGGAAAGTTTCCAGAAAGAAGCAGATGCCGATGCTGATATGAGCTGGTCCTCAGATGTCCTCTTCTCTTTGCGTTTGGAAAACACAAACAGGTAGTAGTTTTTATCTTTATCTGTGAAAAAGCCATCTGTCCGAACCTCTTGTGTCACGGTGTTCATTAGGATTTAACAGCGCTGATTAAACAAGCATTTGGAAGCATTCGAGGACGTCTACAATAATGGAAGAGTGTAATTAGTGCTTCCGTTTGTGATCCAGACATGAATGATTGCACAAATCAGGTGGCTTGTTGAGGAGATATGCTGCTACTTTACTAAATGATCAGATGTGCAATTTTCACCTCCTGGAGCATAACAAGTTTTTTAAGGGGTGGCTCATTTAAAGGGACCTATTATGCAAAATTAACTTTTATGTAAGGTGTTTGAACACAAATGTGTGTCCACAGTGTGTGTAAACAACCAACCTATAATGGTAAAAATCCACTCAATCTTTTTTTTTTTTTATAATCCCCATGAATCCTAAACAGTCTCTCCAAATAAACTGTTCCAGATTTCCCCCTACTCTTTACAATGATTAGAATTTAATTCAATATTCAGGGATTGACTTGTTCGGTAGTGTAGAACCTATTGTATTTGTTCATCTCGTTATTATGGCATAATTGAGTGGAAAAAATATTATGTGTGTGGCAGCAATGCGTCACTGTACATAGGAAACTATATCAACGCCCACTCGCTGTTGCACACGAGTAAGTGTTTTGAAAACATTATCCATACAAAACTGTCATTTACAGACAAACATTATGAAATAATTTACTTGCAGTTTGTAATGTATCTGCTGTCAGATCCAATACAGTTGGCTGCTTCATCCTTCAGCAGTTTCTTTGCGAACTCTCCATTACACTGTGCCTCATTTACAAAACAAAATACTCGGAACAAACCTATAATCCTCCGACGCGATCCCGGATGCCATTAAAATAAGCCATCCACTTGTTTCCGACGCTGGGATCCTTCTGAAGTCTCTACAGAGATGCAAATGAGCTGTTTAAACTGGACGCATCAAAGTTCTTTCGCTCTTCCATTTGTCCTGTTAGCTGTTAGCGACTGAATGCCAGTGGGCGGGGCCTATGGTGTGATGATGTATAACTTTTTGTCAATGTCTTGCTCTGGAGGCAGTCATATGCAAATGTATTTGCCCGTGTGGCATCACAAATCTCGCAATATCAGCTTGATTAAATAAATTGCTTGTTTATAATGAGGAGGATGTTTTAAGCTATGAAACTAGAAAATGTTTTAATGGTACAAATGTCATGACTCCTTTATCTTTTCTGCAAAGATACATTAAATTGATCAAAAGTGACAGTGAAGACATTTATAATGTCACAAAAGATTTCTTTTGAACTTTCTATTCATCAAAGAATCCTGAAGGGAAAAAAAAAAAAAAAGTATCATGGTTTCCACAAAAATATTAAACAATGCCAACATTGATCATGATAAGAAATGTTTCTTCAGCCAGAATTCAGTGTATTAGAATGATTTCTGAAGGATCATGTGACACTGAAGACTGGAGTAATGATGCTGAAAATTCAGCTTTGATCACAGGAATAAATTACATTTTAAACCATATTCACATGAAACACTGTTATTTTAAATTGTAATAATATTTCACATTTTTACTGTATGTTTGATCAAACAATGCAGCCTTGGTGAGCTTAAAAGAGAGGTAAATGGAGTTTCTGGTTCTCAGATGCTTCTCCTGAGAAAAAAAGATCCCAAAGGTTCAGATCCCATAGTCTGCAATTTTTTCTATGATTAAATGATCTGATCTGCCATCGGCATTCATTTTATAGCTCTATACTCTTCCAGTATGACAAGTATTGACTCATTTTAGGAGAAACCTCTGAGACACAGTCTTCTCTCTCTCTCTCTCTCTCTCAAACACTGAATAAAAGAGCGGTTTGTGTCGGGTCGAGGTTACAGTCATGTTTGTGCTAGAGCGATACACAGCGCTGTGAGGGCTGAAGGGTGTTAGATTGTGTATTTGCATGATTTACTCCATTGTAATTATCTGAAGGGTAAAGTGGCTTTTCCGGCACTGAGTAATGAATATGTTGTTTTACATCATCAGCAGCCTCCATCAACGTGATGAGAAGGTAATTACTATTATTTTGCCGGGTGTTTTTCAAAAGGGCCAATATAAGCAGCATCTAGATCAATGTACTTTAATGAAACGTTTGATTATATAAGCAGATGACCCAAGGATACAACTAATTAGCCTTTACAAATGGCAGAGTTTTCAAAAGAGATGCTTTAAAGAGCTTCCTTAGAACTACTTACCTGAAAACTATTTAAATGAATGTGTTTTTTGTTTGTTTTTTTAGTTTAAAGAAATTATTACTTTTATTCAGAAAGGATGCATTATATTTAACTGCATTACATTTTTTGATTTCAGAGAAGAAAGCAAGTCAAACAGATTTGGTAAATGATGACATCGTTTTTATTGATATTTCTTTAATGTGAGTAGACAAGATTTTTATGGAAGATGAAAGGTGACAAGTCACATTAAAGCCAATCCAAACGTCCTTCGTTTGAGGACAAACAATCAGCAAGAGTCTGTTAAAAATAATCAGCACCTCGGGTCATGAGCGCTTGAACTGCAATATGTAGTCTTGAAAGACAAGCCGGTCTGTATCCGTCTGAGCAGACGCTGCCGGCGGTGTGCTTCCATAAATCTTTGCCTGCGGCTGATAAAGTTAAAGCAAGACGTTAATTTGAGTACCATATGGTCGACTGGCAGTATTTCAGAAGCTGCTGTCTGCATCACATAATTTGATATCCACTCCATTTGAGAACAAGGTGCGAAAATGGTCTTGAGAGAGTCCCACTGGCGTAACATGTCTTTCTGAAGCCGCTTTTTTGTTTTGTAATTTGAAACATAGACTGAGAAGAATTTTTATTTTTTATTATTATTAATAATAATAATGATAGTGATTATGAAAAATAACATAAAATAAAATAAATGTATTATTAGATTGCTTTTGTTTGATATAGAATAGTAGTAATAATAATATTTATTATTATTATTATTATTATCATTATAGTTGTATTTATTATTTTATAACGTCAAAAATAATGTATACAGTGTATAAACATTCAATAATAATAATTATATTATGATCATTATTATAGTATTATTATATTTATAGCTTGTCAAAATAATATATAAAATGTATAAATATATTTAATAATCATTTATTTATACATTCTGTTAGTTTATATTTGAAACATAGACTGTGCAGGGATGTTCTGAATCTTTTACAAATGTGTTAATCTTTTATTAACTGAAATAATATAATAATAGTAATAATATTAATAGCAATTTCATTATAAATACTTTTTGTTTTTTATTTGAAACATGGACTGTGCAAGGACGTTCAGAATTTCTTTACACTTAAAATATGTTAAATTATTAAATTAACAATAAAATAATAATAATAATAATTGTTGTTATTATTATTATTATTATTGTTATATAGATACCACAGTATTTATATTTTATCTATAATTATTTGTATGTATTTTTCTCTGTTTCAGAATTCTTTCTGGAGTTGCTGGACAACTCGGAAAAGTCGCTCAACGACATGTTTGTGCGCACATATGGCAAACTGTACACTCACAACTCGGAGATGTTTGAGGACCTGTTCTCCGAGCTCAAGCGCTACTACACCGGTGGCAACGTCAACCTTGAGGAAGTGCTGAATGACTTCTGGTCGAGACTGCTGGAACGCATGTTTCAGCTGCTTAACTCTCAGTACACGTTCACTGACGACTATCTGGAGTGTATCAGCAAATACACAGACCAGTTAAAACCCTTTGGGGATGTTCCTCGCAAGCTCAAGGCCCAGGTCACCAAGGCCTTTATTGCGGCTCGCTCTTTCGTTCAAGGACTCATGGTGGGTCGGGAAGTGGCCAACAGAGTGGCAAAGGTAAGGCATCTATTTTTACACAAGTTGTCCTGGTCTTACTCAGCTTTCACTGGACGTCTAGACGGGTCAGTGGCCTCCAGCGTCTGTCGATGAAATAGACCCCACTGTGCAAGAGATCTGGATGAACCAGAGAGATATGCTTTGCTGTTTTTTTTTTTATTAATTTTTTTTAATATTAATTATATTTCATTATATTATATTATACATTTTGTATATAATAGTAATAATACTAACAATAATAATAATAATTGTTATTATTATTATATAGCATGGTAGATATAGACCTCACTGCTTACGATTATTATTATGATTATATTAATAATTTATACATAATTTTGTAAATAATTTGAAGGTATGTTATATTATATTATATATTATATTATATTATAAAATGTGCAATAATAATAATAATAATAATTATTATTATTATTATTATTATATAGCATGGTAGAAATAGACCTCACTGCTTATGATTATTATTATGATTTTAATAATGTATACATAATTTTGTATATAATATATATAATAATTAATATATAAATATATATTATAATTATAATTTAAATTATTATATTACATTATTATATTATAAAATTTGCAAATAATATATATATATATATATATATATATATATATATATATAAATTATTAATTATTTATTTGAAGGTATATCTTTCATATATAGCATGGTATATTTGACATGATGATGATTATGATGATGATGATTATAGTTAGTATATTTATATGGATTTTTTTGGTCGAGCACAACTAATACCATAAACACGTGTATATTTTGTAGAAGCCATTTATTTGTATGTATCTTTCTAAAGGCCACAAAGTACACATTTCTATCTGTGCTAATGCATCTTAACACCACAGAAGCCGTGTATGAGCTTTGATGTGACAGCTGCACGCTGGACAGGTTATGACATCAGTGATGAGGCGAGATGCCCTGCGGAGCCATGGACGTTTTCTGAAGGGAAGATAAAAACGTGCTGCCTGGCAGCCGCAGCGGGCATCTCTGCTCCATCTCTGCTCCATCTCTCAGATCCGTCTTTGATAGCTCGTCTCAATCACATTTTCCGCTGGATGTTTTGCTGTTTAATGGCTTAGTGGATGATTATAAGCATTATTGACAGATTTCCTACCGAAAAAGCTCAGAGAATGTAGTGAGGCAGCCAGGCCTGGTCTGTTTGGAGTGGTTTTGCTGAGGTAAAATGTAGATAAGCTGCTTTTGTATTTGTGTCATCTGTGATGCCAACGGTAATAATAAAGTGTTTTTTTTTTTGCCTTATACTGCCCTCTGTGACATCCAACATGTCAGAGAGCTGATCATAGGGGTTGAGGGTTGAGCAATGTATAGCAAATTGTGAATTGTTTGTGAAAGTCTTTGAATTGGCCATATAAGTGCCTCTCATAATCAGCCTCTCATTTAAATTGGTTAGTAGAACTTAGAACACTCAGGAAGTAGAATTTGGAATCGTATACTGGGAAGAAAAGGTCCACATAAATAGAATCTGTGTTCTTGTCGCTTTGACAGAGTTCACATGAGTATGATTGAAAGCAGCAGCTGGATTATTCTTAGTCAATCAGGCTGCATTGTCTGTAATGGCACCTATGACCAATCAAGAAAAGTTGGAAGAGCCTCAAATATATATATTTTTTGGCAATGACACATAATTGTCATTAGGAGAAGTGTTCTTGATAAACACTTCAACACTGCTTACTGGGAACGCAGACTTGAGAAACTTGAAACAAATAGTCTGTAATTACTCTGTTGGACTCTCCAAATGTGTAGTATTAACAAAATGTATTATAGCTAAAGTTAATTAGCACCAAAATTATGCTAATCCTCTAATTTAACTTGTGTTTTAGTACAAGGAGTGTATATGTTACCGCTAATGTGTGAAAAGCAGGTATTGTATAGAACGCCTATGGAATATATAGAATGCTTGAAGTTTTTATGCAAAGTATGAAATGTCTGCTTTTTGTGATTATTTTGCATACTTTTCCTAGGCATTCTATACATAGGTATTATACAGAATGACAAGCCGGCTGGCCCTTTGGCATAGGGATTTCACACATTGCCGGTAACATATATAAAGTATGCAAAACTATTGATATGATTAAACTCTGATTGAATATGATTTAACCCCTAAGATTTTAAAACTGTAATTTGTAACATTTTACTCAAATATCTCAAACTGTGCAGTTAGTTGAGGTCAGATGTGCTGCTGATACTTTTCTAAGTGATTGCTACTCTTGCTTTATGGCACCACTCACTCAGGAAAATGTAAGAATCTAGGAAATGCACTTTTATAAATTATACACTAGTGTTTTGAAAGTAGGTTCACTAAGGGATATTATCAAGTAAAATTTTCCAGGCACATTTGTATTTTTATAAAGAAAATGCAGCTGTCATACAGGTGTGTGTTTGCAGTAAAAGTGAACAGCTTCATGAACATATACAGAGAATTTTGTGGCTCAATTTTAAACTAATACAGCCGCTTTCCGTTATCTATAATGCTCTTTGTATATGCAATTCATAATACATGTAAAGCTCCAATGTTAATATCAAAGCAGGAGGCTCTTAGGCACTGTTTACACCTGGTATTAAGATCGTTTTGGTCAATCAGATCAAAAGTAGATGAGGGAGACACATACCCGTCACATATCTCTTTTGTCCACTTTCAACCACTTCTGTCCTCATTTCTTTGAGGGGAGGTTCTGTGGGTGTATAAATTTATGTTCTTTTTCAAATCTTTCAATCTAATGGACAAAACAAGCTCGCGCAATTTACATATGAACGCGCAAGGAGACAACGGGAAAACATAATGAGAGCAGCAGCTTTCGTTTCTGTTCTGACAGAAATCAGGAATGGTGAGAGAACATTGTGCTTGGTATGTTTTTCGCCTTCAAACCAAACTTGGTCTTCAGCCGACAAAGTTTAAAGGGGTCATGACATGAGAAGTCAAATTTTCCTTGATTTTTTGGCATATCAGAGGTCTTTGTATCATTAACACATCATGCAAGTTGTATTGTGTATATATATTGTTTTGTATGTATATATATTATGGATGTAACGGTCTATGTATTCGTCCCATGCGGTTCATGCAGTTACGTGACAAATACAGTCAGTCACCGGCGATCCACACTCCAATCCGAAAGTGGCCGTGCACAGTAATGCTTTTTAGCCTAACCACTTTTAACCAGCATTAACCACCAATAATTGCAATAAGCTCTTTGATTTGCCATCTTTCAAATTCTGTCCATTTTATCACGGAATTCAAACAATAAATGCCGTTTTGTCGCTTTTTGATGTGGCGTGACAGATTGTTGTATAGGCGCCTCAGTTCAAACGGCAGCGCGGATCATTCTTTCCTCTTCACTACTACAGAATGAACATGAATGAACATGAACGTATGTTGAAAGGTACAGTACAACTTACTGAAACGTATCATATCTCTTGTATTTGCTCAATCAGTGTTTCAACTGCGGAAAGTCAGTAAAACAGCTTGACAATATGTAAAGTAGTATTATATTTATCTCAGAAAAGCAATTCAGTGTCAACAGCTTGTCATTTCGCTAGAGAAATGCACTAAATATCGTTAAATATATGCACTATATTAGCCTATACACACACACATATATATATATATATATAATCAAGCTGTTTTACTGACTTTATATATATATATATATATATATATATATATATATATATAAATTATATTTTACTTAACCTGTTAGTTAATGTAAGGCCTAAATAAATCCGTCATGAAAACAAGTTATGACAGCCACTGTGTAAATAATTATATTTCAACAATGAATTGGAGAAACTGCCCTATGTGTAATTTACATGTTTACAACACATATATTTTTGTATTATTATTTGAGTGTTGATTATTATATCTAAAAATAAATAGCAACTCAGTTTAATAATTTGGGCTCTGTTGCTAATTATAACCTTTATTATAGTAATGTGCAAGTAAGGGCCTAGTAGTTTACAGTATTAGCAGAGATAGAATTTTTTATTCTTAAGAAAATTTTAATTATAATTGAATACTTTTAGAGACATAGACACAGTTTGTTCAGTAAAATATTGTTTAATAAAAAAAGAGAAAAATTGTTTTTTCTCACCCTGCTGTACTGAACACGTACCGAACCGTGACTTCAAAACCAAGGTGTGTACCGAACTGTCATTTTTGTGTACCGTTACACCCCTAATACATATATATTTATATATATGTTACAGATGTTTAGATGTGTCGCAAATTGTGGCTATAGAAAACCAGAAAGTGGAAGAGATTTTTAAAAAAAAAAGAAAATAATTTCAAGCCCTATTTTGTAAAATGCCCATTAGTGAAGCTTTTCCTGGTCTGTAGTAATTGAGAAATCCATCTGGCTGATGCTTCAGAAAGAACCCAGAAGAGCTTCACTTTTCAGCAATAAAATCTATAATACACTAATCTTTTTTTTCTAGCTACAAAGAACATACTGTATATCCCAAAAAAAAAAAAAAAGCTTCAGTAAGTAAAATGGTGTTCAAAGAAATTCTGTTTGCAACAAACCTTAAGGTACAAGGTAGTGCTGGGCAGTATACCGGTTCATATGGTATACCGGTTTCAATTTCGAGACCGATATATATTTTTCAAAAACCACCATACCGGTGTGTAGCTGAAACAGCTGCTGTCTCTGTTCAGTGGCCATGAAGCGCAATGTAGAGCGTATAGAGAGCGGACTTCTATTAACTGCATACCCCTCTTACACTAATAGAAACAACTTTATAACACAACAATAAATAACTCACAAAACGATCTCTCTTGAATACTGCAAATACCATGTAGAGCCATATGATTTCCACGATGCAGAAAACACGGATGAAATCACGGAATCCAGTCACAAATAGAACTTACTGTATAGAGCTGAACGTCACAGAATTTGGCAATTTATGGATGAATAAATCAAAAGTCGGGCTGTACAATGAATCAAATATCGATATGGACTAGTGTCTGTGAACATTAAAGCTAAAAAAGACTGCTATTGAACGCCGCATTTTCTGTTACACATACTGAAGCACTCGCGATGATTTCAGTGTCTGCTGTCTCACTCACACTATACATGAACTTCTTCTGCAGAGCTGCTCTAAGGGTCACTTTCTGAACATTTCACCGTTTAATTTGATAAAACTATCGACATTTGTCGTATCATATACACTGGAAGTCAAAGGTCTTCACGACCCTGTCAAAATAAAAGTTCAGTATAACTTGAAATAACAGAAATATACTAATGTACAATCGAGTATACTTTAATTAATAGAGATGATGATAATAATAATAATAATAATAATAAACACCGTTTATTAAAACACAAACTCAAAGGTCTTCATTGAAATGACAGAAATTGCACAGTAAAAATGTTGCCTGCTTATTAATATTATTAATTTAATTTAATTATTTGATTACATTTTAAACTAAATTGTAAGCTTTATGAACTGATTTGATTACAATTCATTTTTAATTGTCCTTAAAATGTTTATATAATATATTCCCTGTACTCCTGACAGTAAAATATGCCAAAATAAAGGTCCAGTGATATACCGTGAAACCCCCAGAATCTTAAAAAAAAAAAAAAAAAAACATGATAGAAATTTTTGGTCAAACCGCCCAGCACTAGGGCAAGGTTTATGATGTGTATATTTTTACCAATGACAGAATGTTGCTGGATTGCAGATGCATACACGAGTCTCTCACTGCACTGGACATGAGGCAGGCATCACTAATGGCCGTGCTTTGATTCAGTATGTGTTGTGTGCTAATGGACCGGGCTGTTTTCACAGACCTGTTTGGGGCAGTGATGTCACTGACCTCATGTAGGAGATCTAAAGAGAAATAAGCCAAAATGTTGTTTACATGCACAAGCACACTCATATACCCAGCCTGATATTGAAGTCATTTTGACATTTATTTGTTGCTGTGAAAAACAAGATGTTTGTGATTTGCTGCTAATTTAAAGAACTTTCTGCTGTTCAGATCACTAATGGTTTAATTAAATATATCTTTGATTTTTAAAATTGCACATATAAACAGTAATATAAAGAAGATCAATAAAAGGTTACAGTTTATTTCAGCTTTAATAAATAAGATTATTTTAACAAATTAGAGTAGTAATATCTATCAAAATGGGTTTTATTTTTAGCTGTTTGATTTATTTATATAATATAATTGTTATTAATTATTTAATTTAAAATAAACTATAATTTGTATTGTTATACACAACATAATATAATATAATATGTGTTTATATCTTTTTTTTTTAAGTATGTGTATTTTTAATGTCTGTGTATAGAAATCACATGGAACACATTACGATGTGCTCAGGAATAAACAGCTCTGATTACACATTTGGGATTAATTGCAATCCGTGGCCTCATCGCTGGTATGTTTTCTCTGATTTGAGCACTGAAAATCCGCTCATGTTAGATTATGAGAACCATTTGGAGAATTCGTGCTTCACGCCGCCCCTCTGTACTTGAAGCGCTGAAAGGGGCAAAAGAAGATTTAACAGATTATTACTTTTTTTTCAGAGATTTGAGGATAACATTATTTAAACTGCAGCAAAACAGCATTAGTATTTAGAGGTTCAGAACGGGTGTGTGGTTTAAGATTTAGCATGGTTGTGTGTGAAATTAAACTGTATATTGTCACTGAAAGGAACAAAAATGAAAAAAAAAAAAAAAAACCTTGGGAAAATTGTTTTCAGTTCTTTGAGTATAGCTGTAATTGTCTGAGCTTAAAACATATTTCAATTCATAACACTAATCGTTAATGTAAAGTTCTAGCTATGGAAGTGTCCTGAAACTCAATTCATAATGCAAAACAAGTACATGTTGTATTGCTTTCTAGCACCCTGAATGTTTGAAGGAAGCTCTCGCTCACTTTGAATTTTGCAAGAATGCATTAAAATGCTTAAGTATGTACAAAGTATGCATGCTTGCAATGAGTTGTTTAAGCGTCCATGTTTGTGTACTTACATTATGGCTGCATCCACATACTTCCCTACAATATAGTAGGTGAAAAACAGTATGTGAAAAAAGAAGTATGTCCAAATTCACAGTACTCATAAAAGAGTAGGCAAAAAGTACCCGGATGATCTACTTCTGAAGTATGATGGGCACTTACGATGGACACTTTACTATCCCATGAGGCCACAGGAGAAGATTTGTGAATGTCGCAACTGATGCTGGTAGGTCACATGCTAATGACAACATGGCGAAAGTAGTATGTGCAGATTACATTCATATTACACACGCTCATACTATATAGAATATACTTTTTTAGCAGGTGTGAAATAATTACTTATTCAAAATAAGTACCTACTCGAGAGTATGCGATTTCCGCATGATTTCAGCCTATGTTTCGGGCTTTTAGTATCATCAGTGGTCAGAAAAAACCAGGATACTGTGTTTTCAAGAGTTCAAAGACAGCCTAGAATTTTTTACAGGCATACATTGAGATATATATATATATATATATATATATATATTGATCTTAACTGCTGTAAACATGTCAGCACCGTTTATATTTGGTTTAGAAAGAGTCGTTGTGTTACATAGCTGCATTTAAAAATAAAGTGAACTTGACCTTAAAGCGAACTTTGGAAGTTTTCCATACTTCTATCAGGCTGTTTCGTTAAAAAAGAAACTCTTTTCTTACAGTTGGGAGGATAGAGTTGCCTAGTTCAATAGGATCAGTAGTCTGTCTGTCTGCTGAACAGACATCTGTTAAGGTCTCATTGATGGTCTCCCATGGGAACGCCACCGATTTTCAAGTGCACATACTCTTTTTGTTAGAGAGCCGAGCTCGCCACATTGCTTACAAGAATGCCACGTTCTGCAAAAAGAGCAATATTTCATCATGGACACCTTTGTTCACTGTAATGACAATGTCTTGACAGTGTAATTTTTAGCATTGAGATACTGTTATAGTTTTTGTTAATATTTTTTGAAAGGTTTTATTTTTTTATTTTTAAATTTAGAAATAAAAATTCTAATAAATTGTTAGAAACAATCGGTCATTTTTAGTAGTTTTTGTGGTTTTAAATATGTCTTTTATAGTTTTTATTAATTTTTATTTGTTTAAATTTTGAAATTAAAAAAGTTTATATTTTATTTTATTCCAGGTAATGCTTATTTTATTTTAAGTAATAAATATATGCTTTTTTTTTTATAATCTTTATAAAATCTTTTATATAATCTTTTTTTTTTTTTTTTGCTCATTTTTTTAATTACGGACACCTTTGTTCACTGTAACGATGATGTCTTGACAGTATAGTCAATATCAAAATAATATTATAGTTTTTTATTAATATTTTTAAAAAGTTATTTTTAAATTTGCCTTTTTCGAATTTAGTTAAATTTTTTGTAATTTTTAGTTTAGTTTTTTTAAAACATCTCTATAGTTTTTATTATTTTTTACAAAAAGAGTTTAATAAAGAAATAAAAAAATATTTCAATTAATGTTTATTTCAAGTAACTTTTTTTTTTTTTTTTTTTTTTAATGGTTTTAGTTTTAGTTGCCTATAATCACCCTGCATCTTGATTTAGTCATTTCGCCACAATGCGTCTAATTTATTCATAATGTGTCTTGATAAAGTGCATTTGTGTAGTTGGTGTTCTAAATGTGTTCAACGGTAATTGAGCGTCAAACTTGTCAGAGCCTGTGTTGTGACATTATGTCTGTGCGATCCTGACACTCCTGTGTCCCTAATGACCCCTGACATTTGAGAGGTGGCTAAAGTGCAGACTCTGTCAAGTGCGGCACCTTTCATCGGAGAGCAGGCGGGTGGCCCAGGGGTGCAAACCTAACACCGTATGACACTCCAGTTTGAGCCTGGCCTGGGAGTGAAGGGGACTGCCAGAGATCAGGAGACAGATCCTCTGCGCAGCGGCTCTGATATTTTTCTTTTAGTCAGCGGCCGTATGTCGGGGTTCATCAAAAAAGCAATCGGCCGCAGCTGTCTAAAGCAGTCACAGCGAGGTGCAGGAGCTGATGGGTAGGGCTGATAAAAGATAATACACGGCCCTTCACCTTCACCTTCACGTCGCACGCGGCTCCAGATAGCCGGTTTCGGCGAGGACGCTTGGGGTGACTTTTCCGCCTGTCCTAGCTGACTGTTAAGAAGGGCTTTTTGAGTTTACAATAAGTGACACTGGACCAGCCTCACTGGGACTGTCTTTCTCTTTTACTTTTCATTTAAAAATCCAGCCAGCCGTGTGTCCTTCCTCCGTAGAAAGAGCTTTTGAAAGTGCCCAGATATAAAGTGAAGCAACACATCCGTTAGACAATATTTTATTTTGGATATTTTCAGCAACAAAGATCAGAAGTGAGGGCATACTTTCCGATTTACCATCCAACAAAAAGGCTGCATATTATTTTATCACCCATCCTTACCCATTTACTACATTTTTATTTATTTATTTATTTTATTCTATTTTATTTTATTTTCAATGCATGGCAAACAGCACATGCTGTTGTGTTGCTGGCAGTCGCTGAACTGCTTTTTAATTGACTGTTTGTATCTCTGATTCAATTTGCTGGTGTTAATGAGGGTCAAACTATTGTTCCTATGATGCTGTTTAAATGTTACCAATTACCATCTGCATTTTAATTACTCAACAAAGACATTCTTTTACTTGCATTTGGCTCTTAGTGAACATTAAAATAATATTCTTGGTTAAATACAAGAATTCCACATAAAATAATTATGAATATGTACCAGGAGCTCTCTTAAAGTGTAAATCTAAAGTCTAAAGCATTACCCAGAAGAAACCCCATAGGAACTATCCACTTTTTTACATCTGAACTTTTTTGTGTGGTATTTACACTAATAACATGACATTAGCATTGAACTCTGACTATTCCTTTCATTTTGGATTTTGCGTTACCTTCCAACAAAATACTACCATGGAAATGTGAACCGGTTGCCTCACACTATATTACAGCAGGGAACATCAAAAGTGCTGGTTTGTGATTGCACATTGGCAATTTGTTGGCTGAAAAAAGTCCTTGTTACTTCCATCCAAACTGTTCTCAATAATGTCTTATTAAAGCCTATTGTACAGGTGAAGATAGTGTGTCGATAGATGTGTAGCATTCACTAACCGTGTCTAAAGTGTTGCCTTGTCTGATTAAAGTGTCTTTGAGCTTGTTTTTCATAAAGTCACCTTTTAATCAGCCTATGGGCAATTATGGGGTGCTATTTTAAAGAAAACAGTCTTATATTTGGACTTATTTTGGAGAGGCAAGTCGCTTGTTTAGGGCTTATATTTTTCAGACTAAGATGCTTTTTTTCTAGCAAGATTTGGCGAGCCTGCTATGAGCCTAGTTAGACAGGTTATTTTAAAATTAGGCAGGTGTTTGGTGAAAACTAAATAATAAAAAAAAAATAAGGTGAAACTCCTATGAAACTTTAATAAATTTAAATGTTTTGATCAAACAAAGTCTTCGTCAGGCAATAACAACAGCAAATATAGGTATTTTATATTTACATACACTCTAAAAAATGTTGGGTCAAAAACAACCATTTCTGGGTTATTTGGCAACCCAACGCTGGGTGAATGGAACACAGAACACATGCTGGGTTATTTTGACCCAGATTGTTGGGTTCATTGTAAAGCCATTTGCTAGGTTGGCAAAAAAAGGTTGGCAAAAAATGTATTATTTTAAATAATAAAAATATAAAATCTCAGTTATATAAGACAGGAACAGTTCATATATACAATATTTTTGTTCAATGACCAGTCAGTCTTTTACAATCATAAAATACTCATTTAGTATTTTAAAAAACATTTAGTAAACATTTTGGGACGTGACAGGAGCAGCCAGTGGAAAGAAACCTAGTATCAGTAGGTTGTTCCAGTTCATTAAATGATAATCTTATAATATTCATGTTTGCAAAGTTACATCAAATACAGCTTTACCTTGTGCCATCTCATCTGTCGGACGTTTAAGTTTTAACCTGTCAAACGCATTGCGCAACCACAGCTACGACACTAGCACACTAGATCAATAGCGCTACTATTGTAGTCAGTGGAGCACACGGCAACTTTGTTACATATGACAGTGATGTCGCGTCATGTTTAAGCCCTGGTCGGACATTCGTTTGAAGGGAGGTGAAACGTCCGTGGTGGCGCCGGTGCGTCGTTCGCTTTAAATGTAAATCTGGTGTACGCTTTGTTTGTAGAAGGCTAGCATTCCAAGCAGACAGTAGCTGCGACCTACATGTAGCGTCCAAACAAAAAAAGTTAAAATGTGAAGCTACAGACATTTTCCTATTTGTACAGTTAAAATCTGATAGGAAAACAGGCCTTAATTTCATTCAGGAAGTTTCCCCTCAGGAATTTTCTCTTGGAACAGAACATAAAATGACAGTTGACAAATGTATCCAGTTTTAACCGGTTTAGCACAGTATACCCAACATTGGGTTACATTGACCCAGCGCTGGGGTAGGTATGTGAGGGGGTTCATCATTTGTGTTGACAGTAAAAATGAGATGAGATCATGATTTGTGGATATGTTTTAAAAATATTATATATAAATGTCTTGTGCTAATGCACTCCCTCATATTGAATCATTTGAATGAGAGCAAGAACAAACTGGTATGCGTACACACCTCAATCTGACATTCTTGTAAATGCCCTCAATCTGTCACCCAAATTTCACAACCCTTAATATTGGCACAAACTCATGATTAGCACTAGCGTCATATAATCTTTATGAACATCCAGTCATGCGGAAGCTGCTGTCCATGCCAAATCTGTGCCCTTGAATGTTGTTGAGGAAGTGTAAGTATTTGTCAGGGCATCTAAACACAAAAGTGGCAGAGCGTGATCCACCGCAGCTGAGCATGACAAATACAGCGATCGAGCTCTTGTCTCTATTACCTCGCTCACGTGTGTGTGTGTGATCTGCGGTACGGCGGCGTGCCAACTGTAGCAGAGCTGATTGTTTTGGAGCCAGTATCTCGGCTGGGGGGTTAAACTGTCACTGTAGCTCTCACTGGCTCTTGTCCTAAGATGCCGTTCAATTAGAGAGAATTGTAATTGTAGGGCAAACCTGTATCATTGGAAATGTGGTGAAAGAAAGGGAAATTGTCCCCTTTTTAGGTTTTAAGGCCCATAACATAAATGCTAATGCTTTTAGCAATGCAAGCTTTTTGAAATATGTGCACATTCATAACACAAAGCATTGCATTCTCAGCATTGCCACTAGGGGTGCTATGGCGAGCATTCATTTAAACTGTCTTCTTCTACTGTATTTCTCTTTCAGATCAACTACTATTATTGGTATGGAAGCTTGTTTACGCTATGAAATAAAAGATAAAAAAGGTAATTGCGACATTTTATCTCACAATTCTGACTTTTTTCTTGTAATTGCGAGATATAAACTTAATTGCAAGTTATAAAGTCAGAATTGTGAGTTATAAAATGTCAGAATTGTGAGATATAAAATGTCAGAATTGTGAGATATAAACTTGCAATTGCGTGTTATAATGTCCAGTTGTGAGGGGGGAAAAGCCTGACATTTTTTCCTCAGAATTGCGAGTTTATATCTCAAAATTCGGACTTTATAACTCACAATTGCGTTATAAAGTCAGAATTGCGAGATATAAACTCAAAATTCTGACAGTTCATTGCTATGGAAGCTTGTTTATGCCGTGAAATAAAAAATAAAAAAGGTAATTGTGACTTTTTATCTCACAATATTTACTTTTTTTCTCGAAATTGTGAGTTTATATTTCGCAATTCTGAGAAAAAAATTGTGTGATTAAAAGTCACACACAGTTCCTGCCAATCTCATGTTAATCTTAAGTACCTATAGAGTAGTATAGCATCCTTCATATCTCTGAAAAGTCTTTAGTTTTATTATATTTATAAAAGATACATACGCTGTACCGAGTCTTTCTGAAAACAGCCGAGCGCCTGGCGGCATGTCCTGTGAGCGGAGCTAAAGAGTGACGAGCTGTCATGAGCACACGCAGCTTTTGTGTAGAGATTGTCTACAAGTTATCAATGGTCAGCTAAACAAATACATTTAAACACGCAATACACCATCGCATTATCCATGGATAACTTTTGAATCACTACATTAAATATAGCGTATAGTGAATGATATATAATGAATTTATAAATTTACTACATTCGTATTGTTTACATTATATGCACTTAGGCGCCGATTGCCAACAAAACAGACATTTGAAGCAGTTTTACTCACCACCTACAGTTCCGACTCATGACCGGGATCATTATCGCTGTGACCGCTCCATCTTTCACTTTCAAACGATCTGTAAATCCAGCATGGAACTGGGCCTTGTTTATGAAACCATAAGCGCCGATCCTAATGGGCTCGAGCAGCCACGGAAAAACACGAGGTATTCTCCATTCCTTTTAACCAATAAAAAAGTGATTGCAACTATCAGTTTCTATGGTTATTTTAATAACAAATAACAAAACGAGAGCGCATCAATGTAATGCGTGAGCACAAAACTCTCAGCTCCACTTAACGCTGGGTTCTTTGGGAAGCAAGGTTATCTTTCCCTCACAACCAAAAACACACTTCTTTGGTGACATTGTTGATTTCGTGAAGTCCTGTGACCTGTGTAGCGCTGCCGACGACTTCCGTAAAGCCGAACGAGCGTTGATGGGTGTGATCTTGCTCTCTCGCTCTGGTCGACGCTCTTCCGGGAGAAGTGCTCGTACAAGGAATTCCGACCATTCTGATGTCACACAGGCACATACTTGAAAAAAAGACCCTGAAGTTTGTGAGGATTTGGAACAGTATTTTTGGCACAGAAATAACGTCCAACTCGTGTTTTGAAACTTTGGCATTGTTTAGCATGAGAATCCAACTCTTTAACAGTGTAAATAAGTCAGAATGCATGAAATAGAATTACCCCCCACCCTTTAAGTTTTTCATCTAATAAACTATATAGCTTTATTTCAATTAACAAAAACAATTTTTAATAGTAACACATCTGGTTTAATGGCATAGACGTTGTACAGAGTGCACATTGTATACAGTATGTGCAACTTGCTTTGTTGTGCTTGCATATTAAAACATGTATTTTTACATGCTTTTGGCCCTTTTTTCAGTAAAGATATGAATGTTCAGCTCCAGAAAATAATTTTGTTGCTGAAACGATGCTCTTTCAGATCTCTGGAGACCTTAATGGAGATTTTAAGTATATGTTTAATTTAAGTATCACCATTTCTCTGATGTTTCTTATAAAATGCCTTTAGAGAAATGCAAATAAGACACAAATAAGTTACAGTAAGAGAAGCATCTGAGAAGCAGAGGCATTTCTGTTTGCTCTTTCATAGCCGTTTTGGGCAGCAGTTGCAAATTTAAAGAGATTTGTTTTCTTCTCTCTTCTTTTGGATTAAAGGTCCTGTTAATTATGTCTAAGCACATTGTTCTGAATAAACATACAAGTTTGAGAAGTGTGATCATGCAGCAGAAGCGTAAGAAATATTGTGGGTTGTTTCTGTTGCCTTGGGCGTAAGCAAGGTGGTTCGAAGAGATCAAGCAAGGTTGGTTTAGTTTGTGAAAGATGTGCTAAATTATGTTGTCATGTTAGTTTAAAATATTTCCATAATATTACTATATATATATATATCTCCATCATGTTTGGGTCAGATATTAAACATGTTGTTTTAATATAACATGTTATTTATAACATGAAAAGCATTATTTATATTAAATTAAATACAAAGTTCTGTCATGAAACTCTAGACGGCACAGGCTAATAGGTCTTTTAACTCAACCTGTTAAATAAAAGAAGCAGCAGCAGAGTAGTAGATCTATTCCACCAAGACCAAACATATCAACATTGTCATACCCATTACCATGCAAAACACTCTTGAGAGTTGTCATGAGAGAATTGTGATTAATCAAGCTTATCTATGTCACATTAGCTTTCCAGTGTGTGTGTGTAAAAGTATTAGTATTGTAAAATTTGTTAGTATTGTAGTACTGTACAAAGTTCAGAGGATTGAGTCTACTACTGGATTCACATTTCCTCTTTACCCACTTTTTTAGGTGCCTTTCTAGATGACAGATGGCGTGTTGACTTTTGCCGTGTTAGTTCACTGGCAGTGCCATTGAGGTTAATGATGCTGGCCGAACATGCCTAATGTCCGAAAAAAAAGGGCATGTGATGCTGGCGTGAGTGCTAATGTAGACCTTTAAAGAGATTGAGCTTCATTTGGATTAGTAAATCTGGTTTTTGTCATCGCCGGCAGATTTCTGTTCTTGCATTCAATCTTTTGTGAAATAAGCAGCAATGATTATTGAAATAGAGAGCTGCAGTGATGATGTATATTTGTAGGTCACACCATAAATTAAATTTTTCCTTTGCAAAAAAAGTACAAAAAGTAAAAAGCTAAAGGCAGACTATAAATGTACTACACAGGGTCGTCACCATCGCTAAGCTACTAACACCTGTTTTAGTCTTTATTTACAGATTGAAAATATAGATTTTATAGTTTTGCGAGTTTAAATCGCAAAATTATGGGGTTAAATGGGACCAGATACTGTCGGGGACATTAAACGTCACCAGGCCGAACAGATGAACTAATCTATTTACTTTCACAGCCTCGTTGTGTTTAAACTCGCAAAACTATAAAATCTATATTTTCAATCTGTAAATGCAGAATCTGTTAAGAGAGTTTGAATGTGTTAAGAGTATTAGAGACTGTGAGTGTTATTTGATTGTTTGTATTTGAGGAATTTTGTTATGTTCAACCCATTTGCCTGTTTTTGACGCTGAGTTTGGATTGTCCTTTCAATTTTGGTTGCCTAGCTGTAAATACTGATTATTTGGGAAAGTAGGTAGTCTGATGCCATTTTTGTTTATTGTAAACAGTTTGATCTTTGTTTTTTGGTTAGGGAGTTAGGTTTGTATATTGCATTTTTCTTTTCTTTTATATTCTTTTGGGTTAGGGTTTAGGAAAGAGGTATTAAAAGAAGGAAATTTTGTTTATTTTGGCCCAGTCGGCTCCTGAATCATAAGTCCCAAACTTAAAGTCAATAAATGCATCATTGTTCAATTTCATTATATTTGTCAGAGTCTTTCATGTTGCAACCTTTCCCCTAGACGGGGCGTTACATCACCCAAAAATAAAAATCTGTCAATATTTACTTACGTTCATATCGTTCCAAACCTGTAAGACTTTCGTTCATCTGCGGAACACAAATGAAGATATTTTTGATGAAATCTGAGAGCTTTCTGTCCCTCCATTGACAGCTACACAACTGACACTTTGACGCTTCAAAAAGTTTATGAAAGGGATCGTCCGTTCATTCTGGTGTTACGCAGCACGTTTGTGCTTCTGCAAGAGGTTTGTTCTCACACATCAAGCAGGTTCGGTTGAGCTTCTGTTTATGTTTGCTGATCAATGTTTATATGTGAACAAAAGCCTAAATTCAGTCTGTTCAATATATAAAGCGATCGAGTCTCTTCAGAAAATTTCGACAAAACCGCTCAATTCATATGGATTAGTTTTACGATCTCTTTATGAACTTTTTAAAGTGTAAAGGTGTGAGATGTGTAGCTGTCAATGGAGCTCTCAGATTGCATTAAAAGTATCTTTATTTGTGTTCCGAAGATGAACGAAAGTCTTACGGGTTTGGAACGACATGAACGTAAATGTTGACAGAATTTTCATTTTTCAAATAACCCATTAACTAATGTTAACAAATAAACCCTTATTGTAAAGTGTCACTCTATTGTCGTTGTTTTCTTTACAGCTTCAAGAAATCATTTTTTACAGCAATGGGAAGTCCCAGTTAAGATCCAAGAAGTTTTTTAGTTCAAGTCGTGAGGGGCCCAGTGTCTTCCTGTAAGCTTCTGCTCCTTATTAACTTCTTGTGTCACTTCTCAGCCCTTCTCTGACATTTGAAAAGAAGGAGAAGAACAGAAGGAGGTGCCACACCTTCAGTGATCTGATTATATCATATCCAAGCCTACACTTGCAATCTGCTCTGAGTGAAGTTTCACTCGTGTGTTTGTGTGTGTGTTGGGTTTGATTCTGGAGGCTCATGCCAGGTTGGATTGGGCATACTGTCATAATAACTGCAGATTAGATCCATCTGCTGACAGGAATGTTCTTTTTGTTGAGCCAAACGCGTCACATTAGAGCAGCTCTAAGCTCGTTGCGTTGTATCGCATCTCTTAACACCCTTCAAGGTTAATTCTGTGCCTCTTCCTAAAACCATTGGTCATATATTTTCATTCCCAGATGCGGCTGACGAGTCTCAGGATTTGTTCAGCAAGATTTCCCATGGGTCGGTTTACCCTGGCTATGTGGTTCAGCGCGGAATGAGAAATCAAATGTGCCAGGCTTAAAATGGAACACAATGTACCCAACAGGATTTCTGTGCAGTTGCTCAAAGCCATTTTATCTTCTCCTAGTACATGCAGCACAGTATATTATTGTCCTTTATGGTTTTTTATGAGCAGGACTCCCCATTTCAGAATTATCCTGAAGGCGTTTCCTTACAGAAAGATTGAGGAGACACTTGGCTCGTGCTTTTCTTCACATCAACAGCATGCTGATATAATGATATCATTGTGCACTTATGATTCAAATCCCTTTTAAGGAAAAATTCCACATTTAAGCGTATTCATCTTTAAGGGTTATGCGCAGTTTAAATTACACCACAGAATGATGCAAATGCATTGAATACAGTAGGGGTGACCCTGAATAGTCGATGCTTCGATAGCAGGAGACTGATTCGACTACCAATCTCACAGTCGAATCTTACCAGAGGTGTTACAAAACGAGATATGGGGGTGCTCAACATCTGATTTTACATAGACGTACCGGTTCTCTCCCAATAGGTTAATATACAGCCTATTATGATAATGCTGTAAATAAAAATGTGAAAAGAAAGAAGCTTTTAATAAATATTTTTAATGTGCGTGAATAAATCCAACCACCTCTGTGGCAGATTTAAATTTCACTTTCCATGATCCGTGACTGACAGAGGAGCATCTTGGCGGCAGGGATTAAATCTTTAACAATGTCTGGGATAAGAAAATCTAACGTGTAGAATTGGATGCACTTTGAAATGGTAAAAGATGATCCAAAAAAACGTAAAATGCAAGTTGTGCCAACAGCTCATGCCCTACCACTCAACAACGACAAACACTGCGGCGCGCTTCTGCCGGCCAACATTAACGAGCTGACGCGCGTTATTTGAAAAGACTCAAACGGACACAGACAGATCCCGTGTAAGACTGGATTTTTCTCTCTCAATCAGGTAGGGTACAAGTGATTTCAAAACATTTCAGCCGGTTCTAATTTGATTTTTCGATGCTGTGAATGTTTAGCTAAAAAGACTGTCACTCCAGTTTAGCGTTTATTGTCTTTGCAGTTAAAAAGACAAAGTTGACAATTCTGGCTATACTTTCGTTATTTTAATAATAACTTTAATTTATTTATTGATCAATCTGGGTTATCTAATTTAACTATTTGTGGCTTGTGTTTTGAATATATGTTCCCCTGCACTTTAGGCATTTTGCACCTGTGACTTGATTATGACTATTTCATTTTTTTTATTTTTTATTTTTTTATTTTATTTATTAGAATGGTATATTCTGTTCTAATTCAGTTCTGTAAATTAATTTTTTATTGTTTTTCGGTGCATCGATGTTGCGCTGTAGAGTTAAAGCTTGCTCGCACAGGCAATTTAGCCGATTTAATTTGATTTGCCGACATGTGAAATGCATACATATCCGCAGTGTGGCCTTTCTGCAGTTATTTATATATATAAAGAGTTCATTTGCAAAAACAGTTAACTCCATTTTTATTAATTCTCACAAATCATGTTTTTTTTTATTGTGCATTCCAAGTAATATCAATCAAACTGCAGTTGGGTTGTTTTGATTAAGTAATAATAATTCTAAAAAATACAGGTAAATTAAAAAACTTCATTGAAAGTATGTTTTTTATATTTATTAGAAGTTTGTTTTTTAGCAAAAGCAGATAACTCCAACAGTCGTTTTTTTTTGGCAAAAGCAGATAACTCCACATTTCATGTTTCAGAGTTAAACAAAACCCAAGTAATTGCTTTGTAATTGCATTTAAAACACACGTGCACATACACTAACAGATCAGCGCACACACACACACACACACACACACACGCAAAAGGACAACCAAGGTTTCAGTTCAGCATGTAAGTTGTGTATGGTGTACAAGGACTTACAGGAGTCAAAATTATAAATCCTTGATCACTTTTAGTCAGCTTTGACAAAACTTCCCTCAGCTAGCGTGTCTTTTTGAAGTGACTAGAAGCCTTGTCACCTGACCTGAATACTGTGCGCTGATTCGCTAAAACGGACTTATCGGTTTCTATACACAAACAACAAGGGCGCTTGTCGGTTTTTGCTGTAAAACGTGAACTTGCGATGCCTGACAGTGAACAATAGCGACTTTTCTGACAAAACGGATTTAGGGTACAGAACGTGCTATATGTGGAGAATAACGCACAGGAGTTAATTTTTTTTAAAAGTGGCGTTTATCGGTTTTTGCAAATGAACTATGATTTTTAAGGTTTATTGATCCAAAATGTTTATTCATTTTCTTCTATATCTTTCTGTGGTGTTCTGTACATCGTGGCTGTGAATGTTTATCCACATTGCCTTTCATTTCAGTTTAAAAAAGATAAAAATCAGTTTCATCTATCACTAGACAGGCAGTTTGGTCGCTTTATTAGAAAGTTGTTTCTCTGTGCTGTGTGTGAAAGAAAATAAAAGTTGTCTTAAGGCACGGGTATAGGCCTTACTTCATTTTCCGCGTCCAGCTCCATCTCGTGCACAGTTGAGCGTGCGAGCCTTTCAAAGTAGCTTGTAAAGTTAGCCTACTCCTTTGGCCTTGAGTATTCGTGTGCACTATCTAGTGGATATGTTTTTTTTTATTTTATTTATTTATTTTTATATTCAAGCATGAAAACCTATTCTAGCAGAGCTCAAAAACAAAATCAAAACTTTGAAAAAGGACAGAATAGGTTGTCTTAAAGAATAGCTGGCCAATATATGTTTTTTGTAAAGGTTTTTCGACCATTCTGTTCTTATAATCAGTGATTTGTAATTTATGAAGGCTGCCATAAAAGACTGATATATTTTGAAATTATTTTAAATTTATTTTATTTACACTGTAAAAATTGATCATGATCTTAACGGTAAAAGACTGTAAAAAATGCCACAGTGAAAAACTGTAGCTTTTTTTTGGAGGTGAAAAAGGACGTCATTGTATAATTAATTTACAATAATAAAAAAACAAACAAACAAAAAAAAAAACGTAAATTGACTTTCCCAGAATTCCCTGCGTGACACTTCACATTTGATGCATTTTCGTTGAAATAACTTTCTTCTTAGTTTTTCTTAGTTTTTTTCTAATCAGTTATGTATATTAGGATTTTATATTACATCTAATGTTGTTAAATTAATGTTTATTGAATTTTTAAAATTGCACGTGTGTACCTTGATGGTGTTCAGTGTTTGTGTGAATGACACTGTGCGCACCTTCTATATATTAGTATTGTTCTTCTCAGCTTGTGGAAAGCTGCTTGTGATTCATCATGTGACTCTCATCACCACTGTCTTTGGTGGTTGTCAGTGTATTACAAAGGTACAAAACAGATATTAGTTCTTCAATAGGATGATAAATTAACATGATATCATTATAGATAACGAAATATGGTATTTCACTGTAGATTTAAGTTAAACCTAAAACGTTACTACTATATATATATATATATATATATATATATATATATATATATATATATATATATATATAATATTTTTTTTTTTATGGTAACATTTTTTTTTTTTTAGCATAAATTTAACAGAATATTTGGTAATACTTTGTTTTAGGGTCTTTTAACTAGCATGCATATTACTATAATATTGACTGTTTATTAGTACTTATTAAGCACATATTAATGCCTTATTCTGCATGACCTTATTCTACATTCTTAATTCTACCCAATACTTAAACCTAACAACTACCTTACTAACTATTAATAAGTGGTAAATTAGGAGTTTTTTGAGGGAAAAGTCGTAGTTAATAGTGAATATGTGTTCCCTATACTGAAGTGTTACCGAATTTTTATTATAGTGTAGTGGTGCATTGAGAAGAGTTAAAATATACGTTTCTAAAAAGAAAATGAAATACATGTGATATTTCATGCCTTCCATGTTGCCAGCACAAGTGCTAAAACTAGTGCAGGTTTTGGCCGTTGGCCTGTAAGTAGAATCACAGCTTAAGGGATTGCACGATTGTGACTGGCTGTTGGGAAAAAGGGAGAATTTATTGGAATTCACTGCTATTGTAAAAAGTGTCTGAAGCCAGAGCTCATAAATGACTCACAGGTCTCACTGTCCTCAGGAAATCTCGGCTGCTGATCAAGCTTACTGCATGTTGCGTTCTCCATGGCTTAGGTCGATTCCTGAGCTTTTCAGATTGATTTGCGACAGGGATATCAGAGCATTGCGAGGAAGGCTGCTTCACTTTCATGAAAAATGCATTGTTTTGCATGCTTTCGAGCTGTGAAATGTAGAAACATGGAAATGACCTAGTTCGTGCTTCTGCATATCATCTTGCATGTTGAACGCACCTCATATTTCTACTCCATCACTGCTGGGCATTTCTTCTGCATGACAGTTTTGTCAAAGTTAAGATAGATTTGTATCAAACATATGCAGTGGGTAAACCCACAGGAACATTTTATTGCTCACGGGTGACGCTTTAATAACTATGCTATGCGTACATGAGCATGACTTCGGAATAAATCATTTTGTTGACCTCAAGTATAGTATTTATTGGCTTGAGGAATTTCATTACTTTTATGCATCAGTGTACTTGAACAGCTCCATTTTAAAGATATGCAAGTGTTTTTGAAAAATCTGGATTGTAAAATTTTTCTTCTGCTCACCAAGGCTGCTTGTAATTGATTAAAGGGGGGGGGGGGTATCACACACAGTTTCTGCCAATCTCATGTTAATCTTGACTGCCTATAGAGTAGTAGTGCATCCTTCATATCTCAAAACTGTTGTGCTGCTTCATATTTTTTATTTTGTTTTGTGGAAACTATCATACTTTTTTTTTCAGGATTTTTGATGAATTGAAAGTTCAAATGAACATCATCTATTTGAAATAGAAAACATTTATAACATTATAAATGTCTTTACTGACATTTTTGATCAATTTAATTACATATTTAGTTATGAAAATTATTTTGGAGATTGTAGTAAGCCATCAAGGGTTTTCTGTGCATAAAGATGATGATGATTATTATTATATGATTATTATTTATTTATATTATAGTTTTTTTAGTGTATTTTTATACTGTTTAATATTTATTCATATTTTTATTTAGCTTTTATTTTATAGTGTAAATGGTAGAATTTATTGGTGAAATGTTTTTAATAATGAGATATGTGTGACATGTTAGTCAGCATCTTATATAATAATAATAATAATAATAATAAATAAATAAATATATATATATATATATATATTATATATATTTATATAAGTTTTTATACTGTATTTTTATACTGTGTATTTATTCATATTTTGCTTTAGCTTTTATTATATATATATATATATATATATATATATAATTGTATTTTTCTTTAAATCATCATAGGGGAGAAAAAAAATCCCCTACTTGAAAAATAACCTATTAGTTTTACAGTGAAAGAGAAGTCAGCCGTGTGTTTCCATTAAACAGAATTTGTCCTGTCAGCCCTTCAGATACTGTATTGTAGCATGAAAAAAATCCTGTGTTTTTTTTTTTGTTTTTTTTTTTTTTCTCAGTCTCAGAGTACAACGCAATATCCTAGTGGTGTCCCTCATTTAAAGTCACATCTGCAACCAGACAGTTTCTCTGTGTACTGCGCAAAGTTAATGGCTGATTAGGAAACAAATGTAAAACACTGTCTGCGAGTGTGGCTGGCTGTGATGAAATTGCAGACACACTGCGTTCAAAGCTCTCCTGCGCTCGGCATTTGATGTCGGAGTGTAAAATGTAGAGCGTCAGAACAGCTCCGTTTGATCCCCTCCGTTCAGAGTCTTCAGAAGCTCCAGAAACACTTGTAGCTTTGGAGAAGGAGAGGAAGGGAAGTTTGGCGCTGTCTGGATCTGACGGATCATCACAGACGAGCAGGATGATGAAGACAGGAAGTGTTTATCCTCCAATCCGGAGGTGTGGCGCGGCTTCAGAGTCGCAACTGATCCTCCACATGTTCTTTCAATTACGAGCCGATGGTGGAGTTGTGTAAAGCGAAGATTTTGAAGGGTAAATAAATGAAGCTTGACAGAATACATGTGTTTGAAACATTAGAAAAGTTCTTTGTAAACTAACTCCCGTACAGAAGAAGGCAAAGTAGATACTACTACAGTAGCTTAATAAAAGAAGCGCTTTTGCTCTATTGCAAAGAATAAACTGAGGCTTAAGATAGTTAGCGTATACTGCATGGTCTGTGTTATGCCTACCCTTTTTATTTTCTTTTTATTTCATTTGCTTATCCAGAAATAATAAAATAAAAAGGTTATTTTACATAAAAAATTCTTAAAGGTCCAGTGTGTAATATTGTTGAGGATATATTGACAGAAATGCAATATAATATACATTACTATGTTTTCGGTGGTGCATAAAGACCTTACATAATGAACCGTTATGTTTTTATTACCTTAGAATGAGCCATTTCTATCTACATACACCGCGGGTCCCCTTACATGTTAAGTTGCCATTTTGCGCTAGCATGTTTCTACAGCAACCCTAAACGGACAAACTACTCTACAGAGCGCGTTTAATCACTAGGTTGTTCTTCTTATTCTTTGTTAGTGTTTTTAGAGGCAGCTTGCATCGTCACTATGTTGAATATGCACAAAGAAGTAGTAGTAGTAGTAGTTTGGTTTATTAGAAGCAGAGACTGTTCTTTGTTAGAAGTAAGAAGAAATGCTTGACTGGCTACTCTCTGCTCTGTCAGATGACGACATCTTTGTCCTGTGTCGGCCACCGTAGCTATGTGCTTCAGAAGGGTCGACTTGGAGGTAGACTTGGAGCCGTTGGTTGCAACTCGCAACCTTACCAATAGATGCCCCTAAAATTCACACACTGCATCTTTAACTCTTGGCAGTCCAATTACATATTTATAAAAAAAAAATCTAAAAAAAAAAAAAAAAAAAAAATTTTTTATAATATATATAAATATTACAGAGTATAAAAAAGACATAAACTTGCAATTGTGAGATGCAATCTCACAAATAAAGTTGGCATGAAACAGAAGTTGTGTCTTTTCTTCCCTATCTGAGTGAAACGGCTTCTGGAACAAGAACAAATGTAGGGCGGGGCTTATGGGCTGTCTGTGGGGAATTGATTGGATCTTATGTGAGTGACAGGTTGCCCCGCCTTCACACCAGTAAACACGTCATCAGAGAAGAGATGAGCTGCAAGAGGGAGGTGAAGTTATTTTGATTAAAGATTATGAGGCACATGAATCATTAAAAAATAATGATGTGCACAAATAAATCATTTATAATCAATACTGTAATATTCCATAAGAAATATGAATTTTGATTTCATGGTTATACAAATTTTTTTTTTTTACTCTGAAGCAGAAGCAGGATTCCTAATTAATGAGAGCACCTGCTCTCACACCTGTACAGTATATTCTGATTTTTACCCTTGATTTTCACCTTTAGACCTCATGTGATAGTCAAAACTCTGTGTTTCATGCTTGAGTTGTAGCGTTATAAGGCAGTGTGGCACAGCACTGTCAGATTTGATCAGAGCAATCAACACAACATGTCCTTTTGAATCTCTCTGCGAGCAGCCCGCGTGTTTCCAGCTGACCGTCTGCCTCCTTTCAGTGCGGCCTTGACCTTTGGAGAGCGCGCCTCCACATGATGGACAGAAGGTTGCTGGTGTACAAGCTCCTGAGTCAAGTATAAAGATAGAGAATGACATGCAATTATCAGAGATGGTTGGAAGTAGATATATGTCTGCTCTGAAGGCTAGCTGATGTGAGAATGTTGTCGTTCGAGTGTCTGTGAGTCTTTGCGAATGTAGTATCCTCGCACCCGTAAAGAACCCATATTGACACTGAAAATGGACATGCATTGAGCGGATGCAATGCTTTTACGAATAGCTCACCCCAAAGTGGTTTGAAAGATATCTTTGACTTGTTCTCAATGCAGTTCTTCACTCTGAAAACCACTTTAAGTGCGGCACAAACAGCATTTAGACCCTGTTGTGAGTGCATAGTGGAGCGTCCCTATAGATTATATTTCAGGCCAATTAGTTTCTATATTCCTTCCAACAGCCTGGAAGGCAACTCAAATGCATTCACACACTCATCTGTTCAGCCAGGACTAAACTTTTCCCTTTTTTATTTCTCCTGCAGGTCAATATATCACCAGGATGCAGTAAAGCGTTGACCAAAATGTTGTACTGTCCATACTGTGGAGGAATGCCAGGCCTCAAACCCTGCGCCAACTACTGCCAAAATGTCATGCGGGGCTGCCTGGCCAACCAAGCGGACCTGGACCCGGAGTGGAACCTCTTCATTGGTGAGATGTGCTTTCTATTTCAGCTCGGTTTTCAGATATAGATTTCTTCTTTTGGATTATAGTTGAAAGGGCTTTCTTTCTTTCTTTCTTTCTTTCTTTCTTTCTTTCTTTCTTT
Organism: Elopichthys bambusa; assembly: GCA_037101425.1. Classification (NCBI taxonomy): domain Eukaryota; kingdom Metazoa; phylum Chordata; class Actinopteri; order Cypriniformes; family Xenocyprididae; genus Elopichthys; species Elopichthys bambusa. The sequence goes on along the minus strand of CM074436.1, from coordinate 5,576,791 downwards.
CTTTCTTTCTTTCTTTCTTTCTTTCTTTCTTTCTTTCGTTCTTTCGTTCTTTCTTTCGTTCTTTCTTTTGTTTTTTCTTTCATTCTTTCTTTCGTTCTATCTATCCATTTACCCTTCATCCATCCATCCATCCATGCATCCATTGTTCTGTCATTCTATCAGTTGTTCTATCCTTGATCGATCTATCTATCTATCTATCTATCTATCTATCTATGTATTGTTCTATTGTTCTATCTATCCTTTTATCCTTCTTTTACACTTCATCCATCCATCCATCCATCCATTATTCTGTCGTATCCATCCATCCATCCATCCATCCATCCATCTACCTTCGCATGTATCATTCAATCCTTGACTCATCCATCCATCCATCCATCCATCCATCCATCCATCCATCCATCCATCCATCCATCCACCCATCCATCCATCCATCTATTGTTCTGTCGTTCTATCAATTGTTCTATCCTTGATCAATTGTTCTATCCTTGATCTATCTATCTATCTATCTATCTATCTATCTATCTATCTATCTATCTATCTATCTATCTATCTATTATTTTACCCTTCATCCTTCCATCCATCCATGCATCCATTGTTCTGTCGTTCTATCAATTGTTCTATCCTTGATCGATCAATCAATCAATCTATCTATCAATCTGTCTATGTATGTATTGTTCTATTGTTCTATTTATCCTTTTACCCTTCTTTTACCCTTCATCCATCCATCCATCCATCCATTATTCTGTCGTATCCATCCATCCATCCATCCATCCATCTACCTTCGCATGTATCATTCAATCCTTGACTCATCCATCCATCCATCCATCCATCCATCCATCCATCCATCCATCCATCCATCCATCCATCCATCCATCCATCCATCCATCTATTGTTCTGTTGTTCTATCTATCTATCTATCTATCTATCTATCTATCTATCTATCTATCTATCTATCTATTCTTTTACCCTTCATCCATCCATCCATCCATCCATCCATCCATCCATCCAACTGTCTTTCTATCTTTGTATCTATCTATCTAGAGCTCAGATATTATTGTGTAAGTTAGTGTAATCACCTAATTGTATTGTACTGATAGCTGGTCCAAACAAAGAGTTTTACATTTTCAGGCCAGTAGGTTTTGGTTCCTGCCAAATATTTTAATGTCAGTGCATCACTAGCTTTGGCCAACTCACATTGAGTCCTGGCTCCATTCTGGTCTTTAATGTCCTGTTCATTTGGAATTATGTCACATTACCGAAGTAAAATGGGTTGTGAATGCTATTTCATGTTGTTTTAGAGATTTACAAATGGTTGCTTGATTTCAAAAACACTGTTAATTGCGCCAAGGCAGTTTTCACCTCCTGCACTATGCAAAAGCTATATCCCTGCTGCTCAATTCTGTTGAATGTTTAATACATTCTCGTTGATGGCACGTAAATATAGTTTTAGTGATGGTTCAGATTGATTCATATGACCTGTAGGCACTAGCTTTAGCAGCTTAATGCTGCCCACCCACAGAATTGATACTGTGAAAGTCAATAACACTTTCCTTTCTGTTACCTTCAACATACTCAATGCAATGTGAAAATGTATGTGCTGTGTAACTTGGAAAGTGAAGCTTAAATTTGTCAGTCATTTGTGCATTAACGCATAAGGTGTATTAATGCATGTTTCTTTTTTAAGCTAAACTTCCTGATGTGTTTTGAGTTTCTTCACAAATCATTTTGGCTTTGTTTTGCATTTTCAGAGCTCATTTTCTGCGCTATAGATCTTAAATCAGTATATTGCTCCCCCACAGAGAGATATCGACGTGCTATGGTGCCGCAGTTCGATTAGCAAAAGAGGATAATTCATTTTGTTTTGAATATTTATAGAATGGCCACACAGAAAGTAGTTTTTGTTTGAAATAGCATCTCTCTGTGCGATCAGCTTGGATGGGCTGGCGGTAGGGACTGACCTTTGCTCCATGTGGCATACGTGGCATTTACCCACAGCCTGTGTTGATGTGCCCTTCTCACCTGCATTGATTGGCAGGCCTGTGAAGACATTCAGACCACGTCTTGAGCTGGTCTGGCCCCATTCACTGTATCGATTGAAGAAACTCTGTGGTTTACCAAACTTTCGCAGGGAATGCCTTTTGGAAATTGGCAGTATTGAGCTGATTACGTCGACCGGTATGAGTTTTTTTTAATGGATGAAGCCAATACGGCCAACTCAAGGGCGTATATATGCAATATGGGTTAATGCAATTTAATTATAGCAGTTCCCAGAGGAAAAGCTGCTCATTCATATAGTTCAGCATGTTTAATGGAGTTCTCATGCATGTTTCAGCATCACCTTTGGCTCAGATGTTTCTTCTAACATGCATACAATAACATATCTATAATAAAACTATCCATCCATTCATTGACATTGGACATTTTTAAATTGTTAAAATCCATCCATCCATCCATCCATCCATCCATCCATCCATCCATCCATCCATCCATCCATCCATCCATCCATCCATCCATCCATCCATCCATCCATCCATCCATCCATCCATCCATCCATCCATCCATCCATCCATCCATCGTCATTTTTAAATAGTTAAAATCCATCCATCCATCCATCCATCCATCCATCCATTAATTGACATTTTTAAATAGTTAAAATCCACCCAACTAATAGATACATGTTGAATTTACAGATTCAATAGTTTTTATTTTTAAATATATTTCTGTTTAGCTTAATTTACTTTAGTTGTTGTAATTGTAGTACTTCATCTTAAACGTATATATTTCAGTTAGTTGCCAAGGCCACATTTCCAATGTTTTATTTTAAATTTACTTTTTTTTTTTAATCTAATTTTTATATTTGACTTTATTTAACCTTTATTTCAATTACCTAAAATTATTTTTAATAGTTTTAGTTTTAGTTAACGATAACAACACTGTTTTAGACACTTAAGCATACAAGTAAACATTTGCAAGCCTTTTTTTTTTCTCTCAGAGTACAAGGTATTTTGATGTTATAAGAAATACAATCACAACTGCTGTAAGAAATTTAAACTCACAATTAGGACATATAGAGTCGTAAAAACAATGACTCTGAAGAGGATAATGATAATGTTTATCTATCACTAATGTTTTTAAATATTCATTAGATGCATGCTGCATTTGCAGATTCAAGCATCTCGTTTTGCAATTGTTGCATGAATTAAAACAGCTTTAACCCATAATTTGTTTGCATACCTCATGCTAGGATCTTTTATTTGCTAATTGTGGTTTGTTACCTCTCCTCTGAGAAATCATATTTTACGGTGTATTTTTGGTCAGCAATTAAAGATTCCTGCTGCGACACACTGAAGTTTCCCACTAGGATGTGATTCCACAGAACAAATGTAACCCATTGTAAGAAATTAATAATCTGTGTTATTAATTTTCTCGTAAAGCCGTAGGGATTTCGCATTCATCTCAATTCGTGAAACCACAGGAGACGTTATGCCACCATTAGCCTCGGGCTGCAAAAAAAGTGTGGCATCTAACGAGAGCGGTGCGTGATCATGCTGTTTGGGAAGAAAACAGACAGACGTGGCATTTCATCAGACCCAATGAGTTAAAGTTTCACAGGAAATGAGATGTATGGTGAAAACATCAGGCCATTGGTTTATTCTTATCCTGATGAATATGCCACCTCTGGTCTGGGGTCAGACGGCAAGGAAGTATCATTTCAGCTTCATCCTATGAGCATTCGTCTCTTTCGGCTTTTGAGTCTCAATTATACTGGCTGACGTCTGAAAGGTTTTGTGTGCACAAGGACACCGTTTGCTGCATAAAGGGTTTGTTTACTGGCTTCTTTGACGCACATTACATTATGAACTTGTACTTAAATCTACAGTATATATGCATGTACACATTATTATTTACGAATTATACAATGACTGTCTGAAGGATCAGAGCGAATTTATATGCAGTGTCTTATTGAGATCTCTTGAAACTCTGGAGGAGTTTTAAGGGAGATTTTGTTCTACATTTTGAGGTGTACATATATACTGTGAAATTACACTTTTTTAAATGAAAAGAAAGAAAAAAATAATGAGAAAAAGAAAGCTTATTTAGAGTTTTTGCATTGTGATTGTTTATTTTCATGACAGTTAATAACATTGTCCCCCCCCAAATTCTCATTACATATTTTGTTTTCTTCTGCATGTTATTTATTTTATTTTATTTTATTTTATTTTATTTTATTTTATTTTATTTTATTTTATTTTATTTTATTTTTATTTTAGCACAAAATTCATTTTGTTACATTGTGGAAGTATTTATTTTCATGACATTTAATCACATTTTTTTAACCACATCACATTTTTCCCCTCAAAATTTTCATTACAAATTTTGCTGGTCTTTTGATTGATTGATTGATTGATTGATTGATTGATTTGTTAGTACTGTATTACATTTAGCATTTTTTTTTATGTTGTATAAATTCATTTTCATGACATTTAATCACATTTTTAATCACATTTACCCCTCCAGATTTTTATTACATATTTTGACTGGACTTTTGATTGATTAACTGATTGATTGAGTAATAATAATTATAATAATTTATATAGCGCTTTTCTGGGTACTCAAAGCGCTTTACATACGGAAGGGGGAATCTCCTCAACCACCACCAATGTGCAGCATCCACCTGGATGATGCGACGGCAGCCATGTTGCGCCAGAACGCCCACCACACACCAGCTGATTGGTGAAGAGGATGAAGCCAGTCAGTATATGAGGATGATTAGGAGGCCATGATTGACAGAGGCCAATGGGCAAATGTGGCCAGGATGTCAGGGTTACACCCCTACTCTTTTCAAAGGACATCCTGGGATTTTTAACGACCACAGAGAGTCAGGACCTCTGTTTAACGTCTCATCCGAAGGACGGTGCTTTTTTGACAGTATAGTGTCCCCATCACTATACTGGGGTGTTAGGACCCATACAGACCACAGGGTGAGCACCCCCTGCTGGCCTCACTAACACTGATTGATTGATTGATTGATTGGTTGATTGGTTGATTGATTGATTGATTGATTGGTTCGTTCGTTCGTTTGATTGTACTGTATTACATTTAGCAATACAATTTTTATTGTATTTTGTCTTTTTTACATTGTTACATTGTCTTTCTTTCTTTCTAGAATATAAAGTCAGTTATAAAGTCAGAACTGCAAGATATGAACTTGCAATTATGAGACAAAAAGTCAGAATTGTGAGATAAAAAGTCGCAATTTTTATTATTTTATTTCCAAGCTTCCATAGAAAATGAATCACCGGGAGCCTCATTATTTTATTTTTAACTTGTAGAGCCAAAGTCATCATTTATTCACCTTGTTTTCCACATAATCATTTATTTCATTATGAGGTTGTTTATAAAGCACATTCTACGCAACATTACATTTGTAGATGGATGGATTTTAACTATTTAAAAATGTCAATTAATGGATGGATGGATGGATGGATTTTAACAATTTCAAATATGATGCATTTCATGTTAAAACATTTCCATTAGAGTAAAATGAAAGCACGCTTTTGGCGCTAGTATGTCTGAGACTTAGTAGTTACACTTCAATGTGAAACAAAAATGTCTCATTTTAATAAAGATATAGAAAATGTTGCATAACGTCTTTAAAAACAAAACATCCAAGTCTTAATCTTAAAGTGCAGTAATTTCAGTTTTAATCCGTGTTTAACTCAAATGAGTTTTTGATTATAATCCTTCCTTGACCTTATAAAAAGGTCCCGCTGTTATATAATCACATCAACAGCAAACTCAATGTAAGCCATGCTGATTAAATACATAGATTTCCTCTGCTGTATTGATCCTCAAGGGGAAATTCAGGAAGGAACACTTTGACCTGAATGCGATATGAAGGTGGCCTTAGTTGAGGTGAATATGAGCTTCTGCAGTGGTTGTAGGTGCTGGAGAAAGCATTATCATTTTACATGCTTTGTAAACAGAGTTATTAGATGTTTATGCCTTAAAGTGATGCTTACCTTAGCAAGAGTTACTAAGAATGCTTTCGCTATATACTTGAGTAAACTGCAGGACGGTTGCCAAGAAATTGGGTGCATTAGTTTACATTTATTTGCATATATTTATTTACGTGTAGATTATTTTTCACATGGATTAAAAGAAATGAATTTATTTAGCATATATTCAAATATAGAACAGTTAGTTTTAAACTGTAATAATATTTCACAATATTACTGTTTTTACTTCATTTTTAACAAATAAATGATGAGCATAAGAGACTTTCATAAACATTACAAAATCTTACCGACCCCAAACTTGTGAACAGTAGTACGCTCTGAAGTGTTATTTAGAGTGGTTAATTTGAACGTGCCTCATCCAATCAGATACAAAACAAGTCCCAAAGTAACAACATAGCCAATGTTTTTTTTTTTTTTTTTTTTTTTTTAACTTTCAGTTGTGTCAGACCAGTGCTGCGCTCTCCTGGTGTGTGAGTAGATTCCTTCAGCTCATAAGTGTCATTAGGACATGATTAAGGATTTGTTTAATATGTGAGTGATGTTGTACACTGCATCACTTACAGCAGCTCTGCTCTCCCTCATGGCTGTGATGTCCACTGGAAACATGTAGAGGTGTGAAGTATTCTCAGCAAGCCGCTGAAGAGAAACTACCACTCAATTACACACACAGACACATCCAAGGATGCATATTAAGAGCTGTTAGGTTTATAAGCTGAAGTACTCTACAGTGATGTCCTCAAACACTGAAGCGTACTACATTGATACCCTCAGCCAAAAAAGATGGAGCTACTTTGACCTGACACTTTCCTTTCCCCCTTTTTGTTGAGGAAAATATAATTTAACTCAAATAATTTGGTTTTGAAAAGAAAATGAGGAATCTTTGACCTTTTATTGGAGGCTTAAATCTGAGCACTGAGCTTTAAAAAATTGCTTAAATTGCTTTTTTTTTTTTTTTTTTTGCTCTATGGTGTGTGTGTGTGTGTGTGTGTGTGTGTGTTTGTGTGTTTTAGCCTAAATAAATTCAGCATAAATAAAATTAGGTAACAAATACTACCATGTCTAAGTAATTTACAATTAAAGGGAACTGGTGTTCCCAGAATGTGTCTGTGAAGTTTCAGCTCAAAATACCCCACAGATCATTTATTATAGCTTGTCAAATTTGCCCCTATTTGAGTATGAGCAAAAATACGTTTTGTGTATATGTGCTACTCCAGGCTCGCTTTCCAGAAGAGGGCGGAGCTTTAACAGCTCACGCTTCGGTTTCTCAACAACAACAAAGCTGGAGAATCTCACGCAGCCAAAATGAGGATTGTTATTAACGGTGTTCAGCCTTACATTGTTCAAACCAGACACTGATGGAGAGACTCAACTTTTAAGTTACAACTTTTAGAATGCAACTGGATGTTTCTGAATGGTTGGTGGATAAATGTATGTAGATGCTGTGGAGTTGATTCAGCTCATCGACTAGCATGTGCCGTCATGTTAATCTGTAAATCCAGCATTGAATTGACCCTCGTTTGTGCAGCAGTCTGGCGTAAAATGACGGCATGGCAACAACACTCTACTACAACAGCTTTTCCTCTTCCCTAAAGCAGCCCAATATGGCCTCACCCCCTTTGTTGCATGTTCCTGGGGGCAGGGTTTATGTAAATTTTGGGGTTTGTGATGTCACTAACCCGGGAAGAAGCTCGTTGTAGTCCCTACCAGCCATTTGTTGTAGTATTTAAAAAGCGATTTCTGTAAAAGAAAATATCTCCCTTTGAACTTTGAGCGTCGTAATTTGCAGTGGATGTTTATGCTCAAACAGCAACATTACACACTAACTAAAGTTAAAATGTGAAATCATAATCAAGGACCCCTTTAAGGTGGTACTACTTTATTTTACAGTCCTGTTCCCCTATGTACCAGAGGTGGGAGTAAGTCACACATGTGCAAGTCACAAGTAAGTCTCAAGTCTTAACCTTCAAGTCTCAAGCAAGTCCAAATCAATTTTTGTGAGAATCAAGCAAGTCAAGTGAAGTCACTGCTTTATGTCAAGCAATTCAAGTCAAGTCGTAGCTTGGGTCAAACAAGTCACTGGCAAGTCATACAAATGTTTGATGATTTAACTGAATTTATATTAAAATAAGTTAAAACTACAGTAGTTATGGGCTATGGGAGTTTTATTTGCAAAAAAAAAAAAAAAATTGCAATATGCATTTCTACTCAAAAGGTGTCCACATACAGCTGAGCTATCAATACAACAAAAATCTAAAAAAAAAAAAAAAAAAAAAATGTGCGTGTGTATGAGTGAAAAGTGTATTGTTTGCATGTGCATGGTTGTGCTTGCAAATTTGATTGATTGTTTTTTCTTTTTATTTGTGTGTGTGTGTGAGAGAGAGAGAGAGAGAGAGAGGTGATTTGATTGAGTGTGATTCATTAATATTTGTGAGTGAATGTGTGTGTGCGTGTATGAGTGAAAAGTGTATTGTTTGTTTGCAAGTTCGAAGTTTGTTTTTTGTTTAGTTTGTTTGTGTATGCATGGATGGGTTTGCAAGCCTGTATGATTTTTTTTCTTTGTGTGTGTGTATGTGTATACAATATATTTATTTGCATCCCCATAAACTATACATAGGCTTACACCTTAGAGCTTAGAGGCTTATAGGCTTAGACCAATTATTAGACATTGTACACATACTAAGTGCTATTGTAAAAAAAGCCGACATTTCCTTATAAACAGTGAATAACCATTTACAATGCATTGCACTTGCAAAAAATTAAATGTGATCATTTTCTGTTACCTTTGTACTTCAATGACAGACAGCATTGGTTGCTGTCACTTTAAGGCTGCTCTAATGAGGATACTCGACAAAACTGACATTTTTGGCATTATGTGTTATTGTTTGTTCAAGCGTGACATTCTGGCGCACGTCTTTCTGTGCATCACGTGTGTGACAGGACATTCACAGACAGCGCGTTCTCTTTTTTTAACTTAAATTATTCTTGGCATAGCATCACGACTGTCCATGCTCTTACGTTAGCTCTCTCTGCTTGCCTACTGCGTCACGTGGTTAGGTTGCGGTGCGTTAACAGATATTTATTAAACAAAAGACACGTTATTTCAAGTCATTCAACTCAAGCCTGAGTCAAGTCATGAATGTCAAGTCAAAGTCAAATCAAGTCTTTTATTAATATTTGTCAAGCAAGTCTCAAGTCCTAAAATGTGCGAGTCATGTGACTCGAGTCCCCCATCTCTGCTATGTACTTTTTTCATAGTAATTAGAATAACTGGGTAATAACCCTGAGCTATCCCTAAACCTAACCTTAACTCATGTAGTTACCTTATATTACCCAGTACTTTCTTAGGTAAGTACATGTAAGTTCTTGTACTGTAAAATATTAAATAAACAATTAAAATATTATAAGGGCTGTCAAGCAATCTAATTAATTACATGATGTGCTGATTAATTAATCTAATTAATCGCAAATTAATCGCACATCAAATTTGGCTGAGAAATTACCCTGAAAAGATAGTTTAAAGTCATTATTGCGTTAAATGAGGAAAGCATCATATAAATATTACAAAAAGCAGCTTTAGAAGGATTTTTTTTTTTTTTTTTTTTTTTTTTTTTTTTTGATATTAGTAAATATGAGACAAAAACTCCTTTAGGGCATTGTTGCCCTAACACTTGAATTTTAGCAGCATTATAGCCACATTCTATAGGCTCCATCACGCAGTGAGTATTTATTTTCCCCCAAAGCAGTTCGGGTTTGCTGTTAAATCATTTTAAATGCGTTATTTTTCGACAACTAATTAAATTAACATGTTCAATCAACAGCCCTAATATACATATATTATATTATACAATAATATAGTGTATCACACACACAAAACAAACAATTACCTATTTGTTTATTTATTAAATTTGTATATAAAAAGGTAGTACCATATAACTCTCAAAACCTGTACTTAAGAAATCAGTTTGAAAAATGGATATGACGACATATACAGAGATTTGGGGGTGAAATGTGACCATGCTATATATGTTCTTGTCAGGCTTCAATCACCCTTAAACACATTATGAGTTTGCCTCATTCCCAAGGACTCATTGAGCCGTGTGTGTTGAGGTCAGTGAAGGATGTAGGAGTCGTTATAGCACATGTGGTGTATGAGGGGATGTGTACTTCTGCAACATCACTCACACCCTTTCATGATAAACAGCCACTACTCGCTTTTATGACCAGCACATCATTATCATTTTTCTAGTCAGCACCTTGTTGGAATATTCAGTGTCAGAAAAAGGTGCCAAAGTATAATGAATGCCGGACGACATGTCCTCGCCGTGTGGACATAGCTTAAGGCTACATCCTATATGAAAGTGTTTTGTGCATGAGCAGGAAGAACTAACAAAATATGATATAGAAAAGTTTCTTTCTTTCTTTTTTATTTACTTGAAACATTAAGGATTTTGTTGTGAATTTTTTTTTTTTTTTTTTTTACCTTTTGTGTGCTATCAAAACGCAAATAAAATATATATTAAATATTACATAAACATTTTTATTTTATTTTACACTTTGTCAGATGTATTCGGCCTACTCTAAACATAGCCCTTTTTGCATTCATCAGTGAATGCTAAACATGAATTTTCTCTTTATTTCCTGCTGAGCCAGCTAAACCATCCTGTCTTGGTATCGGATTTGCCTTCATGCATCAGGCTAATTACAAAGGCTAATTAAGATTTAGGCCCGTGTTGTCCTTTGGTGAGTCCTTTGTCACCACAATGTAAGTGATCTGCATTGATTTTATTTGCTCATTTCTTTTTAATTGCATGGCTTTGTCTCCATGTGAAATAGGAGCTTGCAGCAACCTCACAATTCATGAAAATGTAAGTCAATATTATTTCCTTCCCTTTCACGCAGTGTCCTTGTGCATAAGATATAAATGAAGAGTGAAATGCATTAGATTTTAGAAAGGCTTAAATGGCAATAATGGTGCATTTAAGAGGCTAATGTTGATCTCACTACAACAGGCAGAATGGAGGGAAAGTTTTCATTAATTCAAGCAAAATAACAGCTTGTTATCCCTTATATCGTATTATCCTTTATCTCGCTGCAAAACGAGCCCATAATAGCTCATAATAGTATCTAAATTCAACCTCTTTATAATGAAGTTGTGCTTTTGTAACAGATTCTGCCTAAATGTAATTTTCTGTCTCCGTGTTTTTTAGAGGAGATGGTTTTGTGCCGTAAAAGGTTAAAGTTTTGTATCCTATCTGTCAATCTGAAGAGCTGCGTTTAGTGCTCAGATAATTCTGAGAAATACATCTGATCATGTTGCATAACTCCCCAGAGTTGTGCAACACTTTCTAATGTGCTTTTCTTAAAATGAGCCGTTTTTATCTCTTGCTTAAGTATGAAGTTAGTCAAGCATCAAAAGTTCTTATCCGATTTGAGATTGCAAATGCACAATGCTCCTGTTATGGCTTTGAGGGGAGGTAATTATTCCTCATAATTCCTGTGAGTGACAGCTGGGACGCCCAGCAAGCTCTAATGTGACAAGGTCAGTCAGGCCGTTTCCATCGGTGGCCGTCTCCATAACAACGTGTCCAGCTGTCAGCTGTCATGACAGTGTGAGGAGGTGCAGATGTTCAGATGGTGCCACCGAACATCCCTTTTGCCTTGGAGAAATGGGAGGAAATGATTTCATGTCCATTAGTGAACGTCAGTCAAAGCAATTATTGTCTGGTTTGTGAAAAACAGTTATTATGTTACTCATTTGGACAATATAATAATATTAATAATAAAGTTTGTTTATTTATTTATTTTCAGTAGCTGAGATATAAATTATCTATACACATTTCTCATTTATTTTTTCCCCCTTTTCAATTTAGGTGAATTATAAAATTAATTATTAAATATTTATTAATAATATACATATATAAAGTGATATATTTAGACTAGCAATACTTTATTGCTTTCCTATTTTGAAAAATAAAAAAATAAAAAATAAAAGAATTGAAAGTGGTGGGAAAATCAAATTATGAAATAAATGTTTTTCTCCAAAACACGTTGTCTACAATTATTGGCACCCTTTTATTCAATACTTTTTGCAACCTCCTTTAGCCAAGAGAACAGCTCTGAGTCTTCACCTATAATGCCTGATGAGTTTGGAGAACACTTGACAAGAGATCAGAGATCATTCCTTCATGCAGCATCTCTCCAGATCCTTCAGATTCCCAGATGCTTCTTCTCTTCAGTTCACTCAACTCATTTTCTTTAGGGTTCAGGTCAGAAAACTGGGATGGCCATGGCAGAAGCTTCATTTGTGCTCAGAGACACATTTTTCTGTTGGTTTTGATGTTTGTTTTGGATCATTGTCCTGATGGAAGATCCAACCTCGGCCCATTATTGGATTTCTAGTAGAAGCGGTCAGGTTTTGATTTTTTTATCTGTTGGTATTTGATAAAATCCATGATACCATGTATCTGAACAAGATGTCCAGGTCCTCCAGCAGAAAAATAGGCCCACAACATTAAAGATCCAGCAGTATATTTAACTGTGAGCATAGGGTACTTTTTATGCCTGTGTGCACCAAACCCATCTGGTGGGTTTGCTGCCAAAAAGCTATTTTTTAGTTTAATCTGACCATAGAAGCCAGGCCCGTTTGAAGTTCCAGTCTTGCAGATTTGTAATATCTTTAGTTGATTAGAACTTCTTAATTATTGCCCTAATAGTGAAAATGGGGATTTTCAATGCTTTAGCTATTTTCTTTCAGCCAATTTCTTTTTTGTAAAGCTCAACAATCTGTTGATGCACATCAGAACTATATTATTTGTTTTTTCTCATTGTGATGAATGATTAAGGGAATTTGGCCTTTGTGTTTCCTCATGTTTATACTCCTGTGGAACAGGAAGTTATAGCTGGACAATATCATGTTCATGATCACCCTGGTGTGCTAAAAATGTAAATATGAATGGGAATATACTTCAGAAATGTTTTACTCACAAAAAATTCTAGGGGTGCCAATAATTGTGGCCAACGTGTTTTGGAGAAAAACATTTATTTCATAATGTGATTTTCGCCCCACTTTCAATTCTTTTCCTTAAATGAAAGGTTAAATTTTTTTGCTAATTTTATGAATTAAAGATCAAAAGAATAAACATTTTATAGTCATCTTTGATCATATTTACCAAGGGTGCCAATCATTCTGACCACAACTTTATCTATCTATCTAATGTTATAAAGCAAGGATGTAAAATACAACTATAAATATATTTCTTATATATTTTCCTCCTTTTTCAAGATATTTTTTTTTATATATTATTGCTTTTATATTTCAACTTCAACCATGATTGCTTGTTTATTTATTTGTTTGTTCATATTTTCAGTAGCTGAGAGTATGTACAATACAACAATATATTTCTCATTTATTTTTACCTTTTTTTTTTTTTTCTTCCAATTTAGGTGAAAAAAAAAAAAACAGGGATGTTAAAGAAGATTTATATATATTCCTGAAATAGTAGAATAGTCGTTTCAGAGATTGACCAATTATTTTTGTCTGTAACAATCATTCACAATAAGACTAATTTTGATTTCATGTCAGCCAGTCTATAATAGACAAAGAGCGATAGAGATCATTGAGACTGTGTGTCATTGAGAATGTGTTCGAGTCTCAGTGGAGTCTGTTGTCCGTCCTCTCAGCACATTTAAGCTCTATTTAAGGGCCGTGTTTCTTCTGAAACGACTGTCTCTATTGCTTTCACCTCCGATGTGGAAACACACTCACTCTTGGCTGGTGTACTTGAGCGAGCACTATCTCTATCCTCTTTCTCTTCCAAGTGATTGAGTCACAGATGGTAAATGGTGACAGATATGACAGGTACAAACCAGATCCTGAACCCCTGCCTGACAGAAAAACAGCCGAGGACCGAAATACGAACTCTTCAGAAACACGGCTGGTGTTCACTTCATAGACACATCTCACCGCTGCTCGATGAGTGGGTGTGATTCCTCCTGTGGTTTGTTATTAAGAAAGATGGCATTTTGTAGATTGTGAAACTGTTTTTTTTTTTTTTTTAAGTCAAACCCTCACTGACAGCTTCTAGCATTCCTATTTTGTCACTCAGGTTGTTTTAGGTGCTGTCAGTTGACCTTTGCATTTGTTTTTGAATAAAGATGGTCCTAAATCTTGTGCAAAAGCTCCTTGATAAGCAGTTCTTTTTTGTTTGGGATCTTTAGTTGTGTATTTAACAAGTAAATAATATATTTTGTTAATTTCTGGAGATATAGATTTATTTAATCAAAAATACAGTTAAAACAGTAGTATTGTGAAAAATTATAACAATTTAAAATAGCTATTTTCTATGTGAATATATTGTAAAATGTAATTTATTCCTGTGATCAAAACTGAATTTTCAGCATCATTACTTTGAAATGTTTGAAAACGGTTGTGCTGCTTTTTGTGGAAACTGTGAAACATTGTTTTAGGATTCTTTGATGAATAGAAATATTGAAAAATAAATCTTTTGTAACATTATAAACTGTAACATTATATAACTGTCACTTTTGATAAAGTTAATGCATCTTTGCTGAATACAAGTACTTACTAAAAAAACTTTTCTGTTCCTAGACACACACACACACACACACACACACACATCTGAGTAATATATGAGGTTGATATTTGTCATCTGAATTGGAGTCTGGTCATCTTGAGTGTTGGACTCGGCTTGTTATTGGCTTCAGTCCATGGAAGCGTCTTGGTAAACATCTCTCTAATGGCTGTTTGTGTTCACCTCCCTCTCAGTGGCTTGTTTCATTGCGGAGCCATGCGGGTTAAGCTAACACAAACAAGCTAGCTTTTATCATGGGGAGCTGTGGCTCACCTCTGTGGCCGCCTCCGAGCTACTGAACATTAGCCATTTAATGGAACGTCACGATCTATTTTCCAGTGTTGAAAAAGACAATATCTGGGTTGTTGTGTAGTGTTGTGTTGTTAAAACACACTAAATGTACTTCTGAATAATAAATTAGAAGAGTTTGGGATTTGGGAATGCTTGCGTAATAGCTTTTGGGCAATGATAACCTGTCCATCTTCCACAACATTTTTCTGTTAGTGCGTAGCTGTTGTGTTCCAAGTGTTTGTGGCTTTTTCACCAGGGAAATTGCTGTTTTCTTGCAGGAAAGGTTCAATCAACATATTTGTGGTTCAGGCTGTTGAAACGGTCTCTCACTGAAATGCTAATGAGAGACATTTAGTAGCAAATGTTCTTTCCAATTTTATCCCCGAACCATGATGAAACCAGTTTGTTTCAGGGAAGTCAATCTCCTCTATAACTAAGCATGTGTTATGTTTTTAGTGGTTTGTCACAGTTTGTGTGCCTAAAGATGTGAGGTGATGTAAAAGGAGACTTATTTACATACTATCAGCAGATATATGAGCTTTAAATAAGTAAGCATTCTTTGGCCGACAAAAAATGCTCTTCTCAAGCTGGCGAATTAAAATGAAAGGGTCAAGAAAGAACCTTAAAGCAATAGTTCACCCAAAAATGAAAATTCTGTCAGTAATTACTCACCCTCATGTCGTTCCAAACCCGTAAGACTTTTGTTCATCTTCTGAACACAAATGAAGATCTTTTTGATGAAATCTAAGAGTTTTCTGTCCCTCCATTGACAGCTACGCAACTAAACCACTTAATTCATATGGATTAGTTTTACGATCTCATTATTAACTTTTTGAAGCGTCAAATTTCTAGTTGTAAAAGCAGTCAATAGAGGGACAGAAATCTCTCAGATTTCATTAAAAAGATCTTCATTTGTGTTCTGAAGATGCACGAAAGTCTTACAGGTTTGGAACAACATGAGGTTGAGTAACTAATGACAGAATGACCAATACATTTACATCTTATTAGCTCAAATTGAACTCCCATTGATCCGAAGAGCTTTAGAGAAAGAGATGCAGCGATCCCATCATTAAAATGTAGCACTTTATCCACAGCTGCCCAACCATGAATAGCTGTGTGGCTCTTACCGCCTGGGCCACTATCAGATTCTCCACAGACTTGTGAGACCAACTGTCCAATTAAGACCGGTGTGAATATTCTGTGGTGAGAATTTCATTTTCGAAGTTCATCAACTAACAAGCCCTCTGTAAAATCTTCATCTGAACTGAGAAAATTGGGTCTGATTAGTCAATAACCGCTAAAGTCCAAAGTCCTGGTACTGAAAGTAAATTCAAGCGATTTTATGACTCTTCGGGTGCTGTTAAATAGCAGTAATTGAGTTAAGGATTATGGACTGAGCATTTATTGTTGGTAATATATCATGTTCTAGGTGAATCATATCAGGGTTTTTTTGAAGACTTTTGCTTTTCTGCTTTTCTGATTCATTTTAGCAAATCAGTCGATTTTAATGTCATGATTGATACATTTTCCTATACATTAATATCTAGATAAATAAAGAATTATTTCCACTATAATAAGAAATTATTCTTGAGCAGCAAATCATCATATTAGAATAATTTCTGGAGGATCATGTGACACTGAAGACTGGAGTAATGATGCTGAAAATTCAGCTTTGATCACAGGAATATATAACATTTTAAAATATACTCTAATAGAAAACTATTTTAAATAGCAAAAATTTTTCACAATTTTTTATGTACTTTTGATTAAATAAATGCAGACTTGGTGAGCAAAATTATGGAGCCCCGGGCATGACATGCAGGAAAAAAAATAGTAGGCTAAATCGTGCGCACAATTTACTATTTCGTTCCCTCGATTTATAAATTATGCACATGATTCGAGGGAACGAATTAGTAAATCGTATGCACGATTTAATGTTTTTTTTTTTTTTTTTTTTTGCATGTCATGTTCGGGGCTCCGTACGAAATAGACTTTCAGAAGAATTAAAAAATTGTGGCATCCCCAAACTTTTGAACAGTCTATATACTGATGTTTATTTTTTGACTATTTACTGATGTGAATTTCATTATAAAATATATTGTCCAATACATATTTTTCAGAAAAGAAAAGAAAAAAGCTTTCTTTTGACTTAAATTAAAGGTTGAATTTTTGTCAATATTTTAAATGAAAGACACAGAGGAGAAATGGCAAAAAACTAATTTCACCGTCAGTTTATTTACCAATGGTGCCAATGTTTGTGGAGCCGCCTGTAGTTTATGACAATAAATTATTAGTATCTTGTGTATTTGTACTTTTTTTTGATATTCACAATGAAGATGAGATGCAGACATCTCTCAGCTGTCTTTATTTATATATTTTATAAATGTTTATTGTCAGTACAAGTGTCTGTTAACATTTATAAGGATATGCGCTCTGGCTGTGGTCTGAGTCTGTTTGTCATCGTACGTCATATTGAAATCCATTAAGCTCCAGGTGTTAATGTATATTACAGTTTTAGTTTCAACAAAACACACGCAATGCAATTTCTACATATAAGTGGCCAAGGGTTTTGAATAGAATTCTTTGAGAGTTGCATGCATCAGCAACACTTAAGTCATTTTCCCCACCAGAGTAATGATTCCCAGTAAACAATGTTTTACAGCGTACATGAAACCTTTGAAAGCATGCATGCTATTTGTATACTGAACATGCAGGTAAACAGATGGTAAACAGAAGGAGAGCTTTACTTCACAGTTTGTATATTTACCAACTTATACTCAGTCTGTAGAGACGCACACTGCGCTCTGTTTAGCAGTACCTGTGAGTGAATGTGACTGTGCATTCACAGTATTTGATGATCCTTTCTGTAATTATTTCATGGTGAAGTCTAAATTGTCCTTGGCCGATGAAGACAGCTCCATCATTTTAAGAGACTAATTATTCCTGCCGGGATCCAGCAGCCTCCCACACGCTCCTTTATATGCAGACTGACAATAAACAGCAAACCCACGTTCGGCACCCCATGTAATCCTCAGAGAATAGACGCCTGGAGATGCTGAGATCTTATGTCGTATCAGACACCTCCTTAAGTGCCATAGACGTAAAGCTTTTCAGATGATAGAAAGATTGTGAAATGGACTGAGATGGTGAATATCACCAAACCTGATGTCTAGTTCAACGATCTGCTATTCTGTAAAAGGTAATATTATAATATGCCAGCTTATTTTGTCATATATGTAAAACAAATAAAATAATAATAAATAAATAAAAACCTAAAAGTTGCCTAATCACTGTTTTACATGTATGATTACTATAATATACATTGATGATGAAACAAACGTAGGGCACTTGGGTGTGTGGGTGTGTGTGTGTGTGCTTGCGTTTGCGTGTGTGTGTGCATAAATAAAGTTGTTTTGCAAGTTATCCATCCATTTTTCGAAATTATTTTTCTATGTACGGGTTTTGTGAGTTATATGGTACTACATTTTTTATATACTAATTGAATAAATGAACAAATTGTTTGTTTTTTTTCTCATGTGTTTTCCTCTCTTTGTATTTTCTGTTGCTTTTGCTACAGTAAAATGCTACAATATTTTATAAATATATTTTTTATTTTGTTTTGTTTTATTTGATCATTTTATCATGTAGTTACATTCATTGCCTATAGTATGGAAGCATTTTTAATTCATTATTTTAATTAAAAAAAATGTTATTGTATAATTATATTCTGTATTACCAAACAAATGGCAAGTATAAATATATATATATATATATATATATATATATATATATATATAGTTAGGTTCATATTTCTCTAAATAAATTAAGTAATAAATATATAGATTTTTTTTTTATTGTGACAATTTTCATGAACATTTATTTACATTTTTAATTAAAATGCAAGAAAGATGAAGGCTGTTTTAAAACAAATCATACATCCTTGTGTTTTTTTAATCAGTTTTCATTTTAGAGTGAATAGGCCTTAATAGTCATAAAAATACTGTCCATATATAAAAAAAAAAAAAAAAAAAAAAAAAAAAATATATATATATATATATATATATATATATATATATATATACATACACACACGGGGTGGTGAATTATAACCAGGGAATATTTTTATGATTTAACAGGATCATAGGTTGTTTTTTTAAACAACCAATTATTTATGTAATCATAACTAGATTTAGGAAAGCACTCTGATTTTAATTAGGCTGCAAAATTCAGCAGAAACAGTCATTTATATATCACCATTTTAATATCTGAATTTAACTGCTAGGGTCTGGTTCAAACTTCTCTAAATCTTCAAGAATTCTTTTAGATTCTTTTAACGCCTTCACACATTCCTTTCAGGGACTGTTTACACATCCGTCAGGTCTGATTTAAACGTGCTCTAATGGTACTCAGCTAGCGTGGATCTGATGTGTTTCCAACCAAAACAAGCACGCTAGAACAGAATCTCTATGTCAGGATCCGTGCTTCTCATAATGACGCTTTTGCACCTCCGTGTTCATTACAGCGGGCGTCCGTTCGCTGGGCTGCTCGTGTTGGCATTTTCTTAGAAATGCCACAGTGAAGCCTTCTTTCATTTTCAGTGAAAGTCTACAAACCCTGCATTTAGTCAGAGATTTCTGCAGTTTTTCTCCTTTTTGACATATCAAAAGACGCTTATCTGCACTGATCTGCCATCAAGAGCACCAACTGTGCAATGGCTTGTTTTCTTAGAAACGTTTTTATAAACACTCACACAACAACAGTTTTGAGCACTTTGACGTCACGTCTTCAGCGTTTGAAAGCCATGAATGGAGCAGCTGTGCTTTTTCGCTTCTGCGTTCAGTTAGGAAGCAATTACTTCAATTATACAGTTGCAGCTTTTTCGGCTGATGTTTGGCTCATATTAACTTTGTTGAATATAATCCACTTCCGTCTGTGTCCAAATCAACAAATTAAATCATCTCAGGCCCAGTTTGTGGATCTTAGTTACTTTCAAGTGGGTCAGTTTTTTTTTTCCAAAAAGATCATTTCCAGGAGGCTCGTCACAGCCTAAATTGTTATTTTTCTGTGATATGCATGTTCATAATAAAGTGGAAAATGATTATACTACTTGACATGCTTTGTTGATGTAACATCTGATACTGACACAACCAAAAAGCACTCGCGTGGTTCTTCTGTTGCCACAGTCTAACTCTTTCACTCTTTCTTTCGTGGACTGACAGAGTTTGCCTTGCATGTTTGTCACAGATCCATGAGATTGTGATGCAAATGAACTGATGCTCCTGGCCCCCTTTCCAGATGAGGGTGGAGTTTCAAGAACTCATGCTCCGGCATACAGGCAACAACAAAACAGGACATTCTCATGTACCAAAAAAATGTCAGAAAGGACTTTCATGTGCAATTTTTAACTAGAAAACTCCTGTTTACGATAATTCCGATAGCAGGTGAGGGCAGCATCACAAGCATACAAGACTTTACCTACTTTCTTCAAGACATTTTGGGACATAAGTCCCCTTTAAGATGATGTTTAAATGCTTATTTTTATGATCAAAACAATGCAATGCAATACAATGATGATTGAGAGATTAACAAGTAAATATTCCTCAAAAGCCTGATGGATCATATTTGATACTCACATTTGAATTAGATTTTTATAAAAAAATAACGTATGGGCATTTGAGTAAACCTAAATTGCTTCAGTCCAGCAAGTGTTCATCTAGAAATATTTCTTTTATAAGACACAAGAACCACAACCTGAAGGCCTTTTACCTGCTAAAAAAGTATAAAGCATCAATCAGATGACAGAAGGCATGTAGTAGATTTAAATTTTTGATCATTTTGATCATTTCATTATCATTTTGATCATTTCAGCCCACTGTGCTTTATAGGGTTGAATTGGCCAAATCATTTGTTAGTTTTAACAAAATTTAAGAGTTATTCTAATATATTCATTGTAAAACCATCTCCATCTTTTCCATTATGACTCATAAATGAGAAGTTATTTTGAAAAAATTCAATTTTTCAAGTTATTTGTGTCAACAGAGCAGCTTGACCTCCCCGATTCAGACATTTTGAGACCCGTCGTTTCTGTGCTATACAGTTCACGGCAGACATGCCGAGAGGTTCGCCCCATGTACTTAACACTTTCTGTCCGTGAAATCCCTTGATAGAGCCTCCCTCGACCTCCATCTCTTATCCTTATTTTTATCTTTACCCTGAACATTTTTATTTTTGCCAGAAGGGGGGAAAATGTTAACCTTGATGGTGGGGTCTGTAGTCTCTTTTCGAGAAAAGAAATCACCTAGCTTTTTTCTCTTTGCTTTTAACACTATTATAAAATGTGATGTTAATGGCACAGGAAGGTTCAGCATTTGGCAAAATTTAATTAATAATATTTAGTAGGCCATTAAAGTGATAAGAGGAATTACAAGAACAGAACAAAATCATAGAATTGCTTCTTTTGTTATTAAAAAAAAAGATTTATTGAACAGTTATTGTCTCTCTCTTTAAATAAATTCAATTAACATTTTCTTAAGGATAAAAAAAAAAATCTCATCTTTAAAAAAAAACAAACAAACACGTACACTGCACATAAGGCAGGTTTTGCGTTAAATTCTAAATCTAATTGTATAATTATTTTTCAATTATTTTTCTACTCCAATTCATTTTTGAAATAACTTGTTTTCATGACAAGCTTATTTAAACATTTATTAAATAATTAAGACATTACTAACAGGTAAAATAATAAATATAATAGCTAATATAGTGCATATATTTAGTAAAACGAGTTAATTTCTCTATTGAGCTAACATGCTGCGGACACTAAATGACTTGCCTGAGGTAAATGTATTTCTACGTGAAATATTATTCTCAAGCTGTTTCATTGATGTATTTCCGTGGTTAAACACTGCTTGAGAAATTACACGCAAACACATCTATGCATAGATCGTCCATGCTTTTTCATGTTGTGGCGGTTAGCAAACAACGTTGCATTACGGCACACGCCCCCTTTCTGGATTGGAGCGTTTGCTGCTCAAGAAACATTTCTGATTTTCAATGTTGAAAACTTTGATTTATATTTTGTTGTGGAAACTGTGACATTTTTTGAAAGAAAGTTTAGAAGAATAGCATTTATTTGAAATGGAAATCTTTTCTGAACAGTAATATTTGTGTTTGCACATTTTGTATGCACACAAATAGACGCTTAGTAAATCATTGCAACATCCACAATTTTTGTTAGTTTGGCACTGGCAACAAAATAATATTGAGTATATCTAATATATCCGGCAAGTCATGAAATATATCATATTTCAAAATGAAATGTACTTTATCGTACCTCAAGCCATCAAACACCAAATCTAGAGTTGTTTGGTCAATCTCTATAAGACGAACGGCTTCTAGAACAGCACCTGAATGCAATATCTGCTCGACAGATTTGCCTCAGCCTCAGACTTCACAGTCCCCATGCGAGACCTCCACTCTGACCTCCAGCAAGCTCCTGATGGAAATCTAACCAAGCATCACGGGCAATTTGAGTCCTCAGAGTAAACAAACAGAAGTGCTCTTCAAAAGCCGAGGTCCAAACAGAGAGTGGCAGCCTGGCACAGCGAGCAGGTCCATTCACAGAGATGGAAAGAGCCGTGATTAAACTCACTCCTTACAGACCGCACTTGAGCCTTAAAGGACACACTCGGAGAGGAAGCACTTTTAATAAGTGTCATATACATGTAGCTTTGTCACTCTGCTTTTGAATTTGAATCAGTTTGGGGGAGCTAATGCACAAATGTAATTAATACGGGTCTTAGCGCTCATATATTCTCTTTAGCTTAAGGGGTTGTTGGAGGAAGGAAAGGAAAAAGTCGTTATAGAATTGTGTTTTTTAATTACTGCACAGATACAAGAAGTGAAATTTGAGCCTATAGATCTGCATACTTTGCATTAAACTGGAAAGCACATACTTCTGATGCAGCAAGACAGTCTGTATTGGACTAATACATGAACTACCACTGCCTGCTTAAGTCACATAAGGCATGTTTTTATTTTATTTTATTTTATTTTATTTTATTTTATTTTATTTTATTTTATTTTAATTTTATTTTATTTTATTTTATTTTATTTTATTTTATTTTATTTTATTTTATTTTATTTTATTTTATTTTATTTTATTTTATTTTATTTTATTTTATTATTTTATTTTATTTTATTTTATTTTATTATTTATTTTAATCTTAGTTACATTCATTAAAAAAATTGTATCATTTTATCATATAGTTACATACATTGCCTACAGTATTGATTTTTTAAAATTATTTTAAAATTATTTTATTAAAAATTCTTTATTTTATTTTTTTTGTTTTATTCTACCATGTAGTTAAATTCATTGCCTACAAGATGCATTTTTAATTCCTTATTTTATTAAAAAATATATATATATATTTTTATTATTATTATTATTATTATCATTTTATCATGTAGTTACATTCATTGCCTACAGGATTGAAACATTTTTATTGTTATTTTTAATTTATTTTATTGAACACTTTATTTATTTATTTTTATTTTGGTTCATTTTGTCATATAGTTACATTCATTGCCCACAGTATTAATGCATTTTTACTTCATTACTTTATTTAAAAATTCTTTATTTAATTTAATGTTTTTTTTTTTTTTTTTTTTTTTTTTTTTAATCATTTTATCATATAGTTGCATTAATTGCCTATATTATTGAAGCATTTTAAATCCGTACTTTATTATTCCTACAGTATGGAATCATTCCATCTCAGAGAACATAAAAAAAACATAATAGGTAATTATAATAAGTAAAATAATTAGTAATAACTAATAAATAAATAAAATAACACATTGTGAGATATAAAGTTGAATTTACATATAGTGAATGTCACAACTGCCTTTTTATTTTTACTCTTGAGTTTAATAGCCTTCCATAATTACCCTACAATTCATCATTACTTTACTGTTAGGTTAATTTCATTACATTTGAAACTGCTGTAACAAATTCTGCCTCATAGTTATTATTAATCAATTGATAAAGCTGAAAGAGAGCCCAGGGTTGTGGGTAATATTTGGCCAATTAGCACGCACTGATGCACACTGCAAAAATCCACAGGAAACATTAACATTCAGACACATTTTTTTTTTTTTATTATTATTTTCAACATGCAGTAATTCTAATCTTGCAATGGCATGCACAAATGTATACAGTATAAATGTTATGTATGATTTTCATTAATACAGCAATGAGAAAGAGAATGAGACTTTGAGTAAAAATCTCAAAAATGCACAGTGCAAAATATTATAATGATCCTAAAAATAGGCTTTTTTTTTCTTCTTCTTCTTTGATTTGAGATATGACCCAGACAGTTCTTTGTGGGATTACAGATTTGTGCTGATGTGAAAAATTGACCATTTAGATTTGAGTAACTCTGCGCATTACAGCGACTCTTTGTTTACATCCATTTTCACTTGACATTACAGATATTTGAGAGCATTACACGTCCATCACATTACAGGATCAAGTTTCCCCTGAAGCAGCGTTTAGATTTCCAGCTTGCGTTTTCATTCATTCAAAAATGCCATCAAAAGGATTCTCTCCAGCGAGTCACCAGCGTTGGACTGACCTACATTATAGCGCAGTATGCCAATAAAACCCTCCATGTTTTAATTGCTTTTGCCATTACTGTGCCACTGTGTCCGGTTTCCGTGCCCCGTAGTCGCTCGTTCGCCATGAGCTTTCCCACAATGCACCTCTAATTGACAATCAAGCCTTAAATCACTCCTTTGTGTGTGCTTCTCACCCTCTTTTGTTCGTGAATGAAACACGGTATCCATCATGCCCTGCTTCCAGGGGCATTTATGAGGGGTAGGACCTAATGAAAAGATCAAATACTTTGTCTCTCGCCCCTCGCACCGATCAATGCCATCTTCCAGTTTGCTCTAATAGGTTCCATGTGAGCGCAAATTAATAACACAGAGGTTTAATGACATGACTGCAAGATTGGCGAATCATCTGTCTTCACCATCGATTCGTGCCCTGGTCCACTCAAGAGTAATTCGGTCAGCGGTGATGATGTACCACAGCTTCTTGTCCTCGTCCTCATCCTATCACCTGAAAAAAGTCACCCCTTCGTTCTACAGAAATAGAGTGCGCTAATGAAAACTAGAGCCTTTTTTATGAAGCAAAAAGGAAGTCGAGGGAGATAATGAATAATGTAGGCAAGTAAATTTTGGTCACGTCTTTTTCCAAGTGCATAAAATGAACTTTGTAATGTGATCTCCGTTCTCACTCAACTGGCTCCATAATTAACAATTCAGCATGAGCTTCTATATATGGCGCTCATTAATAAATTATCATACGCTGTGAAAAGGAATACTTCAGGCTAGGTTTGATTTTATTTCTTCACTGCGCTCCGGTAGAGTATATGTAATATTATCATATTGATATGAAGGTACAGCGAGCCGTTAAGACTGTACGGCAGGGATCAGTAGCATCTGGCCTCCTGAAATGAGGAGCCAAAGTGACTTTTTTTAGTCCAGTGTAATTAATTCATTTTGCATTTCTATTTGATGTTTACATAGCTTCTGGGTTAGTGCAACCAATACTCTTATATTTTCTCTGTTTATAATAACATCTCATTTTTGTTTTTAACCTTTTTTTTTTTTTTTTTGATGCACCAATAATATAGTAAAACGTGTATTTTATTTATGAAGCTACTCCATTAATATGAAATATTTTAATTTGATTAATATTGCATAAAAAACTTTTATTTGAACCCTTAGTAAGTATGATAATTGTTAGCCACAAAGGTGTAGGTTTCATTCAAGCTTTTTTTTTTAATTATTATTCTTTGTATGTCTATTAACATCTCATGTGTGTTTTTTTTTTTTATTATTTTACTACTAACTGTTGTTTGGCTATTACTTAATACATGTTTTATATATAATATTTATAAAATATTAATTAAATTATTGAAATATTTAGTAAATTAATTAATAGTAAATAATCTCATTATCATTTCAAATCATTAAATAAAATCCTTCTATTTGCACCATTAGTCAGTAAATCATCTGCAGGTGTCACACTGATCATAATTTTTTATTCAATATATATATATATTTTAATATTTTGTAACATCTCTCATCTATACATTTCAGCCTGTTTGTTTTAACATTGCTTTAAAAACAACACAGTAATATAGCAAAAAAAAAAAAAAACATTTTATTTAATTTATTTTTATTTTGTTTAGCTATAATATTAATTAGATAATTTTGTAAATATTTCAATAATTTCACAAATATTTTATTAAATCTAATTAAATAATTCAGAAATATTATATAATATATTTTATATATTATATAACACATTCATAAATATAAATGATACTTACAAATTATTTATTAGATTTATTTGAATATTTATGGAAATATTTAATATTAAACAATTACATTTAATTAATATAAAATAAAAACCTTCTATTTGTATCATCACACTGTAAACATGAAAAAGTTGGGTTAACTCAAAAAATTTGAGGTAATCAGTTACATCAAATTTTTTTGAGTTATGATGTTCCCAGTTTTAAGTAGGCAGAACTATCAAGTTTTGAGTTTGCGGTACTCATGCATGTTAATTTCTCCTAACTTGAAGTACTGAGTTAGCTAACTCATACGTTTTGATAGCATTTGACATAAAATATTTAGTTAATTAACTTTTTTAATTTGAGTTCTTGCAAATCAAATGAGTTATTTACTTAAGTCATGTGCGGTGATAAAAGGTCCATGTTTAATTTGAGTTGAAGAGTCACTAAAACCAGCTAACTCACAGATCAAGTTTTTCATTGTTATTGTTTCAGACATGACTGAAAGTGACCATTTCTGAGTGAGTAATTAGTTTACTTTGTAATTCGTCTGTCCATCTCCACCAGTCTGACCCATTCATGCAGATTTGTGGACCTGTTACGAGCATGATATTGCTTTTATACAGTGTAATCTGCCATTCACAGCGATGTGGATGCACTGCCTCCTCTCACAAGCCTTTTTGCTACACATAAGACCTCTGTAAGGACAATTCATGTCAAGGTTGGACATATTTTGCAGCATTTTCTGCACCACCCAGATTACATTCATCAGGAATCAGATGTATTGTTGCACTATCATCCATAAAGTTATGCGCTACACCTCAAATATGCTGTCCGAGTAAACAATATTCAGACCTGTACCTGGCTTATCTGTTTCACTGCAGGCTTAACAATGGAATCCTGTTAAAGTGCATTCAGTATCTCTCTGATACATTTTAACGGTCTCTTAACATAATTGCTCTGTGCTGCAAAAATAAATAAATGCATAAAAACTTGTGAAATTGGATCCAGGGATTGGTTACTTAGTGAAGTGAATTGCTTTTTAGTTTGGAAAAATTATAGCTGTAATGCAAAACTACCCTTCTCAGATCCTGAATGGCTTTTCAGAGATCTTCATTTATTCTTTGTTTGTGTTTTCAGTTCACCTTAGTTTTACTGTGAAATTCTTTACAAATCCACTGTTTCAAAACTTTGTTTCCTAGCTACATTTAATTAGTTAATTTCTGTGTTTTTATCTGCTTAAAGCTGCAGTCCGGAACTTTTTCTGGTTAAAAATGATCCAAAATCAAGTACATAACCAGCCAGTGTTCAAAATTATCTCCTTATCTTAGACCAATTCACAACGGTAAGCTTGTAATAATATTTTATAATAAGAGCAACCTGGTGGATTTCCGCAGGAAATTGGAGCATGCAGCAGTTCGTCTTTGCGTCATTACGTCACGTCTGTAAACAGAAAGGAAGGAGTCCCAGCTAGTAGGCTATATCATGTGAGGATGCTGCTTGTAGTGGATCATTTATAGCCTTTTCTCACAGCAGCTGAGATAGCTAAACTTATCATTTTGATGGCGGATTGTAATCCAGAAAGGTCCAAATGACAATCAGTGACAACTAGAGATTCACCTGTAGTCAAAAGCAAAAGACTTCGGACTGTGGAGTGGCTACAGATATTGAAATCTATATGTAACGCTAATACACAGTCATGCGATGCTGATGTTTTAACATTAACAATTTGAAAACAAACTATAACAATAATAATAATTAGCACGTTTTTTTGACGTGATTCAAGCTAAGCGATCGTTAGATTTAATTACCATTGGCAGCACAATTTATTGTAGGCCTAATGCTTTTTTCCTTAGTTGGTCAGAACAAAAGTGGCAGAAATGTTACTTACTTGTTCAGATGATATTTTCCAGTGAAATTCTTATATTGGTCATACTTTCAAGAAGTAGAATCTGTGATTCTGAAGTACAGTATCCACACCGGTGTAGTGATTGACAGCAAGCATTCGATTAATCCGCTGAGGAGTCATCCTGATGCACAGCGCACATAGCGATAACAATTCCGCATATGACTGCAATTGCAGGTTTCAAACCGAGATGGCAACAAAGAGGAAAAATGCCTGACTGCAGCTTTAAATAGTTTTACACTGGACTGCAATTAGATTGCATTATATTTATAAATGACACCCGTTCATGCAGTGACTCAACACTTTATTTTACAGTCCTGTTCCCCATGTACATACTATGTGCTTATTATAGTAATTACTGGGTAATAACTAGGTACTAACCCTGAAACTACCCCTAAACCTAACCTTAACCCATGTAGTTACCTTATATTATCCAGTACTTTCTTAGTTAAGTACACTGCAAGTACTTAACTTTTTTTTTTTTTTTTTTTTTAATATCACACCTTCATACTATTTTTTTTTTTCTTTCTTCAGAGTGGATTTAATAAGACATTTTTTGAACTTGACCCTTACCAAGCAGTACAGTGATGATTGTGATAATACCAAGGTACTTTTTTTTTTTTTTTTATAAGAGCTCCATACTATTGATATGTACCATGATATTTTGGATATTACAGTACTAGGACTGTATTTTGGATACTTCAGATTAAATACTGCAGTACTACTGTGGTATTTTGGACATGCACAATGATAGTACCATGGTACTTTCTTTATAAAATACCATGGAGTGTCATGGGTAGCGCTTTATTTTACAGTCCTGTTCCCCATGTACATATATGTACTTATTATAGTAATTGCAATAACTGGGTAATAACCCTGAAACTACCCCTAAACCTAACCTAACCTAACCTAACCATGTAGTTACCTTATATTATCCATTACTTTCTTATGTAAGTAGACTGAAAGTACATGTACGTGCACGTACTGTAAAATGCAGTGCAACCATGTCATGAATATTCATGAACTTTTTTAAAATGTCACCTGACAGAAAAAGACACACGAAATACAACACTTCAAACAACCAGCTGAGACAAATCAAGACAGTTTAATTATAGCACACAATCAGTTTCTTTGGCATCTTCCCATTTTCCAGGGTGATTTTGAGGGAAATGTACATTACTGCCCTGCCAGTGTTACTTATTCTTAACAAACTGTCTTTCGCAGCAAGAAACACATAATGACTCTCCGTTTGTTTAGCTGCAAGGGACATTATAGAGAAACAGTACGTCTCAAGATTTCAAAATATGAGCACAAGGGAAAAACCTCAAGGGTAAAATCAATTCGCTGACACTAATTGAATCAATACATTACTTGTTTTTATGCCCTTGTGACAGTCATATATACAACTCAGTGGGGTTGATCAGGAAGACAGGAAGTTTAATGTGTATTGAGCCGTGCCGTTTTCTAAGGATCTGTTGAGCCTATATTTACCATGAGTCCATCTGTTTGACACTTCATCTGGTTTACTGGTATGCTTGTGCATATTAATTAGATTAGTTTGAGGATAATAAATGTTAATTGTCATCTGTTGAGCTCACATTTTGAGAATAAAGCTTTTTAAGTTGCATAATCCGCTTCATTATAACAGACATTATTTAAAGTCAACATGAAATTAAAATTGACTTTTCTAGATTTACATGCATTGATTGTTATACCAAAGAAAAAAAAAAGTGTAGTTTTATTGCATATTGTTTTAGACTCAAATTATGGGAATAAAATTGCTTTTAATTTGGTCAGTAAGATTCTACATATTGAATTTTTGACTGCAAAAGCATAAGAATCTATTTTTCTCTGGATCTTGACGGTCGAGAGAGGTCATGGCATCACTGCCTGTGTCTTGTGGGTCTCAGATCTTGTATGTGAACGTGTTTTTTTGTCCCATGTTTTGACAGATGCCATGCTGCTGGTGGCTGACAGGCTGGAAGGGCCCTTTAACATTGAGGCCGTCATGGAGCCGATAGATGTAAAGATTTCAGAGGCCATCATGACCATGCAGGACAACAGCATGCAAGTTTCATCCAAGGTATGTCTGCCCACACACACACACACACACACAAAGACACATACACGTATGGCATTAATGCAAGAACACGTGCATACTCACACAAATATCAAGAACCGAAGCTTCTCAAGCTGTAGCAATTCCATGTATCTCTTCCATACCAGAAGAAACTCAAGAAGGAAATCCTTTCTTATTTCTTTAGTCATCTAATGAAACAAATAAGTGAAAGTCTCCTGATGTTTGTTATTTAGGTCAATGACAAATAAGGATTTGCAAGATTTTCAGGGGGGGAAATCGCTTTCTATTCTTAGAAACTGACATTTTGAAGCATTTTTTGAGTGAACTTATATATATTTATTTTGCTGAAAATTTGACCATCAGGTAATATATACAGTGTATAGACAGTAATGTGCAAAAGTCTTAGGCACATTAGTATTTTTACCAAAAAAAAAAAAAGACTGTAGTGTTACAGTACACACTGCTGTAGTGTGTCAGTAGGAAATATCAGTTTACATTTCCAAACATACATTTTGCCATTAATTGTAATAATCCAGTGAGATTTTTGTATGCACAAAGAGTCTGACAACAGCCGGAGCTCCACACAGAGATCTGATCTCACCATCATCGAGTGTGTCTGGGATTACATGAAGAAACAGAAAAAAACTGAGACACTGCGGCAAGAAAGACGCTTGAAGAAACCTGTACCTTCAAAGCTACAGTACTGTGAAAAGTTTTAGGCAAGGTGTAAAAATGTCGGGGATGCTTTCAAAAAAAAAAAAAAAAAAAAATTAATATATAGATTTTATTTATCAATTAATTTCTATTAACTAAATCAAATAAATATTTGGTGTGACCACCCTTTGCGTTTAAAGCCCGGAACACACCAAGCTGACGCCGACGAACTAGTGGCGATGAAAGCAGACTGTGGGGTTGGCTCACGTCGGCAGCGTCTGGGTCCAAAGTTGCCCTGACACACCAAACCGACACTCGACACCCGACGGCCAAGTAGCACGTCCATTCTGCGTCTGCGTAAGAAGAAAAGCCTTTTTGTACCAGCAGGTGGCACTAGCTGAACAGCCAATCAGAATGATCAGATGGCCCAACTGAACGACGAGCTCCGACGCCGATTCAACATGTTGAATTGGCTGGAAAAAATCTGACGAGGACTAACTTTAGCCAACGGTGTGGAACATAATGAGAAAACTTAGTCAGCCGACGAACAATAACGGCCGACTGTTGGCTTGGTGTGTTCCAGGCTTAAAACAGCATTTGTCCAGGTACACTTGCACATAGTTTTTCAGGTAGCTTTGAAAGTAGGTTTCTTCAGGCGTCTTGGAGATGTTGCTGCAGTTCTTCTGGATTTAGTCTCAGTTTTTTCTGTTTCTTCATGTAATCCCAGATCCTAGACTCCATAATGGTGAGATCAGATCTCCGTGTAGATCATACCAGCTGATGTCAGACTCCTCGTGCAAACAAACATCTCACTGGATTATTACAAGTAATGGCAAAAGGAATGTTTGGAAATGTAAACTGATATTTCCCACTGACACACTACAGCAAAATATAGAAATTTGGTGAAAATACTAATGTGCTTTTGCACAGACATTTGGTAATAATGTTGATGAAATATGCATGTTGCCCATAAAACATGTCAAGCCACACCACAGGTACCAAAGCTTTCAAGAGCAGCTTTCATATTCAGGGAAATTAGTCGTGTATCCCTGATGGACTTCCACACCAAGGGCAGTACGCAAAATAAAATGTGGCTTTATCCACAAATACCAGTGTAAAAGAACGAGAAAAAAAAAAAAAAGCGAGAAAAAAATACAGCCTTCATGTTGTCTTTTGAGTGCTGTGGTCCGCTGTTACATTAAAAGCTTCTGGAAAGCAGGACCTGATTGAAAATGCACAGCGGCCATGAAAATCAGTGTGTACATGTCAGCCAGAGACTTTGAATGATAATCATAGTGACAGATCGTCCGACATCAGAGCGCAGACAACATCCTACCATAAGAGCCAGCCGTGGCATTAAAATGTTCCATCACTGTCAGCTCACCCACAATTCATGGCATCTACGAGACGTTAGCATGCATGTGAATGCAAAGCATATGTTATTTCTCTCATGCCACACATTTTTGAAGTGTTTGCCTTTGATTCGATGAAATGAAATTCAAAATCTTAACAGTCAGTATCCTTGGAATAATAATGCATTTTTCAGCTTTTAATTCATTTGTTGTTTACTCTGCTAGTGTTGACATGCATGGCAATTTAGGCACTTAAATATAGGATACTTTGTGAATGGTGTTTTGTAGAGGTATTATGGATTTGACTGGACTGACACTATCGAAAGATATCAAAACTTGAACTGAATTAAGCTGAATACCGCACTATTGTCTTCTGTAGAGCTGCTTTACAGCTGAATTGAATTAATGAACTTTGCAACATCACCCCTATTATTGAACCAACATGTCCTCCAACCAATACGCCCATATAGGTTGTTTGTCACTTCCCAGAAATATGACCCATAGGAGCGTTTATTAAAGTTGCACCCCTATCGACAACAGGACACTTTCATTTTAATGCATGAAATACGACCCATAGGAGCGTTTACTAAAGTTGCGCCCCTATCGACAATAGGACACTTTCATTTTAATGCATTGTACCCTTTTATCTGCGTCATATTTCGGGTTTTGCGTGGCTCAATTGGTAGAGCATTGCAATATACAACGATATGCAATCATGTGATCATGCGATCATAAGTTCGAATCCCAGGGAACGCATGTGCTCATAAAGTGTATATGCATTATAAATCACTAAGGGTAGGTTTAGGGTTGGGGTAGGTGAAGTTGTTAATAAAAAACTGAGTTTTGCTAAATGGAAATAGGACAAATGGCGGGTAAGGGACCGTGTAAAAAGTCCACTTATTGCATTTAAATGAACACATATTTTGATCGGTAACAGTAACAAACGGTAACAAGATGTTATTTCATGACAACAGATGTAACACGACACCGGCTAGAGGGTGCATAACTTTAAAATGTAAATATAGGTCGTAATAAGGTGCTTGAAAAAACAACCTATAGGGTAGTTTTTTTTGGAGGAGGAGAGCTCTATTGAACTAAACTGAATCAACATTAAACTAAATTGAGCTGCATATTGACACTATTGTCTTTTTATTACCTCAAAACAAGTAAACTAACTCATTTTTTTAAGAAGCGGATCAAGGCCAGTGTGGTCAAGGGTGTCTCTCATTAACAATCACATCACCTCATCATAATGTTAATTACATACAGTTCATTTACATAAACATCACAATCAGATCTTGGTTAAATGTTAGATAACAAATAACACATGCTATTATAACTATCAAAGAGACTGTCATTATATACTTGCATGTATATAATCAAACAACATACAGTATATGTGGTTTTAAAAGTTTTGCAGCCCATCCTCAATCTAACCACAGGCTCTACTCTTCACCACAATTGTAACCCTAAAAAAACTAACAAAACAGAACCCCCTGTAAATCCCAACGTAACACAACATCAACATCTCCCTATGTTAATCTTGTATAAAAACTCACAAAATAACACTTAATTTCAACATTTATTTTCCTTATACATTCTGACGCAAACCATGCTGGGAATTTGAAATCTTCTGCTACTCAATCTACTCAATCAGTGGTATTCATTAACTTGCACAGGGTATGTTTCATGCTTTAGGCATCCTGTCAAATCAGGATATGGTGTTTAAAAAATGTGGCTCAAAATGTGCACACTGAGCAAATTAACTTAATCTTTTATGTAGATGCTTTTATCCAAAGTGCCATACACGGCTTTCATTGTTTACACTATCATTTGTTCATGCATTCCCTGGGAATTGAACCCATGCCATACTGTACTGTTCGAGCTCGATTAAACAGTTCAGTGCAAAATATCTCAATCTCCTTCAAGAATGCTCCACGACACCATACAGCCTCTCAATGCACTTTATTCTTCAATTTCAGCTGTTTTTATACTCTAACCACACAGGCTGATGCATTCCCACTTGGTAATTATAGGTATTTCAAGGATGCGGTCATCCCAAACCAGCTGGAATCGGCCGATCTGCCCGCGGGATCTCGGATGTGTTCAACAGTCGCTTCAGACCTTACAGCCCAGAAGAGAGGCCCACCACGGCAGCCGGCACCAGCCTGGACAGACTGGTGAGTGGGTGGCAGGGAGGGCAGAGCGGGGCAGTGTGGGAAGGTGTGGGTGGGCAGTGATGACCTTTGGAGTTCAGACCCAAGATATTGCCATGGGAAAAGCTTTGGTGGCAATGCAAATATGTGAAAAATATAATTTTTTGGTCACACTTTAGTTTGGGGAACACATATTCACTATAAACTATGACTTTTGCCTTAATAAACCCCTAATTTACTGCTTAATAATAGTTAGTAAGGTAGTTGTTGTAGTGGTTAGGATTAGGTATGGGATAGGATTAAGGGATATAGAATATGGTATGAGTTAATATGTGCTTTATACGTACTAATAAACAGCCAATATGCTAGTAATATGCAAACTAATAAGCAACTAGTTAATAGTGAGAATTTGTCCCCAAACTGAAGTGTTATCAATTTCTTAAAGGTGAAGTATGTAGTTTTTGCAACACAATTGAAAGTCGGAATTACAAAAATAAAGCATATTTTCAAACTACCTTGCAAATGCCCCTTTTGCACCTCGCACCACCCCCAACTCAAACATGACAAATACAGCTCTTACAGGTGCTTGTGAAGGCATGTCTCAACAGGTAAAGGTATAGGCTACTTTTAATAAAAGGAATACTTTTAACTTTGTTGCTACGTGTCATGAATAAAGCAACTGAGAATGCTAACACTGTCTAGAGCGAACGCAAGCATCTGACTTATAATAAACCCATCCAACATATCAGTGCCACAACTGTTTGAGGCCGAGTAAACATAAACTGGTACATTCTAAACGGGTGCATGATGATGCTGTATGTTGCTGAAGCATCCATTGAAGTGCGTAGCATCGCAATGTCCCATTCGCTTTGACGTGTTTATGACCTTTGAAGGTCTAAATGAAGCGAAGTTTGGCTTGCACTTCTGTAACCGGAGCTGAATGTCTTTTCCCATGTAACAGTCATGGTCCCACAGCGGCTAAACACCCACCTGCTCCAGTAAGCTCCACCTGCTACAGTAGCCATGCCCCGAACTCTCGCTATAGACCTTATTTACCAGAGAAACAAGCGTGCCGCCATCTTTAAAATATTGTCTTTGAACTTCCGTTTTTGCGGTAGCCCTGTATATTTCTATGGCATCCCTGTTGAAGAATAATTAGCTGGTGAAGTGGATTTACCTATTGTAGAGTTAATGAAAGTTATCATGAGCATTGTTATGTTTAAAGCAGATGTCTTAACAAATGTCAGTAGACCGGGAAGATTTTAAAACGAGCAGTTCATTCATAAATACGTAAGATCGCTGTGGAAATACAAAGCGGAAGTCAAAAGACAACGAGCGCAGCGCTGAAAAGGGGCGGAGCTACATAAGGTCTATAAGCTGAGCTAGAATGTGATTGACAGATCTGAGCGGACTCCTCTCAATGTTTAGATGGTGCCTGGGAGACTCAATGTTCACACTGTTTGAGGAGATAAACCCATGAATGGCAAAGTAAAAGTAGTCAATGAACAATAAACTAGGTTTAGAGAATGTATGTTACCATAACAAATCCTGCATACTTCACCTTTAAGGGTTAAATCATGTAGAAATGCTGTTTGTCTGTGTTATTATTATTATTTTATTGTTATTTTCCCCTCTTTTTAGGCTTATGATGAAGTAGTGTCTTGTAGAAGTGTTGAAGAAGTGTGCTTGAGTTACTCTACTGGAATGAAGTCTTCTGACTCATAATACTTAACAAGAATAGATGAAAATGTGAATTGGACTTAAAAGTAGAACAAGATTGCATTTGTGCATAATCTTATTTTAGCCTTCGGCTAACTGTGGGATTTCATTTAAAATGACTTTCTATCCAATATGAGCAAGTGCTTTTTTTCCACTCGGTTGTGCATTGGATGAGTTTAAAGTTAACCCTCAGATATATAATGGAGAGATGTGATGGTTAAATAAATGTTGAGTTAGAGAGAAGCGTTTGCTTGTAAAGGGGATGTGCTTCGTTTTGTTTGTTTTTTTTTTTTTTCTTTCTGAGACCGAGGGGAATGGAATGGAATATTCTAGCAATGCCATTCATCAAATGTAATCGTGCATATTGCTTTTCTGTCTAATGCATATTTATCATGTGTTTGCCCATGGTATGCTTTCTCTCTTTCTCATCTCCACTTTCAATGAAAACCTTTTTTTCCTCTGTTTTTTGCTTTCGCATCCCAGAGGATTGTCTGGAGGACGATGCAACACAGCGTAAGCCGTCCAACCCTCCTCTCACTTTACCTCTGTCATTTGTCTTGTGGCTTCCAGCCTTCTCTCCATCTTTACCCCTCTCCTTCATCTGCTGGTGTACTTAAATTATTTTCTGAGTAGCAATGCACTGTATATCTGTGCTGGCAAAATTTAATTAAGTTGTTGACATGGACTATCATCCTTGCATTAAAGGATATTCACTCTTTTTCATGCAGTTAATGTATGGACACTGAAGTTTTCAAGCTTCAAAAAAGACATAAAAGCAGTATAATACTAGTATGAGGGTGAGTAAATGATGACAGAATTTGTATTTTTGGTAAACGATTACTGAAAAGCTAACAGTTTAATTTATTAAGGATGTGCATTTAGTTTAAAAGTTTGGGGTCAGTAACATTTATTTTCTTTTTTTTAAAAAAGAAATTAATACTTTTATTCAGTGAGAATGCGTTAAATTAATCAAAAGTGACAGTACAGAAATGTATAATGTTACAAAAGATTTGTTTCAAACAAATGCTGTTCTTTTGAACTTTCTATTAATCAAAGAATCCTGAAAAAAAAAAAAGTATCCAGGTTTCCACAAAAATATGAAGCAGCACAACTGTTTTCAACATTGATAACAGTCAGAAATGTTTCTTGAGCAGAAAATCAGCACATTAGAATGATTTCTGAAGAATCATGTGACACTGAAGACTGGAGTAATGAAAATTCAGCTTTGATCACAGGAATAAATTATATTTCAAAATATATTCAAATAGAAAACAGTCATTTTAAATTGTAATAATATTTCACAATATTACTGATTTTACTGCCTTGGTGAGCATAAGAGAGCATAAGAGATTAAAAAAAAAAATATATATATATATATATATATATATATATATATATATATATAAATCTCACTGACCCCAAACTTTTGAAAGGGAGTGTTATCTCTCTCTCTCTCTCTCTCTCTCTCTCTCTCTCTCTCTCTCTGTGTGTGTGTGTGTGTGTGTGTGTGTGTGTGTGTGTATGTCTGGTATAAATATCTTAAGTAGCGCTTAAGCTCAGGTTGCTCCATAGGGATTGTTCCTGTAGTAAATGTCCTATCAGTTGCTTGCTTGGAAAAAGGATTTGCTAAATGACAAATATATCTTAAGCCAAAAAAGAAATGGTACAGGTAGCTACAGTTGTCCTTATAGAAATGAAGGCTTGAAAAAGAATCTTTGTGCTGTTCTCGGCCAGCGTTACTCATAACACAGAGGATGTGGAGTGGCAGTAAATTACTGTGGCTGCCAACGCAGCTAATTCAACACCGTACAGTTAGTGAGACGAACAGAACACTCTGAACGTAATACTGCAGTATTCGGATTTAAGCTTTGGGCATTAGAGAACATTATTAAAGACCAGATAACTTTGAATGAACACTCTGTTAACGTTACTGGAAGAATGTTTGTTCAAAACATTGAGAGAATGTTGCCAGAATGTTCTGAGAAAGTTCCCTGTTAGCTGGAATGAAAGCCATGACAGACTCAACTTTTTTTTTTTTTTTTGTGAGGCTTTACATAATTTGCATCTGCTTAATTTAGATATTGGAATCAACCTGTCATCTTGCAGTTGACCCATATGTGGCAGTATTTGTCGTTTTGTTTTGCTCTGATGGCAGTTTCTGATTGTATAGGGGTCTACCTCTGAATGTGTACAAACTGAATTTATGAGTGCTGAATGAATGACATTACAAAAGGTCACCCAAGTAGACTGCAGTTGAAATGTCTTGACAGAAGCCTATGAATGAGTTAGGATGCAAAACTTGACCTTGTTGGTTACCAACATTGCTATCAGATCAAATGCAGAAATACCTATAGACTCAGTTTGTTGAAATCACAATGAATGCAGTCCATTACACCTGTTGTATTTTGTACAGCTGACCATCACTGCAAATTTTCCTAGAGTTTTTGAGAAAATGTTTTTTTTTTTTTTTTTTTACTTATTATTATTATTTGCATTTGCTCATTTGCTTCAGAAATTGATTGTGACACTAGTGCACATAAATATATTGTATACACACACACACACACAAACAAAAATTCAAAACCTTAAACTTGCAAACAAATAGTAGACTTTTCACTCATACACGCACACACACATTCACTCACAAATATGAATCACACTCAATCAAATCCCCTCTCTCGCTCTCTCTCTCTCTCTCTCTCTCTCTCTCTCACACACACACACAAATACAAAAAAAAAACAAAAAAACAATAAAATTTGCAAAAATAACCATGCACATGCAAACAATACACTTTTCACTCATACATACGCGCACACATTCATTTATTTATTTTTTATTTTTAGATTTTTATTGTATTGACAGCTCAGCTGTATGTGGACACCATTTGAGTGAAATGCATATTGCAATTTTTTTGTTGTAAATAAAACTCCCATAGTCCATAACTACTGTAGTTTTAACTTATTTTAATATAAATTCAGTCAAATCATCAAACATTTGTATGACTTGCCAGTGACTTGTTTGACCCAAGCTACGACTTGACTTGACTTGAATTGCTTGACATAAAGCAGTGACTTCACTTGACTTGCTTGATTCTCACAAAAATTGACTTGGACTTGCTTGAGACTTGAAGGTTAAGACTTGAGACTTACTTGTGACTTGCACATGTGTGACTTACTCCCACCTCTGATATATATATATATATATATATATATATATATATATATATATATATACACACACACACACACACACACACTTTAAAAATGCTGGGTTTGTTTGGGTCAAATATGGACAAACCAAACTGTTATTTTAAAGTTTTTAGTTAAAATTTGGTCACACTTTAGTTTAGGGTCTAATTCTCACTATTAACTAACTATTAACTATGACTTTTTCCTCAATAAACTCATAATTACTGCTTATTAATAGTTAGTA
Source organism: Elopichthys bambusa (assembly GCA_037101425.1). Lineage (NCBI taxonomy): Eukaryota > Metazoa > Chordata > Actinopteri > Cypriniformes > Xenocyprididae > Elopichthys > Elopichthys bambusa. The sequence goes on along the minus strand of CM074436.1, from coordinate 5,537,220 downwards.
AGGTAGTTGTTAAGTTTAGGTGTTGGGTAGGATTAAGGGATGTAGAATATGGTCATGCAGAATAAGGCATTAATATGTGTAATAAATAGCCAATGTCCTAGTAATAGCATGCTAATAAGCAACTAGTTAATGGTGAGAATTGGACCCTAAACTAAAGTGCTACCTAAATGTTTAAATCCAATGGTTGGATTTGTCCATATTTGACCTAAACGTACAACCCAGCCTTTTTTAGAGTGCATAGTCCTATATATTTAAAGCAATTGATTTTATACGGTGAAGAATTTTAACAGTTATTGGCCAAAACATTAAACAGTTGGTTTAAAAGTCTAAACTTTTGGCAGTCCCATTAAAAAAAGAAGTTAGTACTACTTTAGGTTTATTTATCACACTCTTGCAAGGTTAATGTTAAGTTTAACATATACGTATACACTTTCTATTACAAAAACAGTTGTAGTACCTTGAAATGGTAAGTAGTAGTATTACCTTGAGCATCCCGATCTGTTGTTTATGAAGAGCAATGTTGCCCAAATGAAATCAATTCTGAGTATTATCCGACCACAACAGAGATGCATTTAGTTCTCAGCTATAAAACCCAGAACCCACAGGCTCATTTCAGCTCTTTTCAGATTTGGCTAACAGACACAAACCCCAGAGAATTGGTGTGAGGTTTGACAGGCTAACCATACAACACTTGCTAACTTGCTCATTGCCCTCTTTGCTTGTTTTTTTTTTTGTGTGTGTTTTAATGAATCAGTTTGTGATGGAAACAACTACATAAATCAGCGGCATGGTTGACAAATGAGCAAATGAGTGAATGTGCTTGTGGTCTGATAACAGCAGGTAAATACACGTCGGCCATCTGACTGAAATGTAAAGATGCATTGTCTGAGCCCTCGCCAAAAAGCAGTATTGCAGCTACATTGATTCTTCCTGTGTGCGTCTGGCAACCATACTCATGGGTCTCTCCTCTACACCCAATTTATTTTCATCACTGTGTACATGACTTGAGTTGTAAAAGAGCCACTGCTGCTAACCTCGGGGAACAGAAGTGTATAGGAGGCTGTAGCACAAGGCTTAAGCGAGAACAGGTTGGACGTCCTTCATAAAATAATGATAAGGTGCTTTTCTATCAGCATAGTAAATGTTTTTTAACATTAAGAAGTTTTAGCAGTTGTGTTTTGTCATGAGCATTGTTTATGATTGGTTACATCAGCTGCTAAAGCAACTGTTTTTTTCTCAAAGACGTTATGATACATGTCACTGAAATTATTTAGCGTGCAAAAGTTGTGTGATATAAACTCACAATTGCGAGTTATAAACTCAAACTTGCTTGATATGAACTTGCAATTGTGAGAAAAAAAGCCTTTTTTCTCAAAGTTGTGTGATATAAACTCACAATTGCAAGTTATAAGGCCCGTTCACAACAAAAACGATAGATAATTATAACGATACTATGTTAGCGTCTGCACCAACACACAATATTGTTCTGTTTATTCTAAGTACTCACTGCAGTTCTGTAGTCTGCCACTTTAAATGCTGGAGGTGCTTCAAAGCAGGATGGGAAAAAAAAAATTGCGGCGCCGTGGGTTAAAACCAAACGGCAACTTCCCCCAGTTTCTCTTGAAGCCAATACGTAAGTGACTTAAACAATTCATCGACTGGCCACAGGCTCGAAAAGAGAGCAGAATCTCATTGATCCACATGTTAAAATGCCCAACTTTACAGCAAAAAAAAAAAAACATGTTTACAGCCTGGTACAAATTGTGATTTTGGTCTATACTGCTAATTTTGCCCTTCATGCCGAATTATTATTATTATTTAGGTTACCATTATATACCAATAGGTATTTATTTCATAGTTTTACAGGCTATAGTGTGTCGTTTCACTGACGGAATAGCTCAAATAAATACGCACGTCTGTTACAAAATGGATGTTTGAGCATTTATTTTTTTATTTTTTATATTTCAAAATTTATTTCATGGAAGTGTATATATACACACACAAACATACACACACTCTAAATATTTATATGTATGATTGCCATATCATATTTAATATGTCTTTAAAATAGGCTATATAAAATAGTAAAATAGTTCCAACAGGTTTTGCTGTGGTACCGAAATTGGTACCGAGAACCGTAACATTTTTATCGTATTGGTACCGACTACTGGAATTTTGGTACCGTGACAACATGGTCGTTATCATTATAATGATCATCCTTGGTGTAAATGGAAAGTCAGAATTGTGAGATGTAAACTCAAAATTGTGAATTATAAAGTCAGAATTGTGAGATGAAAAGTCACAATTACCTTTTTATATTTTTTTATTCCGTGGCAGAAACTCAAAAATGAAAATTTACTCACCCTCACTCCATCCAAGATGTAGGTGTCTTTTTTTCTTCAGTAGAACAGTATACTGTTAGCCCGGATAAGTTGAAGTTACTTAAACAATTTGAGGAAACTGGTTGCCCTAAAAAAAAAAAAAAAGTAATGTGAACTTAATAATTCGAGTTCATTTAACTTAAAATGTTCTGTAATATTAATTACTTTGTAGTTATTACACATACTATATTTAAGTTCAATGTACTAAGCAAGTTAATTTATATTCACTTTTATTTTACTACAAAATTAAGAAAAAAGCAAATAAAGGTACAATCATTCAATTTTATGTTTTATTTTAATTCAATTAAATTATTTTAAATCAACAAAATTTCATGTCCTGAAAACATTTTCCTTATAAAACATGAAAAAACCTAGTTTTAACAAATCAGCTTATTGTTAAGCACATGAATAGAATCACAACAAATTTCATCAAAACTATATGGTTTGTTTACACCCCTGAGTTCAATTTAGGCGCCAGCTCACATTTTCCTAGGTTGAGCATACCTGCTGAATAAAATATATAGTATTTTTCATACAGTTAGGGTAGTCCAGGTTCAGGGCATAAATCAGTCAGAAAAAGGGACACAGAAGTCCTGAGGTTGGGTAGTTCATCCATTACCAAACATCCTTCTAAGACGATCCTCACTCTAGATGGGTTTAGTCCTTGTCAGCTGCAACCTAGGAGAGGAAGAAAAAGATCGACAAAGACATTATTATATAATAATGCGTCAGATAATGCTGTTGTCAAATACTCCAAGTCATATGCTGCATTCACGCCATGTCGTAATTAGCGTAATTCCGAAATGACAACGTGACGACATGTGACAGTGGCCATCTGGCTCCCCAAAAGTTCCCAGTTTACAGGTTTATTACAATTACAAGTTCTACGAGAACATAAACACTTTTTACAAGCTGGAATCTCATAATTATGGTAATTACGACTTGGCGTGAATGCACCTATACATACCTGGTTTACTGTAGAAAGAGCTGGCCATTGAAATACCATCAGGCTCATGTCAGGCTCATTTTTGACAACTTTTCTGTGAGGAGCAAACATTAAAGTTAAAGTCTTGATAATGGCACCTGACTTTATGGTTTACATGTAATTGTGCACTGTGCAGTATGCAGATTAATAAAATAATCAACCTCAGAACAGGTCTCAGTAAACCCACATGACATACAGCTGATCTGGAGTTTTGGTGTGAAGGCGGTATAAGTGTACATATTGTGCATAACGTGATATAAATGTACATATGTTCCGGATGTAAACAAGGAAATTGTTCTGTTCTTGTATAACTTCCGTGCTTGAACCTATAATGTTTAAATAGCTAAGCTCTCTTTTCACGGTTAAGAGGGCAATACTTACACTTCCAATCCAAAGCATCTCTTCTTAAGCTGCAACACAAAACAAGATAGTCTGTTGTTAAGAGAGCTATGAACCTAGAAAAAACAGGAGTATATCCATCAGTTTTTTTTGTTTCCAACTCGTTAATTAACTTTAACTTACTATTTCAGTCAATAGCCGTGTCGAAATAAAACACAGTCGTTAAATTATTGCACTCGCCATTTTCGCGCTTCATCCTCTCTCCTCCGCGGGAAGCGCGGCCACGGTGTTCGGCGACGACCAGAGGTTCAAACAAAGTTTACACGCCCAACAACAGCTCCTCGAGTGAAAAAGAAACAATAGAAAGGAAAAAACGAAATATAAACTCGCCGATCAGGGGTTCATGCACGGTGATGTCCACCGCACGCGAGAGAGAACACTAGCTAACCGGAGAAAAATGTTCTGTCGTTTAAACAAACAATGATTTTCACTGCTCACAAACAGCCTCTCGGGGGAAACAAAGAAACAATAAAAAGGTAAATGTTTGGAAAAAATGTCTGTAGAACTTGCCAAAACAAATGTTCCAACTTCTCATCAACAGCTCCTTGAATTCACACACACCATGACAAAATGGCATCATTACCTGCAGCAAACCAATGTGTAGGAGGCGTGGTCAGGAGAAAAACTTCATTATTTAAGTGCATTTAACTTAAATTTATTAACACATTCAAATTATATCCACAAATTAGTAGAATATACTTATAGTTTATAAGTAATGCAGTCAAACTTAAATATTTTAAGTATATTGTAATTATATGTTTATTTAGATATAAAATCCGGGCTAAGAGTGTAAAGAAGATTTTTAGCTGAAACCGTTGTCCTCTGTGATTCATATAATGGAAGTCAATGGATGCCATCACTTTGAGATTCAAAAAAACACATGCAGACAAAACAAAATGAATACTCGTGAATCCTGACGATACATTGAGGTCTTAAGGTGCAAGAAACTGAACATTATAACTTTTAATCCACAGCCTCGGAAAACGGTCCTGAGCGAATTCACAACAATCTGCAGCGCGAACATCGTGTCATATGATGACGTATGTGCAGGAGCTTTAACGTCAAGAATCTATGAAAATTCAATCTTTCTGATTGAGATCACGCATATATAAGTTGTGGCATCCAGGATGAGCACAAGTAAGTACTAATTTAATGAACAATACAACATCTTGCATCTTCCCTCTCTGTTGTAAACACAGTGTCAGCTCACGTATTAGTTCATACGTCATTATGCAACAGGAAGCTTATGCTGCAGACTGTCATGAATGTGCTCAGGACCGTTTGCTAAGGCTGTGAATTACAGGTAATAATGCTGTAAATAATGTTCAGCTTCTTGCACAGACCAATCGTTTCGCTTCTTATGACCTCAATGTATCGCCAGGACCCACAGGTATTAATTTTGTTTTGTCTGCATGTTTTTTTTTTTTATCTCAAAGTGACGGCACACATTGACTTCCATTATATGAATCAGGACCACTGTTTCAGCTAAAAATTTTCTTTACTGTTCTACTGAAGAAGAAAAAAAAGTCACCTACATCTTGGATGGCCTGAGGGTGAGTAAATTAACAGAAATGTTTAATTTTAGGGTAAGCTATGTCTTTAAGATCAAATATTGAAATGTTTTAAGCATAAAAAATATGCCTAAATGAGCAGCTCTCTTGATTTTGGAGCTTTAAGTATCTAAAATGATTTGGATCAGAAACCTGGAAGAATCTTCCTGTCTGTGAATAGGGAAGCACTTTTGCAACTAAAAGCAGTACGTCACCCAAGTATCATAAGTATGATTAAGGAAATGAATTTACATAGGTTTTATAGCTCATTGAAGTTTTAATGGAAGCACTTGGCCTTGAGACTTGAGCCATTTAAAGTAACGAGGCTCTTCATGCTGTAAGACACTAAATAGTCAGGAAGTTGAGCTCGTGGTGTGTTAAAGTACTTGAAGATACATGTAGATAACTTAAGCTGTCATACTCTTTAAGCAGTGTTAGATTTATGGGTTCTCATCACAAAAAGAGTTTCCATCTACATATTTTTATGCAAAATATTGTTAATCGCATTAAAAAATCTGGAATGGAACATTTCAACTTTTGGAACGGTTAAACGTTTAATGTTTAAAACGACAGTCCTAACATGAACTCAAACAATAACTGAATTACTGTATCTGAGCAGTGATACCCTTGTTACTTTTATAGCTTCATAATATTACTGTATGTGTCTCATTTGTTTCTTTTTAAAGAGGAAATTCCAAAAATTCTCATATAAAACAAAACTGAGAACTCTATTCATTCTCCTGAGCTATACAGAGCAACCTCTGAGCAATGCAATCTTCTTCTTGGATGTGTCTTTGAAGTTCACGTTCAGTTTAGAGAAATCATGTTAGACTTATGTTTCCAGTTGATAAAACACGTTCTGCAGCTGAATTGGTGGTAATCCGCATTGTGGAGGATGTTTCGGAGGCGTTCGCTTGATGCAGGCCTACTTTATTATGTGTAGGCGTCTAACCGGACTGTTCCACATCTAGCTTGAAGGCTCGTCTGACTAATTACTTGACTTCTAGATGTCTCCGGCTTATGTGTACAGACACAGCAAAATGTCAAGCGGATGACGTAGGTTAGAAGATAAGGTGAATACTTGGTCTTGGTTGCTGGTGATTTGTAGGGTGTCATGCTAGTCAATTGCTTTTTTGCCACAAATCAGCTACGGTTGACATGCTCGTGCCGACTGATGCATGAACCCAAAACTGTCTTCTTGCATTATGAATCATCACCTGTGATTTAGTATGTTTTCCCAGCACTGATTGCTCCTAATTTGCATCCCAACGTCTACAAAGATGACAGGCTATCCAAAGAAAAATGACCGTTGCGTTTGCGCAAACCAATAAATAAGGTCACAAAGTTCCAGCAGAAATAAACGTAATGTTGTTTAGCAACTGATATTTGTTTCTAAACCAAATAGGTACGCCTTCGTTAGATTATATGAGCGCCATTTCCATAATACTCTCCATCTCCAGTGCATGTAGGAGGCTTTTAACAGCAAACGTGGGTCCGGGCCAGAGGAGAAATGGAAATAAGTGAAGAGGTTTCGGAAACTCTAGCAGCATGTTACAAGATGAATAAGTGAGCCACATCTGCAGGGTTAACTCAGAGTCATTCTCATGCTACACCGTCGGCTTCATGTGAATCCGATCATGAGTGTATATATATGCCTGGTGGGAGACTTGTAAGTGTAAAAAGGAAATATGCATTCCTACTGCAGCCTTTTAATGATATGGCAGGAGGATTTTATGTTGAACTTGGCAAGAAGCGCTCTGACCCAAACAACTGGATCCGTGTTCTCTTTTAGGCTGCCAGTGGCAAATTTTTGTCCGTTAATGCCAAGTGTAATTATCCTGCAAAATAAATGAAGACGTTTTATAACCTCGGTCAGCCAGACGGCTATGATTCTGTGCCCTGAATACATTCATAACGTCATAGATAGAAAAATCCTACTCAGGCCAGTTTTTTTAGCACAGCACAAGTGACATTACAGTGTATAAAGATGTTAATATTCCAGCCGTGACAGTTTTCTTTCAGGCTACAAAAGGCTTTGCCTCCTGTAGCCCCCCAAAAATTGCGATTAACTCCGTAATATGTATACTAATTTGTGATTGCCTCAACTCACATGAAACTGGCGGCAGGCTTTGGCTCCTCCGCATATTTTAATCTGTGTTATTCGGCGTGTTCTTCAATCTGTAGCAGTGCAGCGTCAGAAGCATGTGTACATTTATTGATAGAAGTTTAGATAATATGAAGTGGGAGCAATACATTTTTTTTTTTTTAATGAAATTACTTTAATCTAAATGGCATGAGACTTTGTGACTTTCCCTAATCTTGCCATGCTTCATACTTCAGTGCAATAAAATTGCTAAAATTTGTTAAAATATGTAAGGAATAATTGACGACGGTCCGTTGAATTCTTAGAAAATAGTGCACACCTGAGGTGGCAATGCGGCCACGACGCGAAGCATTATTTTCTAAGAATTCAATGGCCCGAAGTCAATTATTCCGCTTATACTACAGTTACCACACCTCAAGAAACTGTTCTGATTTTGTATTTCAAGACATTTGTCAGGTTTTTGTCCTTAAAACACTCTTGTGTGTGGGACTTCTTACGCATCTCATCTCAAGCCTCCGTTGCTAATTCCAAAACGTCATTTTTAGAACTAGTAACGGAGGCTTGCAGAATAATGCAGTTGATACAGTTATTAACGCAGATGAGAGAGAGAGAGAGAGAGAGAGAGAGAGAGCATATGTGAATTAGCCTATCTGAGTCTGTGCTTCTCTCAACAGTGTTTGGCAGCAGTGTCTCTACTAATAGTGAAACGGTAAGTTTATCTACCTCAAGAACTGCACAGTTATTACCTCGCTGGAGGGAAATGTCAGGTAGCTTTTAATTTGCTAAACTATTTTACTGATTAATTTGTCAGAGCAGCGTGGACAAGTGCGAGTGTGTGTCCATACTATACAGCACGTGTATAGGTGTGAAAGAGAGAGAGAGAGAGCGAGAGAGTATGCGCTTTCAGGACACAATAAAACGTATTTTGTGGCAAAAACCATGACATAATTTGTCCTTTTCATCCTGTTGTTTACTTCTTTTTTTTTTTTGCTTGGTCTGTGTCATTGTGGGTTTTGTTTCTTTTGCAGTTGTAGGCTGTAGGACCTATTGAGATAACTGAAATAATTTGAAGAAGTGATATGGAACTGTAGTGTTGTCAATACCTGCCTAGAACTACTTTAGCCGTGCGTTTCCCTGAAAATAATTGCACACCTTAGAATGCTGGTCAACCAATCGTACTAATCGTGTAATCGTTTAATCATAGTATAATGTTAAAAGTATAATGTTAGTTTTTACCCACATATTGCCAATCTGAACAGTTACAGGAATATAAAGTTTGTATATATTCTTAATGAATATTAATGAATATTAGCTGATTATTTAAAATTATTAGAAATTAATTCAATATTCAGGGAAGTGTAGAACCTACTGTATTGTTTATGTCTATCCTAGTATACAAACAATATATATATATATATATATATATATATATATATATATATATTTAAATCATACCCTCTTTGGGGGCTGTGCTCCCCTAATATTGAAATTCTAGAATCACGCCTGTTGTAGCCTAACCATTTTAACTATATAAGCTCTATGTTTTGTTACTTTCGATAAGAAACAAAGTGTCATCTTTCAAATTCTTTCCATTTTATCACAAAATTCAAACAATAAATGCCGTTTTGATGCTCTTTGATGTGGCGCTTTTTAGGTGCCTCAGTTAAAACGTTAGCTAGATACAGCATAAAATAAACATCTAAAGGTATGTTGAGAGATACAGTGCAACTTACTGAGACGTATCATATCTTGTGTAATCACTCGATCTGTGTTTCAACGGCAGAAAGACATCAATAAAACTGCTTGTAAACAATATGTCACGTAGCATTACACTTACCTCAGAAAGTCATTCAGTTTCCACAGTATGTTCGCTAGAGAAATGAACTCTTTCGCTTGTTTAACTTGGTTTCAGTTCAAGTATGAATTATATAAACCAGAGTTTCTCATACTCATTCATCTTATCAAAGATGTAGTTACCATAGAAACTTCAATAAATCCACTTCCATAAAGCATTGAGGATTAAATATAATATAATAATTTCCCACTCAATCAACTTTTATGTATATTTCAATATATAATGTAATGTACTTTCACCTTGGATTGTTGTTACTAAAAAAAAAAAAAAAAACATTTGTACATTAGCACATCTGGCTATTTTTGATGCCCCACAATTTAAAAGGCTCATCTAAACATTTCATATAGTTATTAGCTATCAGAGTTTTGAAAGGTGACATCCTACAATTTCCTTTTGTGGCTGTGTAACCTCTGTTTCTCAATCTGTCATTTTATTGCTCTGTTGACGTTCACCATCTCTCTTAACAGTCAGTGTTGACATTTTATGGTCACTAGGCTGCGGCATCCAGGGCTAAATCCGTGTAAAATACAAAGGATGTGGCTGGGAAGAGAGAAGCACTTGTAAAAAAGCAAACCCAAAGTCTGTTAGTGGAGCGCTGGTTGATACGCCGTCCAAACGCCTCTGCCAGTAAAGGGTTTGAATAGCTTTAAAACACAAAGACATTCCATCAGATGGTTTAAGTTACAATTTAATGGAGGCGTGCATTCAGATAGCCACTCTATATTTTATTCCCCCAAAGCCACAATTACCGTGCGGCTGAGTAGGGTGAATAAAACACCAGTGCAGTCAGTAGGGTTTTTTTTTTTTTCTTTCTTCCGTGGCATGGCATGCTGCTGCGTCATGCTGTTTTGCAGATTCAGCAGATGTTTTTATGAACAGAATAACCACAACAGGCATAAATGTGGGCAATTCCTAACCACCTCGGAGTAGACGTTTTCAGGGGAGAACCCAAGAAATGGGCTTTTCTAAACCAACATCCTTCCAGCTCAATCATATAATTATGGATATTTTATTGTGCCTTATCCCCTATTTGAATAAACAACCACACTGACAAAAAGTTGGTATATTATGTTCTTTTTAACAATTTTCAGAAATTGCTAGTAAATTTCACAAAGAAATGGCAAGTAATGCATTGAATTAAGCATGGAATTTTGAAAGACTGAAATAGAAATTTCTTGTAAAATGTATGTCAGTTTTTTTTTGTTTTTTTTTTAATCATTATTATTATTATTATTATTATTATTATTTTTACAAAAACCCATTGCTTCACTTCAGAAAGCCTTTATTAACCCCCTGGAGTACTATGAATTACTTTTATGATGGATGGATGTGCTTTTTGTGCTTCAAAATCGTGAGCGCCATTCACTACCATTATAAAGTTTAGAATAGCCAGGATATTTTTTAATATAACTCTGATTGTGTTCGTCTGAAAGAAGACAAACCTATGGGGTGGCTTGAGGGTGAGTAAATCGTGGGATAACTTTCATTTTTGGGTGAATTGTCCCTTTAAGCTGTCGTTCTTGCCTTCTCACATTCAAATGTACAGCCTTAGAAATGCAAGGTTTGATGTCACAATGGACCATTTGCAGAGTTTAATGGCACATTTCCACTTTCATTTAGCAGGGTACATCTAGCAATCTAATCAACACTGCTGCGAAACTGGCTTCTGCAACATCTTCAGGATTATTACTAACATTTCAATTGCAAACAAACTGAAAGCTGAATAATCTCTTTAATTACATAGGCGAATGTGCTTATTTTCTTTTTGTATGTCTTAGCTAGTTTGCTGAATGAAATGCAACATGCTAATTGTGACATTTAGTAGTGTTAAAAAGAATATACTGCATTGCTTAAAAGTACATTCAACTTTACCTTCTTTACATGCAGTTTCAAAAGCAGCTGTGCACAATTCGTATGGACCGCATTTTAAGGTGATATTAAGTATTTTAAAGACAGAAATGACACATTAAAATTGACCGTTTTTGTGTCATAAAAAAACAACAACAAAAAAAAACATATTAGCCTGTTTATCATATAAATCTATCAGTTGACTTCAGAAGACATTGAATACAGTGCACAAGTCATATGGACTAATGATATGGTGCTTTTTTGAGATTTTGAAGCACTTTTATTATACTGAAAAGATCATTTCTAAACATTTGCATTTTCTCCATTCTGCAGAAGTCATACTGGTTTGACGTAATGGGTAAATGATGACAGAATACAGTAATTTTTGGCTGAACTGTCCCTTTAAAGAGCCCCTATTATGCTATTTTGAAGGTTCCTAATTTTGTTTTGGAATCTCCTACATTAGGTTTCCAAGCATCCAAGATCAAAAAATGTTCTCATAATACCATATTGTTCCGAATATAAGACAAAACTGATTAAAAGATGACCACCTTGAAAAATTGAAGACCAAATCTTGTATTTTATAAAGAACATGCTTTATAAATGCTTTATAAAGAACATGCTTTTATTTGAAAATAATTTTCATATTGCATATTTTTCATATTTTATTTTCATATTTGAATTTTGAAAGTATGGTAAATACTGCTAAAATGTACCTACGATCACATTTAAAAACAAACACTTTTTGGCATACCATAAGAATAACTTGTAGCCCATGTGAATTATAGGCTATAACAATTAGGCTAACCATGTCATAGTAAAAACCATTCAGCCTTCCAAAAGGTGCATTAAAGGTGCAATATGTAAGAATTTTGCAGTAAAATATCCAAAAACCACTAGGCCAGTGTTATATATTTTGTTCACTTGAGTACTTACAATATCCCAAATGTTTGCAACTATTTGTAAATCGTGAAAAAATTGCAATTTTAACCAAGGCTCCGGGACGTGAGAGGAGTCGCCTGTCAATTGCATCATACCCGCGTTACCCTCGGTTTCCAGTTTAATTTTGTAGAAATCATGGAAACACCAAAGCCGCTTTAATATATTTCATGTTTTAATAGACACAGGAACAACTGTTTTGATATATTTATAGACAGAAAATGAATTATTGTTATATAGCTCAACATTTTTAAGACTGTCTTTTTGCGCTCTTGATCTTCTAACATTACACTCTGACACACTGTATTTCTTGGCACACTCGTTTTACTCATATTTGGCGCCACCAAATGTTGCGGGTGTATTATTGACACGTAAAAGTCTACACCCTGAATATAAGATGAACTCGTTTTATCAGACATATTTCTAAGAAGAAATGAAAAAACAAGTCTTATATTCGGAACGATATGGTATACATTGCAGCATCACCTCTTTTCTCACAGTGTCTGAAACGGTTTGATAAAGGATCCGGTCTCTCTTAACACCTACTTTCCAAGAGCCCACTCTGCTCTGATTGGTCAGATGGCCCGGTCTGTTGTGATTGGTCTACCGCTTACAGCGTGTGTCAGAAACCAAACACCCATTATCATATCTGAATTTCAGCTCCGGATCTTCCTCAGCGTTTGTATACATGATGGCGTCAGTTTTGCAGTCTCTTCAGAACTGCATCTCATCTACTTTTGCGCGAAAAGCTAGGGGTCTCGAGGAGCTGAACAGGAGGAAAGCAACAAAGTTTCATCAGCTCCAATTTGAGCGCGAGTCCTCCTCCTTTGGAAGTGCATCAAAGTGGATTTGCTTTCGCAGTGCAGAAAACGGGACCAGACTCTTCCAGCCTCAGCTACAACTGCAGTGTTTGAGGGTGGGTCAAAGATGATGTTGTTCACGGGCAGCCAATAAAAATCATAGGCAGGCATTATGCAAATTTGTTACAAACGGTTGGAATTAATTACTGATGACTGCAGTTCAGAATCAGTTATTTCTTTTAGGAGAAAATAACTCCATTTATCATGTACTTTGATCTTTGAAACTTTGCAGACCTTTTCATTCACAAACAGCTATATTAGACACTATTTAAAAGCTAGGCTAATATATGAAAGACAAAGGACAAAGCATTTGTCACCCCATCCATTTAATTGTACTCCTCATTAATGCAGGCCATATTTTTATTCAAAAAGTGGATGGTAAATTAATTTAACATAATTGAACCCCTGATGTCACACTGACTGGCAGTGCATCTCAGTAGGTGTCTATGTTCCCCCCGAACTTGCAATTCCCCACATGTCACGCCAGTGGAAAATCCATTCATGTCCTGGCAAAAGGGGGCCGGCAGAATTCCTCCCTCTTTGTTGATCAAGCGACATTCCACTCCTCTGAACCACAGAGGAACCTCAAAAAGCCTCCCTCCCTCTCGCTCTCTGGTCATGATGGGAGGTCAGGAAGGCAAAGCTCTCTGCTCAATTAGAGATGTGTTTGATGCTTCTGTAAAAGAGCATAGTGCTGAAACAATCTGAGTTTTGTGCTGAGTTTTGTGTGTTAACCAGTTTACTGACAACGAATATCCTAAAAGGTACCATAGCATTACTATTGGGCATGTTACTATATTTTTAGATATATATTCCATGGTATATTAATATGGTAATCATTTGGTGCCATGGTATTTATCACAATTCATGCTTTTGGACATGGTAATACTGGTACTTGTTTAAATAGTCAGTCATTTAGTATTACAGTCTGTCTGTTATTATTTACAAAATAGTAAATAAAAATGGCAATATCATTACTATGTTGTTTTTGTTGTTGTTGTTTTTTGGGGCATAGTACTATGGTACATGAATATGGCAATCATTCAGTATCATGGTACTTATCATAGTCAACATGCAATACGTTTTCTGTCGGAATTGGGATAAATGAAATTTCTGTCATTAATTACTCACCCTCATGTCGTTGCACATCTGTAAGACCTTCGTTCATCTTCGAAAATTCAAAATTGTTGAATAAAGTTGTTATTTTTGCTTTGTTTTTGCACACAAAAAGTATTCTCATCACTTCATAACATTAAGGTTGAACCACTGTAGTCAGGTTGACTATTTTAACGTTGTCTTTACTGCTTTTCTGGACCTTGAAAATAAATATGTTAAATATGTTGCTTTCTGTGGAGGATAAAAAACCTCTCGGATTTCATCAAAAATATCTTAATTTGTGTTTCAAAGATGAACAAAGGTCTTACGGGTTTGGAATGATATAATTATGGGGGGTATGTACCATGGTACCACCGTAGTAGGCTGTATGAACATGGCAGTCATTCAGTAGTTATTTATGACACCAATATTTTGTCTGTAAAAACTGTTCCATGACAATTCATCAACCATTCAGTTACCCATAAAACAAGTAAAACAACCATCATAAATGTTCAATATGATCAGAAGCTATTTTCATTAAGTCCTGGAAAGATGCAATAAAAACACCCTGCATTAAAATTTCACAGTCGCAGTAGGGCTGCACTCGAAGTGGCTAAATTGGCAATAAAATGCAAACAGAGAGGAGTCGTGATTAGATCGCACCTTCAGGTGTCGTTACGGGCCTCTGGTGGAGTGTTGGGTCCACACTGGATTAGCAAAAACAGCCCATAAAAACCATAAAAGACTCTCGCACTTGACATGTAAAGTCCTACTGGCTGAAGCAAATTTATGTCTGTTTTCCACCGTCAGAGCTGCATTCGTTACAACCTCTGCTGTTCAGGTGTAAACTTGTTTATGTCTAACAAGTACACTGGAATTCATTAAGATCACAATGCTATGAATTTCTTACAGGATGATGTTTAACCCAACAGAACATGAAAGAGAAGTAGATTTACAAGTGGAGAATTACAGTGAAAACTTGAAAACACATACAGTATATACACATATCATTCCAAAGTGATTTAACATTGTTTGGTTAACCTAAAACTGCATGCAAAGCTGCTGTCAATGGACATGGGTGTAGCTGTTATAGACGTACATGTGGTTTGTTTTGACAAACTGTGCGAATGAAAGGCTCTGAGAATGTAACATGAAAAAAAAGCCATTTTAGACCAGTACTCTTGCTAAAGTCAACCAAGAGCTCTTCCAGTTTAACCCAAAAAAGCCTTTCATAAAGTGAGATGTCCTCATAGGCCTTAAATGGCTGTTTGCACAGTACTGATTGGAAGGCTATGATTGCTATAAGTAATGCAAGCTTTTAGAGAGCCAAACTAAATGGATAATGCTAAACGCTATCTGCAAATGGCTCCGCTAATAAGAACGGAAGATGAAAATACTTAAGAAGTGCTAACGAGGCATCGCTGAGCCTTTTTTTCAGTGAACAAAGCCATTATCAGCAGCGGTGGTGTCTTCATGACTTCATCTTACATCAGCAGAGACGCGTGACAGATGCTGTATTGAGAACTTGATCGTTGTATAGAAAGTCTTTTCCTGTTTTGATAAAGTGATTTTAAACATTCTGACATTGTATAACAAAATTTATAGATTGTATTTTGCCAATAACTATGCATTAAAAAAAGAAGTTTAAACAGCTCATTTAACTCGAGTTGACTTTGAAATTGAAATTATGACATTAAGGTTTTTTTTTAATTATATATACACACACAAACACACACAAGAAACTTTTTTATGCACAGATGAGAGACACAAACGAGAGTGCAGAATGACCCAAATAATTGTATGTTTCACAAATGCAAATTTACAAATGCAATCTAGATCTATCTTTATGACAACTTAAATTGCACTTGGGACGATGAAAACAAACAAATACAGAGATGCCATTAAATATTTAGCTGGGCTACAGCAATTCAAGATGTTCCAGGCAATAAGCATTGCTATTCTAAATGTCAGATAAAGAGGGTGACAAAACAAATGCTGTGAGAATGTGCCATCTGTGCCACAAAGTCCCTCAGACAAAGGACAGTGCAGACAGATACTGTGTTCGCTCTCCCATCTGTGCTTATGTTATAAAAACCATTTTCTTATGAATTGGTTCACCCTAAAATATTCACAAGGGACAAAATTGTAATGATTATCTTAATTTTTCATTAACACGGAAAAATGACGTAGATGATGTGTTGAATCCATCATGGAATATCATCCTACAAGTTTTGTGCATTAAAGGGGTACTTCACCACTGGTAAAAGGGGTTTTCATTAAAACTTGGCTGCCTATATAGTAGAAAGGCAAAAATAAATAAATAGATATGTGCTACCTGACAAGAGAAAACAGGAAAAAAGGAAAAAGGCTGTTTTCTTCCATTTTGCCAAATAGGTAGGAAACGACCCTTAATGCACTGGGCATGGTGCCATCCAAGGCCACTCATATACCCCTTTTCAACCAGAATGAACCGGGTGCTAGTTCAGAGCTAGTGCTAGTTCAGAGCTAGTGCTATTGCCGGTTCGGAATTGGTTCGACTGGCAAGCTTTTTAAGAACCGGTTTGCCTTTCCATGGGTTAAAGAGCCAGCACAGAGCCGTGTCTCACGTCACCGTATACATCTCATCTTTCACAGCAACACTAGCGTGGCAGCACCAAACACAAACACACCAAGCTTGTTTGAGATGCATCAGCTTCTCACAGACCAATCGGCGCATGACATCAAAGCACCGTGTCAGCGATCCAAAAGCACAAGGAGTCGTATGCTCTACAAACGCTCCCACACTCCAATGTCACACGATCGGTCTGCGCAGCACCGATGCATCACAAACAAGCATTGGCGGACGTTTCATTACTGTTGATGCTCATGGCTTTGCGAACCTACATCGGCACCCAAACACGGCTCGCCGTAATTTGTATAGACAGAGATTAAAATCGAGCTGCTATTAGCTCGATTAGCTACTATTTAAAAAATGGTGATCACAAGTTTCTTGATGGTCACGGTAACCCCAGTCCCTGACGCAAGCGGTTCTTACTTTTAGACCAGCAATGTTTTGGTGCTATTTACGAACCACTTTTCCTGGTTCAAGGCTGGTGCTTTGGGTGTCCAAAGACAAAGAACTGATTTGAAATTAGGCTCTAGCTCTGAACCAGCACTCAAACTGCCTTGGTGGAAAAGGGGTAACAGTCTGCTATGGATACACTTACCAGAGTCAAATACTGCCTTGCTTTAGTAGGAAATACTCCTTAGCAAACTTTTATGGTTATAATAATTTATGGCCTCTCTGTTTGTAGTCAACATTTCAAGTGGAATGACCACGAACACAGTTTCATGCCAAACGCAGGGGAAAATTGAAAGAAGCTGTTCTATCTTTTCATCCCAAAGCCAAACGTTGTTGTTTACAGGTGAGAAAGCTGTTGCCATAGTGTTCCATTTTTACCATAATGCTGTTTAAAGAGTAGACATAGTACCATACAATTTTCAGTGATGAACCTACTCTTACAATAACTTTTCTGTTAATAACCCTCTGTCAATCCGACTGTCTCTGGGTAGGGATACAAAAATGCGGAAGTATAATCTGCATTTTGCATCATCCTGCAGACTGTTGCTGTCAAACAATTATGAATTTCTCTGTCCAGGTAACATAGAGAACGAGTAAACATTGTTCATTTACATATACTACCGTATATGGTATACCATATGTATACTACTACATTGCAACAGTACAAAACATATTGAAAATTGGCAAAGTGAAACTTTAAAAGGTTTTGCAGTTCTGTTGTGAACCCTAGTGAGCTGCCTATACAGGCAGTATAGAAGTAGCCTACTGCTTCAGAATTGCTCCCTAATGCCTACATAGGCAGCACTAAGGCTCTATATAGACTCAAATGTTGGACAGCTGATTAAAGTGCTAAATAACTAAACTAAGGAACTAACTAACTGAGATGAAACCTAATTTATTCTGTGGAACACAAAATCATTACTCATTATGTTTTTGAGCATAAAATTAAAGTCAGTGGGGTTAATATTTGACCCTACTGAATTTAAAAAAAGTTTTCATAATATCTCTTTTTGTGTTCCAGTGATGTTTTGGGTGGACTGTCCCTTTCATTGGCCATTCCAATGCATTATGGGACTGCAGTCGCTGAGAATGATGGGATGCTGCCTTAGAATTTGGCACATATGAGATATCTTGAAGACATCATAAAAATGTATTTCCTACCTTTTTGAAACAATCTATGATGCCCTTGTCATGTGAAAAATTGTTAATCATTAACCAAAAAAATCCCACTAACAAATTAAATATATTTATATATACCATATTAAAAACTGACAGCTCAGTTTTGCTGTGATTATAATGTTTCCGTTTAGGGTGCAGAAAAGAAATATTAGAAGTTGGCAAAGAAAATAAGACTTGGAAATACTCGAGAGGTATATAGATATATGATGCTAATGAAGTAAGAAAAACATCCTATCATATATTACAGAAATGTTGCACAGGTCTGTAGACCATCTGGCACTTTGGTAAGCCAGAAAGTCACATTTAAATGAAAGGAACTGTGCGTGCAGCATCATTTGTTCTTTAGTATCAGAAATCAGATGCTGTAGCAAGTGATCAAAAAGCAGGTGTTCCCAGTTTCCTTCCCAATCCTTTGAGCATCATACAGATGATATGCCTCTGTGATAGCAGCAGCAGCAGCAGAAACAAGACTAGGGTAAAAGTTTCACGCGAGCATGTGATGGTATTGCTCAGGTAGAAGATGAGGCATTCATTTCACTGGCATCATGGGAGTCGATGTGTTGGCCTGACCCCTCTGCTTTAGGAGCCTGGGATTTTTCTTTTTTTCTGCATTAATAATAAATAGCTCACAACCATGCATCGCTCGCTTTTTTCATGTGCACGCAGAACCTTTGGGAAGATCCTGAAAGTGTCTTTATTTTGATATGCCGCAGCTAACACTCCCGTTATGTCATCCACAATTGTTCAGGAGAGAATTTAGCGCTTTCGTATTTAACGTACATTATCGTCTCCTAGGAATTGCTGACATGCGAATTGATGGATCACTGCTTTGATCTAATACACAGAATGTGTTGTGCATTTATCATGGAAATGGATATGTCTATAGTCTCTTAACTAACCCATAACCACATTATATTCATAGCCATGTTGCAAAGATAAACTGGATTTCTGAGGCCAGCTACATGGGGAAATGCTTTATCTGGAACGTTCCTCGCTGGCTTATCACCGTGTTCATAGTTGAGAAATTTTCAGACAGACAACCTTTTACCCAAAGCCTCTTTTTTGACACAAACAGCCTGGCTCAAAGCTCAGCAGACAATGAAACCTCAGCACGCTTAACCTTTCCATTGATGCTGGAGATATTCTCAGCCAAACTCATATCCAGGAAACCCTTCATGTGCAAATAATGTAACTCGTGTTTCCCATGAGCAGCATTGCAAATGATTAACATACAACATAGAATACAAAATATGTACAGGAGGAAGCAATACAGATTTAAACAGTACACATGACTAAAACATTATTAGAGAATGTGCATCTTTAGATTTCATATAAAACAACATGCATCTTTCATGAAATACAATCAGAACGGATTGTCTATGAAGGGAATTTACTGGGATTTGCAGCAGAAGAAAAAGAAACTGCAAGTCATTGTTTTTCAGTAAGGGTTTGTGATTTGAGCAGTACTTTATGCAAATAAGCAGCAACACATTGCAACGAAGGGACTGTAGATAGTGGAGCAAATTACAAAAAAAATGAACATGAAACATCTCTGCATAAACTGCATTTTATTTAATGTGACAAATTATGACAATAGATTTACACTATACCAGTCAAAGGTTTGGGGTGAGTATATATGTATTTTTATTTTTTTCATCAAATTGATCATAAGTGACAGTAAAAACTTTTACATTTTTACAAAAGATTTCTATTTCAAATAAATGCTCCAAAGAATCCTACAAAAAAAAAAAAAAGTAACATTTTCAACATTGATAATTATAGGAAATGTTTCTTGAGCAGCATATCAGCATATCAGAATGATTTTTAAGGATTACGTGACACTGAAGACTGGAGCAATGATGCTGAATATTCACATTTGATCACAGGAATAAATTACATTTTAAAATATATTCAGTTATTTTAAATTGCAATAATATTTCACAACATTACTGTTTGGTAACACTTTATTTTAAAGTGACAGTGACATTGACAGTGAAAGTAACTTTTTTTAAAGAAAGTCTATAGTTACACATGTACTTACTATAGTAATTGGCAAATTATGCATAATTACAAGTAACCCTAAACCTAACCCTAACCGTAACTCTATAGTAAGTACATGTAGTTAATTAATAGTAGTTATTTGAGTAAGTACAATGTAACTGTGTTACTTTAAAATAAAGGGTTACAGTTTATTTTGAGGTCTCTTTGTTACACTGTAATTATACATTTAAGTGCTGAGTAATATAAGTAACCAATATTTTCTGTTTCAAACTTTCACATAGCATCTTTAGGTTATAATAACATTAAAAATTCAAATCGAGATTTTACAAAGATTTATTATAAAAACTGATTATTTTCCCCCAAAATGCAATAAATCCATGACACGTTTTTTTTTTTTTTTTTTCCCAAAATGCAATTAATTCATTGAATCAATATAAAAGTTATTTTTCATATTGAAACTGTTGAAAATACACATCAAAGTAAGTTGATCCACATATAAAATAAAATAAAATAAAAACAACACATTTGCCGAATACATTGGAATTGACTGCAACTACCCAGGGTCGTCGCTATACTGCAAACATTCAAATAGCAATCATGTCATGTTTTTTTTATTTGTTTGTTTTTTTGTTTTTTTTCTATCAGATGTTTAGAATCAAAACTAGGAATACCAGATTCGAGAATTAATCATTCTTGGTCAAACGGCTTTTAAAAACTGTTCATAATTCAGTTTTGGGGACTGTGACAGAAGTTTGATGCTGTCGTGGAACAAGCAACAGCCGGCATTTTTCCTCCTCCCGACTCAAGTGCCTCATCTTCTTAATCTCCTCACGTAAATGATTAGATTTCGATGGCTTACATTTCTTACCCACTGCAGAAACCACCACATGTTTATCAATGCAGTCAAAATTATTAATTTTTCTGTTTTTGTTGATCACAAAGTACAAAGTAGATAAGGAAAATTATAATGCCGGGTGTATTCAGAGCGCCGCCATTACTGTTTACAATGCGTGGAATGGTGCGCTGTGATTGGTTGAGCGGATATATCGCATTCTGCAGAGAAGGGAGAGTGGCGTTTGTCGTGGTTTGGAAAGAAAGGGAGAAAACATGACAGAATAACACGGTGGATATCGCATTTTGAGTAAAATTAAAAATTGACTTTTCAATACCGACCAGATACAATACTGATTTTGGCAAGAACTATTTTTTTTTTTTTTTTTAATGGTGTTTATCATGTTTTGGAACCAAACTCTTCATATGTAACAATGACACTAAAATAAAGTGTTACCAAATAAAGTGTAACCTACTGTTTTAATGTATTTTTAATAAATAATTGCAGCCTTGGTGAGCAGAAGAGACTTCTTTCAAAAACATTTAAGAATCTTACTGACGCCAAACTTTTAAACAGTAGCTAGTGTACAAACTAGATAAAGCAAGTTTGTTGAGACAAACTTTGAAGTTGGCTTTAGAAAGCCAGACCAGAAAGTTTGAAGAAGTTTTAAAAGCTTGAAGTTTTAGGATTTTCATTTTGATGTAGCTTGAAGTGGGTTTAAAGCTTAAAGTTTGAATGTTTTGAGATAGATAGATAGTACATAGAATGGCAGCTAATGGAGTCTAATGGGCTTTAGTGTGTTTAATTTGATATTTGACCGTTGGAGTTTGAACAGTCTTGGCTCATTTGAACATTCTGTCAATGAAAGTCTATGGGATTTTTCAATCAGTTAGAAAAGATATAGCAACGCGAGTCAAAAAAGTCTGAAGGTCTGAGCCAAGTTTGGAGGTTGTAGAGTTAAATCTCTAGGAGGAGTTAGAGTCAGAAATTTTAGTCTCAGAAGAATAATAATATGTATAAGTTTAAATAGCATTTCAGTAAGTTGGCTTTCCCAAGTGAACTTAATTAATATGAAATGCGAGTAATTTTGATGTTAAAATGTCTAAGGACACTGATGAAAGGACCCAGTTGTTCTTTGTCTTTGTTTGTGCTGCAGTGTTTAGAATAGTTTATAATGTAGCTTGAGTTTGGGACAGGAAGGTATAACAAAGTGTTCTACTTTATTAATAACAAAACATACATCAATCTGTCATTTCCATACTCTAGAGGGGAACCACACACAAAAGCCTAATGCATAGTTCAGAATTCAAATCATAATTTTTTTATAATGAAGGTCTTGATTCAGGGCAAGAGATTTGAACATAGTGAATATTTCTTCTTTCTGGAATTCTCATAATAGCACCTCTATTGTTCATGTGTTTATTTTTAGAGATTTCTGTGGCGTTCATGTTAATATGCTTTCAATACCCAACCAAATTGCCAGCGTGGTTCGAATTACTTGTTGGAAAGTACAGTTAAGTAATGCATTTTGATAATATTCTCAAGAGGCAAAATATAAAGACAAAAAACCTTTTGAGTATAAAGCCTCCTGTTGCAGATGAAATGGATGAGCAATTAGTCAGTTTTTCTTTATCAAAATTTTTTATCAGCAGTGCTCTAGGGGGTGAATTTGAATATGCAACATCTCAGAAAGAGTTTTAGCATTTTAACATTTACTATGAGAAAATGCTTATCTACAAGCACCACTTTGACATCAAAGTGATGGGAAGAACGGCTCATTGTACTGACTTGGATCTTGAATCTTGTTCAGCAAAATGAACAAATCTTTATTCAAGTCATTTTGTCCATTTGGGCAGGATTAAATTAAATGTTTAATTTTCAATAGATTTCTAAACCTGTCTAAGTTTGACCATATTCCGAAAAATAAAAAAATGCGCATGCATGGCCCAACACAAAATGAACAAATCGCTCTCTGAGACAACTCAGTATTCCCAAGTCATTTAAAAGATTTGTTCAAAATGATCAAATCGTTCATGATTGATCCACTAATGCCACGTATTTGGAAAACGCATCAGTTGTTATTTATGGAAGCTTGTTTCTGCCATGGAATAAAACAATTTAAAAGATAATTGTGACTTTTTATTTCACAATTCTGACTTTTTTTCTTGCAAGTCTGACTTTTTTTCTTGTGGGCTACAAGCGTGCAATTGCAAGAAATAAATTCAGGATTGCGAGATATAAACTTGCAATTCTGACTTGTTTTCTCGCAATTGTGAGTTTATATCTCACAATGCTGACTTTTTCTCGCAATTTTGAGCTTATATCTTGCAATTCTGACTTCGTTTCTCAGAATTGTTAGATATAAATTCGCAATTGCGAGTTATAAAGTCCAATTCTGAGGGGAAAAAAGGCTGACTTTTTTCTCAGAATTGCAAGTTTATATCTTTTCATATATCTTTTTATATCAGTTGCAGAATTGGATAAATTTACAATTCTGAAAACAAAACTCAAGAGTTGCGAATTTATATCTCACAATTCTGACTTTATAACATGCAATTGCGACTTTATATCACGCAATTCTGAGAAAAAAAGTAAGAATTGCGAGATGTAAACTCACAATTGTGAGTAAAGTCAGAATTGTGGGCTATACACGTGCAATTGCGAAAAATAAAGTCAGGACTGCGAGATATAAACTCGCAATTCAGACTTTTTTCTCACAATTGTGAGTCCATATCTCGCAATTCTGACTTTTTCTCGCAGTTTTGAGTTTATATCTCGTAATTCTAATTTCTTTTTCTCAGAATTGTTAGATATAAATTTGCAATTGCATAAAGTCCAATTCCGAGGGGAAAAAAGGCAGACTTTTTTTCTTAGAATTGCGAGTTTATAGCTCACAATTGCGAGTAAAGTCAGTATTGTAGGCTATACACATGCAATTGCGAAAAATAAAGTCAGGATTGCGAGATATAAACTCACAATTCAGACTTTTTTCTCTTATTGTGAGTTTATATCTCACAATTGTGAGTTTATATCTCACAATTCTGACTTTTTATCGCAATTTTGAGTTTATATCTCACAATTCTGACTTCGTTTCTCAGAATTGTTAGATATAAATTCGCAATTGTGAGTCATAAAGTCCAGTTCTGAAGAGAAAAAAGGCTGACTTTTTTTTCCCTCAGAATTGCGAGTTTATATCTCACAATTCTGACTTTATAACAATTGCGTTATAAAGTCAGAATTGTGAGATATAAACTTGCAGTTCCGAGAACAAAAGTCAGTTGCGAATTTATATCTCACAATTCTGACTTTAAAACATGCAATTGCGACCTTATATCACACAATTCTGAGGAAAAAAAAGTCAGAATTGCTAGATGTAAACTCGCAATTGTGATTAAAAAAAGTCAGAATTGTGAGATAAAAAATAACCTTTTTTAACCATTTTTTAGTCAGTGGCGGAAACAAGCTTCCATAGCTATTATATTAGCTGATCAAAAGAAATACTTTTCTACTTTAAAGTCAGGATCTAAATTCATTCAAATGTGTCTCAAGAGGCCAGTCCACTTCAGTAGTCTATCACTTAAGAGTTGTGATCAACAAAGCTGTAAAGAGATTTAGTCGCTGCTGTGACATTCACAACAAAACAGTTGTTTTCTCTTCTGATGTGTTTAACTCTTACTGTTTTGCTGGCGAAAGTTGCTGTAATTAAAATGTTCAGCTAAACGTTAAGGCTCTGCGCTGAAATATGAGCGTCCGCAGTAACAGGCACTAAAAAGAAAAAGGCTACATCACTCGCAGCTCATCCTGTTGGGGTTGGCTTTCAGCTCTTGGCAGGGAACGTCAAGAAGATGGGCTGTAAAAAGCGCTGAATTAATGTGCAGGGTCGGCCTTAGCGGTGTCAGTCGGTTCACTGGCGCTTTCATGAGAAAGCAGATGACTTGACAGTGCAATGTGACGACCGTCTCATCTGGATACTTGCATGTGTTTATACAGGAACTTTGACATGGTGATGGCAACTTGCTAATTCATGCTCTTGATCAGGACATCCAGCAGCTGTTGTGCTCATTTCAGGAGTTTGTTCATAAAATCAAAAAGAACGGCAAGAAGAAAGCGGTTTCAGCATGGCATTTTCATTCTATACACACTGGAAGCTCAAATAAATATATAAAAGGCATGTTCACTTGATCCTGATTAGGGATGCAAAGGGGTGGAAAATTTCTGGAAAATTTCTGGAAAATTTCCAGAATTTCTGGAAACTATCCAGGATTTTTGGAAACGTTCTGGAAATGTTGGAAAGTTTCTGAAATTTCACCCTTTTGCATCCCTAAACCTGATTAACGTAACATGTCCAAAGTTTGGGGCTGGTAAGAATTTTGTAATCAATGTTTTTTAAAAGTCTCTTATGCTCACCAAGGCTGCATTTATTTAATTTTAAATATAGTAAAATAGTACAATTTAAAATAACTGTTTTCTATCCTAATATATTTATAAATGTAAGTTATTCATGTAATGCAAAGCTGAATTTTTAGTGTCACATGATCCTTCAGAAATCATTCTAATATGCTGATTTGCTGCTCAAGAAACATTTCTGATTATTATCAATGTTGAAAACAGTTGTGCTGCTTAATATTTTTCATGGAAACTGTGGTGCATTTTATTTTTCAGTATTATTTTATGAATAAAAAGTTCAAAAGAACAGAATTTATTTGAAATAGAAATGTTTTGTAACATTGTCTTCACAGTTATTTTTTATCAATTCGTCCTTGCTAAATGTGTTCATTTAATAAAAAAATAATAAAAAAAATTTACTGACCCCAAACTTTTTGTAAACAGTAAAAAAAAAATCTCTTTTTCTAAGTCCCAGCAAGTGTTCAGATTTAGATTTTTCAGTTAAGCACAATGTGTAAGGAGCCTTAAAAAGGCATAAAAGCCTTAAATTGATGTGCATGTAAACCTGGGTTTTTATAATGAGCGAGTTTGAAGGTTTTTTTTTTTTTTTTTTACTTGATGTTACAGAGATTATTAAGCAAATAGTTTAAAAGTCAGGTAAAGGCTGAACAACAAAAAATGTTGTTTTTGTATTGAATTGTCAGTTTATTATTGTCAGTTACATAAAACTTAAAATGAGTTTATAATGAGCCAATTGTTTTTATTGCATAATAAAGCAATAAACACTTTGTAATTAAGAATCAATGTTACACGATTGGTTCATCATTTTTGTTTAACTTTTTGCTTTCCCTAGTTAATTTAATATGGTTTTGCTCTGTGACAAATTACTAAAAAATACATTGAATTGTTTTTTGTAATTTAATTCAAAAGACATAAATTGGGCAAAAAGGATTAAAAGGCAGTTTAAAATAGTGTTAGAGAGAGTTTAGCATGTCACACTGCAGGACATGTCAAGTATTTCATGTTAAGTACCCATATTCAAACACACTCGGTTGGAGTCCAATTGATTTCTGATGAGAAAATGTTATAACGCATTTTTTTATCAGTCGAATATCATCTCAGACAAAATGCCACTCGCATGCTGTTTGTATACAGAATGCCAGGGGACGTGTTCCTCACTGCGCAAAACACAAACAGTGAAACATCACGCTGGGTAATCCCCCGTCCAATTAGCCAAATCCACTCCACACTTCTAATCTATAGCAGCATGAGAGGAGTGTATTAACACGTCCGTGCTCCTTCCCGTAGGGAGAAAGGAGTGCAAGAACAAATAGTCCTAATGAGGAGCTCTGACCTATACGAGTCTCAGATCTCCACACAGCTCGGCCTGCTAACACTGTTCTGAGGGGTCGTGGTGGGCCCCTGAACTTCACAAGGAATGCTTCAGGGGACGTGCTTTGCCAGCCATTTGATCAGACGCTAAGAAGGGTCACCAAAGCCGGCCCCATATGTTCGCATTTGGTATGCGGAGCCGAGAGCGAGCGGCTTGCATGACTGGTTCAACTGGCATTTGACATCACTTCCAAGATCTCGGGCTTCGGGGAAGGGTGAGCTGTAGACACAAGAGAAGAGGCTGTAAACTTTGTTTTCACTCTTACAGAAGTCGACAGTGCTTTGAGTGATGCCTTTTAACTCTGTTGTAAATTCTTAGTTCAGGTCAGCTCTTGAGGCAATGCAAATACTGTTCGCAACCCATTTTACTTGTGCAGTGTGATGTATTTTTAAAGTCAGCATGAAATCAAAATTGACAGTTCATTTTTTTTTCTATGGAATATTGCAGTATTCATTATAAAGTATTTATCCATGCACATCATAAATAAAATTTTAAAAATCATGTGCCCTCATAATCTTTGATCAAAATAACTTCCTCTCCCTCTTACAGCGACACCTCAACTGTAAAAAAAACTAAAAAAAAATGAAACCGTAAAATACCGTTTTCCATTGAAACAGTAATACACTATTAAAACAATGCATTCTGGGAAAAGAAAAGAGGCCTATTGGCAATTTCCTCGAAAACAGTAAATAATATTACCCAGAATGCTTTGTAATTTACATAAGTAATATACTGTAAAACCAATGCATTACAGTGACAAATAATATTACCCATAATGCATTGTTTTTACGATATATTACTGTTTCAATGGAAAACAGCATTTTCCTGTGTAAATTTGTTTCATTTTTTTACAGTTATTTTTTTATAGTGTGCTCTTCTCTGATGAAGCGTTTACTGGTGTGAGGACGGGGCAACTTGCCACTCCCATGAGATCCACCAATAGCAAACCATCCAATTAACCATCCAATCAATTCCCGATTTGTTCTTATTCCAGAAGCCGTTTCACTCAATGTCAAAATAGAAGACTATCGCAACTTCCGTTTCATGTAAACTTTAAGTGAATCAGGATATTAAATTAGTAAGACTGGGACATTTTAACTGTTTAGATGGGAACTTGTAGCTAATTTTATCTACATGGTTTGCTAAAAAAAAAAAAAAAAAAAAAAAATCTGATATTTCAAAATTTTCAATATTCAATATTAATGATAAACTCAATATTTTTGTCTTGTTTTATAAAATATAAGAACATTTAAACATCCTTAAAGCAAGAAAAATGTTAAACCTCAATCAATTTGTTTAGATTTTTGCTTAAAACAAGAACGAAAAACAATGTGACAGTAATGCATGACAAATAAAAAATAAAAATAAATTAAAAATGCAAGACATATTCCTGTTACATTCATGTTTTAAGGATGTTTAGACATTTTTCCCCCATTTTTAACAATATGCACCAATGAATTATGTGCAGTAAGAACCAGAACTTGTATTATGAAACTAAAATAGGGTCCATTTTGATTTCATGTTGACTTGTGTGGTAATGTGCATTAGCTTGCTAGCAAAAGAGAAAAGTAAAATCATACTGAATCTTTTAACATTTTATTGCACTGAAATCATCTGCTCACTGCAGTACGAACAATCCTTCAACATACCAATTATTTCGAAAGGATCTTTTGTTTGCTATGATTATTGCATGCCCTTTACGGTCTTCTCTATAATGAATATTCCTGTTATTCTAGTCATGCAATTCTTAACGTATCATTACGTAGGCAAGGACCTCATAGCATAGGAAAAAACTCTACTGGGAATAAAATCATTATAAATTGGGGCATGTCATCTCCTAAACTTTCTAATAGAGGGCAGTTGTGGGAGAATTTTGAAGGTTGAAAGTCGCATGTAGACCTGGCCAGCAATGATGGGTCCTGCTTGTATTCCCCTGTGAGCAAGAGAACTATCAGGTCTAAATGGTGCCGAGCACATTTAGCACCACAATGATGGATTGTACCCACCAAACATTTTCTCCTATTTTAAGTGAAAAGGAGTCCAGAGGCTAAACTACACTGGTATGATGTTACAGGCACATTTATATCTATTTGATATAAAATGGACAGTTCTGACCCTCTGATGAGACATGTTAAAAAAATGGAAAATAGCAAACACACCTATTGGAGTGATGTAGCCTATGATCGATCGATCTATCTATCTATCTATCTATCTATCTATCTATCTATCTATCTATCTATCTGTCTGTCTGTCTGTCTGTCTGTCTGTCTGTCTGTCTGTCTGTCTGTCTGTTTTATTGTAATTATTGGAGACTGGATACTTGAGAGGATGTTTGTTACTCTACTAAATGAGTTAATTTTGGTTTAGCTAAGAAGAGACTTGTAGTTCAATTACATGAAAAATAAATCATTTCGTGGCTGTTTTCTCTTCACTGACTGAAATACTCTGAAATGTTTTTTGAATTGGTGCAGTAATTATTGCGACACATTCGCAGAAATAAGGATGCTTTTCCACGGAAAACGCAATGACAGCTGTTGTTGTCTAGACTGAGATGCCTGTTACAGAAAGTGTCCTGATGCTTTCTAAATGAGTGCTATGAATGAATAATACACCAGCTTTCCTCTTTTCCATTCAGTTGACTTCAAATTTCACTCACCTTCATATCACTCCAAATCTGTATTTTTTCCACATAAGGAATAAAAGTACAGGTTTGGAATGACATGAGAGTGAGTAAATGATTACAATATTTCCTTTTTGACTTTGCACTATTCCTTTAAACCACTCTAATTCTTTAACACAGAACATCATGTCATTGAGAACATCTGAGGAGCTGTAGATTTGCTTGTAACCCACGTGTCGAGCTGTGGCACATGTACGGAATGATGCCCAGCGTTCGGACACTGCTGTCTGGCTGTTGTCGAGCTCGGACTCGTGTTGAGCAATGGGGCCCAAGTGAATAACAGTTCCTGCCCTTAACTCATCCCTTCTGGCAGGCCTGTGTGCTAATGATCTGTATGGCCGAACGGTTAGATGATCCGCAGCCTGTCCCAGTGCGCAACGCTTGCCCAATATACAACCACTCACTTACCGCTAACATAAGGCTTCTCTTAATACACAGCATGTATTTTAATACACCTTTGAAACATGAGTTGGCTTATTTATTTATATGCGTGCTTGGCACGCTCTCTACTGTCTGGGGAGTCTTTCTCTCTCTCTCTCTCTCTCTCTCTCTCTCTCTCTGTCTCTCTCTCTCTCTCTCTGTCTCTCTCTCTCTCTCTCTCTCTCTCTCTTAGAGGTGCAGCAGCATCTAGTGGTCTTTCTGGAGAGAAAGGCTTGTGTAAATAAAATGTATTTTTTCTAATTTTTACTTTAGTGGTGTTTATGCAGTAGTTTCTGAATACTTTTCTCAAATCTGTTGTGCAAATCTTAATCAAAATCCTTTGTTTGACTTTATAATTAGGTGTCTTTAAAGGTAGGGTAGGTAATTTTTTGGAGAGGCTAGCAATAGTGAGCTAGCTTTGAAAGCATGAGATCCCACCCTCCCTGCAGAGCTTTACAAAGCCACGCCTGCTCCAGAAGGAAACATGATGCATTAATAGACGGGGGGTGAAAACATTTGGAATTTGAAGATCAAGGTAAATTGTACTTAATTTGTCTTCCGGGAAACATGAAAGTATCTTCTGTTGCTTCCGAAGGGCAGTACTAAATGAAAAAAATGTATATTTAAACAAAAAAAAAAAAAAAAAATGTGGACATCTTCATCCTGTTCAAAAGTTTTTACCCCCTGACTCTCAATGCATCGTTTTCTTCTGGAGCATCAGAGAATGTTTGAACCTTTTTTAATAGTTGTGTTTGAGTCGCTCAATTGTCCTCAGTGTGAAAAGATGGATCTCAGAATCATACAGTCACTGCTGTAAAGGGTTCAAATATGCAAAAGATGGTGGAAAACTGAAGAATCTGCAGGACCTGGAGAATTTTTTTGAAGAACAGAGCTCAGTTTAACTGCTCAGAACAAACAAGGGACTCATGAACAACCATCACAAAACAAACAATATCGTAGATTACCTGGATGTCGTAGATCATCTTTTATGTAAAATATATTACTCAGGAGAGTACTAAATAAAAATAACATGCATTTTGTATTATCTTCTTTATTTTGTTAAAATTATTCACGTTTTCACAGATTCTGCAAGTGGTTCACATACTTTTTCTTGCAACTGTATTTTTGTTTTCTATTGCAAAATATGTTTTAGTATTATTTTAAAATCATAACGCATTTGTGAGAAGTAGCATTAATTTTTCTGTCATTTTGTTTAATGTCCTTTTTTGTGACTTTGGTTAGGCAGTATTTTGTAAGGAGAAACTGATGGACAGTTTGTTTGTTACATAAGGTTAATCTAATCCCACATGTACTGGATCTAACACAAATATCGCACCTTCGCTGTACATTTCACTGTTTATCTCGACACCCTCCTAAATCATCTATGTTAAGGTGTTAATATCAGCATCCAGACTAACAGCTTATGAATGCGAACCAAACGTACTGTGTGAAACCGCTCCAGATCTCTGCAGCCCATGCTCACGGATTAGCACTTCAAAAAGGGCAAAGCGGCCTCCAACTCTGACATGCCGTCAATAAACATTCTTTAATGTCGCGCCTCTGGCTGTTGCTGTTGACTCCACAGATAACCTCAGCATCATTTAGCGCAGCTTATTTCTGCAGAATGTGACATCCGGCACCTTTTAATCCCATTATGTCATTATTGTGTCAGAAACCTAATATACTCACATAGTGACACATACAGGATGTGTACAGGTTTCCTGTGCCAACAAGAATTAATGTCACTTTGCATGAGATATTTATGGTTAATTGCATAATGATTCTTCAAGGGCTCTGGCATTCATACATGTCTATTATCAGAAAATTCCTCACTGTGAAGAAGTAAAATCCTTTTCTTAGCCAGCATTTTCGTCTTGTTTTCCAGTAAAGATATCTAAGCATCCAAGATCAATTTACTCAAGGCTCCAAAAAGTTATTAAGAGTTCAGAGAATGTCATGAAATATGAGCAGAACAAATTTCTGTGTAAATTGATCATAAAAACACTTTGAAATTGATACCAACTTAATTGTATTTTTTAAGAACAAATTATGAAAGAATAGTTGTACAAATAATTTACAAAATATTTTTACGTAATTTACAAATCACAATTTACGTAAGAGTGATTTTATGAATAATTAACAGAACAATGATTTTACAAATATTGTTTATTTCAGTCTTTCTACATCAAAATGTCATGTTTAATTAAATGTTTCTTTGTAATTATTTGTGAAATTTATTAGCAATTTCTAAATTAAATTCCTAATCCCACACTGTTTTTTTAGTGTTAACAATGAGATTATGTGGCTTTTATAATCTTTCACCACTGCTTTTGTCATTTTTTACAAGATGGACAAAATTTGTCACCAAAAAAGTCGGTTTAACCAAATTTTTGGTTTTACCGAATGTCACTTTTGGTTATACCGAATGACAATATTTTCAAACAATGCTAACAGGCTGATATCTAGCTAGCTAGAGGACAATTAAACATTTTATATTTATTATAAGTTTTTTAAATATTACAACATTTTCCATGTTTTATGAATTACTGGAACCATGTCCTGTGGTCTGATGAGACTAAGATAAACTTGTTTGGCTCAGATGGTGTCCAGCAGGTGTGGTGACGCCCTGGTGGGGAGTACCAAGAAAATTGTGTCTTGCCTACAGTCAAGCATGGTGGTGGTAGCATCATGGTCTGGGGCTGCATGATTGCTGCTGGTACTGGGGAGCTCTGCTTCATTGAGGGAAACATGGATTCAAACATGTACTGTGACATTCTGAAGCAGAACATGATGCCCTCCCTTCAGAAACTGGGCTGAATGGCATGATAATGACCCCAAACACAACACACTGAAGGTGAAGCTGAAGCTGAAGCTGAAGCTGGTGGAGTGGCCAAGTATGTCTCCAGACCTGAACCCTATTGAGCACCTGTGGGGCATCCTCAAGTGCGAGATGTCTGAATGATGTCACATCCTGTCACATAATATTGACCGCATGACTTGATCCAAAATGGTCCTTTTATATTGGTTACTCCAAATGACATCAATGAAATTCATTTTTCCAGATATTTTTTCTCATAACAAAGCAACCACTTCTACACATAATTTTAATACAATTTTGCACTATGTTGATATATAATGTTATAAAATCATGCCAGAATAAAAAATATATACATATATTTCATTTTTAAAATATTATAATCACAAATGAAATGGCTATATTGGCCTTTGGACGGTTAAACTGAATGACCTTTTGACACTTCAAAATCTTTAAAATACCTTTATATGTAGCAAAATATAATTACAACCTTTTGGATTCAGTAAAAGAGATCTAGTTATACTACCTTACATACTTTGGATGTCATATCTTTGTTTTGTATTATTATTATTACGGCCTTTGGACAGAAAAATGACCCGTCACGTCATTGACCTATGCAACAATATAAAAAAGGTTTTAAGACTTTAGAGAATATGTCTATAAATCGAATTGAGAATTATACCAAAGCTTTTACATGCTAACATGAGTCACGTGACAAGGCCGCAATCTGTTATACGGTAGGAGGCGCTATTACGCATGTTCTGAAAGAGTAGAGAATCTCCAGATCAAAACACAAAGTAGCAGAAACAAGCGATAAACATAGCATATAAATCAAAACTGCCTAATGTTACCGAATGAAATGTTGAACCCATGAAGAGTTATAGTACTGTGAAGCTATGGAGGTGTTGATGGACTCGATTTGCTCCATGTATGTTTTGATCATCATTCTGAATCCAATCCAGGAGTCTTTCATAAAAACATGATTTTCTCAGCTTTTTGCTCAAAAGTTGCTGTTTTTAATGAAACTTGCCCACTTTCAAGTGTTGATAAAAAAAAAAGAATGCATGAAGCAACAAAATATTATAGGGGCCATGAATAGGGTTGGGGAGTAACGGAATACATGTAACGGCGTTACGTAATCAGGATATCAAACGATATTATCAAATGATAATAATACTACATTTTTTGACGTAACTGTAACGAACTACAGTTACGTCAAAAAACGTAGTATTATTATCATTTGATAATATCGTTTGATTATTATCATTACGTCACAAAACGTAGTAATCAGATTACAGTTACATTTTGAAAAACGGGGGAATACTATCATACAATCGTTTCATTTAAAACTAAATAAATCATTATTTTGCCATAATAACACCATATTAAGCGCTGCTTGATTATACAGTATTTCCTGGTTCTGTTGCCAGTGATGACTTACATGAGCCCCCCGCTGGAAATTTCAATTCATGGAAATTTCGCTGCTATTTTGTTTCCAAAGAAGAAAATGCAAACAACATGGTTGTACAGTGCAAACTCTGCCTTCCAAGTTCCAGCTACGAAAACACTTTCTTTATCAAAGGACTAAAACAATAATCTGTAATACCATACTGTAGCCACTAGATGTCTGAAGAGCCCTTGTGTGACTTATATTTTTAAGCTCTAAACAACAACAATGATAATATTGCAATAGATAATTTATCAGATTTTTAAAATATTTTTATTGTTGAGACCCATTCAAAAGTATGGAACATGTCAAATTTAAAAACTTGCAGAAATTGAGAAGAAATAATTAAAATTAAATTTAAAAATGCAATTTATTTACAGTAAAGTTTTTATGAAGTAATTTGTAACTGTAACGGAATACATTTTTTAAAGTAACCCTCCCAAGCCTGGCCATGAATGTTTGTTCTTGTTTTGTTTTTTTTTGTGTGAAAATGATCAAAAATGCTGGCAGTGGCTGGCAACTTAAAAAAAAAAAAAAACGCTGGCAGGGAAGGAATATGGCCAACAAACTGTGTTG
The DNA here is from genome assembly GCA_037101425.1 of Elopichthys bambusa. Classification (NCBI taxonomy): domain Eukaryota; kingdom Metazoa; phylum Chordata; class Actinopteri; order Cypriniformes; family Xenocyprididae; genus Elopichthys; species Elopichthys bambusa. The sequence continues at coordinate 5,502,414 of CM074436.1, read as the reverse complement.
CAGATATCTGCCATCAGATCTCCTCCTGCAGTCAGAACCCTGCACTGATAAGCATCAATCTGTTTGCTTTCTGGTGTGCGGTGCACTTCATTAATAAAATCAATCTGCACACGTCTGAAGCTCTGGGCTCTGATCTGATGATGTACTAGAAGGCAAGATTTTATCGACGATTCCGTAATGTCTCGGCACGAGCTAATTTCTCTTGCACAAAAGGCAGTATGAGTAGAATGTGGATAAATAATAGAATACACCTTGGATGAGTGAAGCCCATCTGGGGCCATTTTTCTTTGACCTAGAATGTACCCTTCATATAAAGCAGAATGTACAAGTATATTAAACTCTAAATAGGAATCTTTTTAAGGAATCTGTTCATCTTTGATAGAGTTTGCTAGGTTTAGCTTCACAGGTATGGGGTTACTACAGTAAAGTGATCTTATAAGGCAGTTTTATTGTATTTACAGTATCTCACCAAAAGTGAGTACACCACTCACATTTCAGCAACCGTTGTATTATATGTTCTCAAGGGACAATACTATAGAAATGAAAATTGAATATACTTAAGAGTAGACAATGTGCAACTTGTATAGCAGTACAGATTTACTGTCCTCTGAAACATAACATTCAGCCATTATTGTCTAAATAACTGGCAACAAAAGTGAGTACACCCTAAATGAACATGTCAAAACTGTGTCCAAAGTGTCAATATTTTGTGTGAGCACCATTGTTATTTAGCACTGCCTTAATCCTCCTGGGCATGGAATTCACCAGAGCTGCACAGGTTGTTGCTGGGATCCTCTTCTACTCCTCCATAATGACATCACGGAGCTGCTGGATGTTAGTCACATGGTGTTTCTCCACCTTGCACTTGAGGATGCCCCACAGGTGCTCAATAGGGTTCAGGTCTGGAGACATACTTGGCCACTCCACCAGCTTCAGCTTCAGCTTCACCTTCAGCTTCACCTTCAGCTTCACCTTCAGCTTCACCTTCAGCTTCACCTTCAGCTTCAGCTTCAGCTTCAGCTTCAGCTTCAGCTTCAGCTTCACCTTCAGCTTCACCTTCAGCTTCACCTTCAGCTTCAGCTTCAGCTTCAGCTTCAGCTTCACCTTCAGCTTCACCTTCAGCTTCAGCTTCAGCTTCAGCTTCAGCTTCCTCAGCAAGGCAGTTGTGTTTGGGGTCATTATCATGCCATTCAGCCCAGTTTCTGAAGGGAGGGCATCATGTTCTGCTTCAGAATGTCACAGTACATGTTTGAATCCATGTTTCCCTCAATGAAGCAGAGCTCCCCTGTACCAGCAGCAATCATGCAGCCCCAGACCATGATGCTACCACCACCATGCTTGACTGTAGGCAAGACACAGTTTTCTTGGCACTCCCCACCAGGGCGTCACCACACCTGCTGGACACCATCTGAGCCAAACAAGTTTATCTTAGTCTCATCAGACCACAGGACATGGTTCCAGTAATTCATGCTCTTGGACAGGTTGTCTTCAGCACACTGTTTGCAGGCTTTCTTGTAAGCCAGCTCTAGAAGAGGCTTCCTTCCGGGACGACGGCTATGCAAACCGACTTGATGCAGCGTGTGGCGTATGGTCGGAGCACTGACAAGCTGACTTTTCGCTTCTGCAACCTCTAAAGCAATGCTGGCAGCACTCATTGTTACGTTCCCAATTAGATTTCTAGAGGCAAAAGGGAAGTAGCATTTTAAAGTAAAGATTAATAGTGGTAAAGAGAATGTTTGAACAGTTCTCAGTCCCAGCACTCAGTACACAAAATAAGAATTAAATACATGTGTTTACAATAAATCAGAAATGACATATATACAGCAAAAAAAAAAAAGAGCTCTAAACAAACAATTCCAACATAAAAAGAAAGCATGTTCTTCAGGAGCGGGTAAGGCCAAAACAACAAACAAAAGATCACTACCTAGGAGAAAGAAATCTAATTAACCTGCAAAAATAAGTACAAACAAACAACAGAACTCTTACCTTACTTCCTAACTAGCAAAAACAGGAGAAAATGACAACAAAAGAACTGCTCCCTACTGCTCCAACATTCAATAATGGACAAATGGCTCAAAGCTGCACACTACAGCCACAAGCCAGTTAAGTTTGATTTTAGCTTAAAACACACAACAAGAGCAACACTCTGGGACTGGCAACAGCTCAACACACTCATGCTCTTGGGAGAAGGAATCTCTCTGGGTTTTCTCTTTTGCTCTGCTTAAATACTAGCTCATCTTGGTATTGACGAGGCACAGCTGCTAAGTCCAATCATCTAGATTAGGACAGAAAATAGGACAAAATGTGCAGCAAAAACTACAACTCTCAGCAGGCCGTTGGGTCCATTGGCAGCACACACAGTACGTCAATGAATGACATTCACCATAATTATAAAACACAAATACATACGTCCTGGGACGTAACACTCATGCATCTGTTTTTTGAAGTCAGCTTCTGCACCTGATGCACAGCACAAGGTCTCAACTTCTTTGATTCAACTTCTTTGGCCTGTTCAGAGTGGAACCCGTCTTGGAAATCCTCTCTCTTTGACCCTGGCCACTGTGCTGTAACTCAATTTCATGGTGTCATGGAGAGCAACAATTCTAATTCTCAAATCCTCAGAGAGTTCTTTGCCATGAGGTGCCATGTTGAACATCCAGTGGTCAGTATGAGAGAATTGTACTCAAAGCACCAAATTTTAACTGCTCTAATACAAAATCCACACATTTGAATGGTCCTGTCAAGCAGACAAAAACATGAACATGATGGATAGACATATGGCTTTGCATGGTTAAACAACATACAACTGTTATCACTTAAGGTGTACTCACTTTTGTTGCCAGCTATTTTGACAATAATGGCTGTATGTTAAGTTATACAAGCAGCACATTGACTACTCTAAAATATATCCAAGTTTCGTTTCTATAGTATTGTCCCTTGAGAAGATATACTAAAACGGTTGCTGAAATGTGAGGGGTGTACTCACTTTTGTGAGATACTGTATATATTAGGTTAAAAAAATAAGATGGATAATTAGAATTAGGAGGTTGTTGAAATCGATAACCCAGTTATGTTTTATGGTCCATCTGGGAAAAAAATCAAACAGTTAATTGCTTAGTAAAGAAACAGCAGTCTTCTAAAAAAGCCACATGATTTGAAGAAGCAATCATGTCTTTAGCACAAACACTGCAAAGTCTGTGAAACATACTATTATTCAAGCAATATCACACAAGCAAGAGTGTTGAATATAGTAGTTCAGGTTAATATTGAGTAACTTACAGTTTTGACATAATATCACCAGTTAGTTTGTATATTTTGCTACACCGTGGACTGTGCATCTCTGAGATAACAACAGTAGCTGTGGTTCCTTCCTGAATGATTCAGCATGTTTTGAACAAATCGATTGAATGAATGATTCAATGACTCACTAAAGGCAACCAGTTTTGTCACTAGACTAATCTGTTTTTTGTTTTTATGAATCAGTGAAATGCTTCTCGCTGTGTCTGAATATCTCTATTTTTATACTATATAGTATGTGAAAAAATATATATTATGTACGAATTCAAAGTATTCATAAAAAAGTACCCGGATGACCTACTACTTCCGGAGAGATTCTGAAGTGCGCATTTGATGGACACTTTAATATCCCATGAGGCCACAGGAGAGGGTTTGTGAATGGAAGTGAAGGATGCAACTGACGCCATAGGTCACATGACAACATGGCGGCTGTAGTATGTCCGAATTTCATTCATACTACACACATTTAAATGATATATAACACTTTTTTAATGGTCACGAAGTAAGTTTAAAACCAAATGTAGTGCCTACTATAGCGTATGTGATTTCGGACGCAGCATCTGTTTTGTTGCTGAGTGAATGAAGTGTTTTGAACGAATCGGTTCAGTGAATCAATGGCATGCTAATAATTTTAAATGGATCATTGGAATGAATGAATGACATTCACTCAAGGCGTTCGCTTGTCGCCACCTACTGGTGCAACGATGTAACTTGCAGAAAGAGGCATTGAAAAGATTGCAAAGTGCAATTTTGCAATTCGGACATATGCTTTCTTTGAATGTGCGAGACCTGCAATTCAGTAACCGGTATAATTAAATACCTAGAGGAAAAGTGCAGTAAACTGTAAAACTGTTTAATAATAATAAAATAATCACAATAAAATAATGTAACAACAAATACTAGTTTGCATTATACAGTAGCATAATAAGACTGTTAGATGAATGGACCTGAAAACCTCACACATTCAAGTTACAAATAGCCACGCCCTCTTTTACATTAAAAATAATATAATTAGAATTAGGTGGTTGTTGAAAGTGGTAACCCAGTTATAAGTACTAGTAATAGCGGTGCTTGCCTTAACAAGCACTTGCTAGCTAAAAAAATAGTAGAAATATTGTGCATGTCTAGAGAGTTGAAGACCAGCAACCATTTAATAAGGCATGGTATGAGTGAAACAGACAACCAGTGACACGTCTAACAATGGACTAGACATTTATAAGCAATTTCCACAGATAAATCTTGGCATAATGCCGGCAAATAAGTCCAATTTATAAACCTCTCAGTATGAGAAGTATTCCAGGTTGAGAAGAGATTCCAGCGATCCCGTTCAGCCAGTTTAAAAACAAATCTGTCCTTCTGGTTGGTACAGAAAATACCATCACAGCTTAGTGGAGGATTAGACTTGCACCTGGTCCCCAATGAATTATCTAGCAGTGTTGAAACTGAAAAAGTGAACTGTGCAGCGAGCCAGAATGAGATTTCCATGCAAATTGTTGGCCTCATCTTTCCCCCTTTATAATAATCCCAACCCAATCCATCACACAGTTCAAAATGTGCCTAAATCTTCATTCTCTTGTTGTGTGCTTGTGGTGTTGAATATGCTAAACTGATTTTCTGTGCATGATTCCAGGTGATCGACATTAAGGAGAAGCTAAAGGAGTCTAAGAAATTCTGGTCGTCGCTGCCAGACAGCATCTGTGCAGAGGACAAAGTGACTGACCCAGATGAGGAGCAGTGCTGGAACAGCCACACAAAGGGAAGGTACGGCGGTCACCTTCAGATACATGTTCCCCTGGGTCGCAATGCAGATTGTTGTGTTTCAATGACACCTTCGATGGTAATTGTTTTAGCGATATTAGGTCATAGGCAAATACAAAACACCCTGTTGGCTCCGTACACAAGGCTGGTGTGTATCCACCCAACCAAAAACATTACATACAACTGCTGTAATTGTGTAATGTCGACTGGTGATATGAAAATAAAAATAATTAACATACGATTCCTAAAAACATGATACTTCATAACTTCATAACAATTGCGAATTTATATCACAATTCGTACCTTTTTCTCGCAATTCAGATTTTTTATATGTCACAATTCTGACTTTTTTCTCGCAATTTTGATTTTTTTCGCACAATTTTGACATTTTTCTCGCAATTCTGATTTTTTTTCTCACAATTGCGAATTTATATCTCACAATTCTGACTTTTCTCGCAGTGGCAAGTTTATATCTCAGAATTCTGACTTTTTCTCGCAATTGCGAGTTTATTTCTCATAATTCTAACTTTTTTCTCGCAATTCTGACTTTTTTCTCGCAATGGTGAGTTTATATCTCACAATTCTGACTTTTTTCTCGCAATGGTGAGTTTATATCTCACAATTCTGACTTTTTCTCACAATTGCGAGTTTATATCTCACAATTCTGACTTTTTTCTCGCAATTCTGATCTTGCAATGGCGAGTTTGTATCTCACAATTCTGACTTTTTTCTCGCAATTCTTATTTTTTTCCTCGCAGTTCTGACTTCCTTTCTCTGGATTGTTAGATATAAACTCGCAATTGCGAGAGAAAAAAATGAGAATTGTGAGAAAAAAAGCCAGAATTGCAAGTTTATGGCCCGGTTTCACAGACAGGACTTAGACCAGGATTAGGCCTTAGTTCAATTAGGGTACCTAAGTAGCTTTTATAAACGTACCATAGTAAAAAAACACTTTGAGTGCTTCTTGAGACAAAACAATGGCACTGACAAATTTTAAGATATGCCAGTTCAAATTGCATTCAGTTTAAACAGCTCAAACATGCATTTTAGTCTAGGACTGGCTTAAGCCTTGTCTGTGAAACCAGGGGAATATCTCGCAATTCTGAGAAAAAAGAGCCAGAATTGTGAGTCACAATTCTGACTTTTTCATCGCAATTCTGACTTTTTTTCTCGCAATTGTCACAATTATCGTTTAAAATGTTTTATTCCCTGGAGAAAACAAGCTTCCATAGTTTTACAGTAGCTCATTCCTTCAGTTCATTTCTGCTCATGGGCATCTAATAGAACACTCCATGATGTCTGTCACTCCGTCTGCCCGCTTTTGACAATAAGCCAGACAGCTTGGCAGAAAACCCATTCACTTTACAGCCCTCCACAAGTGAGAATATCAGCAGATGGTGCAATATAAGATGCGTTTCATTTTCTTTCCAAGCGGCCTCATCATGTAAATGACCCATATTGGGTGAAGAGGTTTTTTTAGAGTACCTAAAAGACAAATTAACGTAAATGATAAGACTTGGTGGAGCTGAAATGCATGTGATGTTTTTTTTTTTTTTTTTCAAATATTTGTCAGATCTGGTCTCCATGGAGTACAACAGTCTATTATTGGCTAATTACTGCTTTAAAACCACACAGTTTGCATTTGAATAGGAGCAAATTTGTGATGGCGCAACCCGGGAGCATTCAACAAGTTTCATTTATTTTTCCACAAAGCACTACCTGAAATATTAATTAGGCACAAACAATTACCTCTTGCTAAAGCGCTTATTAGGAGATTAGATCTTAATAGAATGCGTTGCATGCATAATGCTGCAACATGTGTTCATACTGACTTGCAACGTTCAGATAAAGAGGCAGAAATTCAGAGAAGGGAAAAATGATATATGCAATTAATTCAGTATGAATCACAGACACTTCAAACTTCATTATGTAGATCATTTCAGTCTTCTCCAGTTCTGCCTCAGAGTAAAAGGTAATAATTGTAAAAAAAAAAAAAATATATATATATATATATATATATAATTGTGACTATACATTTTTATTTTAAACTTCATCACAGGGTTATTATTATAACTGAAACTAGAATTAAAACCATAATAAAACATCTTTGTTACTTGAAATAAAATATACATAACTGAAAGAAAATAAAAATATTTAAAAAATTAGCTAGTTTCCTATTTTTATTTAGTTTAACAAAATGTACTAATACTGAAATTACTAAAACTAAAACTGTAAATAAAAAAAATAAAATAAATCACAAAACTGCTAAATTAAAATATTTAACATATTTAATATTTAACAAATAGTATAATATAAACAAAATGTAATTGAAAATATTAATAAAAACTTTAATATTATCTCTGATTCTAAAAACATACTGCATTACAGTTACTTTTTTATTTTATTTTAAGCAAAACTTGCATATTATTTGGTTTTTGTTAAGCATTCATTACATTTAAAAACATTTATTTGAATAAATTCAATACATTTAAAGTTTGAAAATCTCATTGATATTGACAGGACACGTTCTGAGTGTTTCGCCATTGACTTTTTAAAATATTAACACTATTTATTAGCTGATTTGCAAGCACAGCATTCCCAGCAAGAAATACAGATCTAGTTGTAATGTTTAGCACCTTTACAACCAAGGTGATTTTCACACTATAGGTGAAAGTACAGACTGCAGCCTCGCATTATTCCTGTTATATAACACAGGGCGACGCAAAAACGCTGACTTCCTGATGCACATAGTGCAACTGAATATTGCAAATGAAGTAATTCTGCACACGATATAGAACTGCAGGGCATGTTAATGTGAATGTGAGAGGTGCTGATCCTGCTAAAGCGACTCTTGATGGGGTCATGGTTGAGTCAACAAACAACGCCTGCTCATGTGACCACCTGCAAACGCTGTGAAGTCATTCGTGTTTGAGGTTTTATCATAATAGGATGGAGAAAATTAATTTCAATTCCAATGTGTTTGGATCAATTATGAGTTTTTAATCAAATATAGATTATACCACATCATAGATTAAAAAAAAAAGTGAATCATTTATGTGTTTCTTGAACCCCAACTATGAAAACATTTTAATAAAATATTCCCACCCAAAAATTCCTCCAAATGTTTGTTTGTTACTTTCCAGATATTTTCCTGAAGTTGTAAAAGATGGCCTCACGAACCAGCTCAATAACCCAGAGGTGGAAGTGGACATCACGAGACCAGACACCTTCATCAGACAGCAGATCATGACCCTGCGAGTGATGACCAACAAGTTACGAAACGCCTACAATGGCAAAGACGTCTACTTCCAAGACTCGAGTAAGTCGATTGCACAAGCAAATCTCTGTTTCTGTCAGTAGAGAACATTAGTTTATGAATATGCAGAGGGTTTGCTGTATGTGCAAATAATATAGACAATCAATCGCTGATTGTTTCTTCAGGTACAATACCATTTATGTTTGCTGGGTTTTGAGTTGATCTGGAGTAACTCTAAACCTACAATCAATGGCCACTTTATTAGATTCACCTTGCTAGTATTGACTTGGACCCTCTTTTGCCTACAAAACTGCCTTAATTCTTTGTGGTATATATTTAATAAGATTCATTCCTCAGGGATTATTGGTCCATATTGACCTGATAGCATCACGCAGTTGCTGCGGATTTGTCAGCTGCACATCCATGATGTGAACCTACCGTTCCACCACATCCCAAAGCTGCTCTGTTGGATTGAGATCTTGTTACGGTGGAGGCCATTTGAGTTTAGTGATTTCATTGCCATGTTGAAGAAACCAGTTTGAGATGATTTGGGCTTTGTGATATGGTACATTATCCTGCTGGAAGTAGCCATAAGAAGATGGGAACACTGTGGTCATAAAGGGATGGACATGGTCAGCAACAGTACTCAGGTCGGCTTTGGCTTTTATACAATGCTCAATTGGCCCAAAGTGTGCCAAGAAAATATCGCCAACACCATTACACCAGCAGCAGCCTGAACCGTTGATAGAAGGCAGGATGGATCCATGCTTTCATGTTGTTTATCTCAAATTCTGACCCTACCATCTGAATGTCGCAGCAGAAATCCAGACTTATCAGACCAGGCAACATTTTTCCAGTCTTCTATTGTCCAATTTTGGTGAGCCTGTGCAAATTGTAACCTCAGTTTCCTGTTCTTAGTGGACAGGAGTGGCACCAGTGTGTCTTCTGCTGCTGTAGCTCATCTGCTCATCAAGGTTTGACGTGTTAAGCTCCTCTGCAGACCTCGGTTGTAACGAGTGCTTATTTGAGTCACTGTTGCCTTTCTATCAGCTCGAACCAGTCTGGCCATTCTCCTCTGACCTTTGCCATCAACAAGGAATTTTCGCACACAGAACTGCCACTCACTGGATATTTTCTCTTTTTTTAGCCATTGTCTGTAAACTCTAGAGATGTTTGTGCGTCAAAATCCCAGTAGATAAACAGTTTCTGAAATACTAAGACCAGCACCAATAACCATGCCATGTTCAAAGCCGTTCAAAGACACAAAGTCACCTTTCTTCCCCATTCTGATTCTCAGTTTTGAACTTTAGCAGATCGTCTTGGAACATTTCTACATGCCGAAATGCATTGGGTTGCTGCCATGTGATTGGCTGATTAGACATTTGCGTTAATAAGCAGTTGAACAGTTGAACCTAATAAACTGGCCAGTGAGTGTATAGGGAAGTCAAGAACTGACACTTTTATCCAAACTGAATTGCATTGCATCCAAGGTATGTTATATCAGCTCATGCATTCCCTGGGAGTCGAACCCATGACTTTGCCATTGCTAGTGCCATGTAGCTCTACTGTTTGAGCTACAGAAAGGAAAATGCAAAGATGTGAGTCAGTTGTGTTTTGCACTTGCAATTATCACTCACAAAAAGCAAAATTCTCTCTCTCTCTATTTTTTTTTTTTTTTTTTAATAGTTTAATAAGTCAGCAATGTATAACTTCTAGGTTATATTATATTGTGTAAGTTGGAAAAGCGCATATACGAGTTTGTGTTTTCTTTTTGGCACAATATTGTGATATACAAACAACTCAAAGGTGAAAAAGTCACCATGTTGAGCTCTCCGAGTGCACCACTCTTTTCTCAAGGAGACACATTAGTATTTAAGACATGCAGCATTCATTCTGTTATTGACACTTATTTTGGTTTCGACCTACTTAAGATCTGACTTTCTTAAAGGAATAATGCATAGATGAAAATAGATTAAATTGCACAGATAAAAATAAGCTCAAACTGGCATGCACATGTACACCCTTCTTAGATGCAAAACTCTTCAGCATGTGTTATTCCCTGTAAGGAGGCCAGCCCATCTCTCACACGGCCGCCGGCTCCATTAATCATACGACGGCGTCAGAAAGCGTCACACGCTGTCTAGACCCTCTGTCAGCGTCAGTGAAATGAAATCCCTCGTCTGTCAGAAACAGAGAGCCGGGCGGCACTGACACCAACAGGAAGCTGAATTATGATAATGGAGTGTCAGGTCACATACTGTATGATGCTGGTCCAGAAATATGCCCGTCCTCAGGTGCCATTTATGTTTGCAGGGGTTTGAGTTGATCTGGAGTAACTCTAAACCTAGGCTATATGAGAGCCCACTAATAATTGTTCACGAAATTAATTCAGAAATCAATGAAATAATAATTCAATAAATAAAAATAAATATGATCGAATAAAAAATAATAATAATAAAAAAATAATAAAAGCATTCAAAATAAATTGTTAATGCAATATTAATTTTAGCAATTGATCATGTATAAATAATACAAAAAATAAAATGCAATTATTAAGCCCTCTAAAACACGTTAATATAACTTATAAATATGATATTAACTTAATATAAAAATACAAAAATAATGTAATATATAATATGTATAGTAATGGGACTTATATATTAAAGTATATAAAAAATAATAATAAAATAAAAAGCAAAAATATAAAGGAATATGCAAAATAAAGTAAAAATACATTAAAAATACAAAGAAATGATAAACATGAAAATGAAAATGCAGTCATTAAGCCCTTTATAAACACACATTAAGTGTAATAGAAGTATAATACATATAAAAATATATAGTAATGGAATTTTTAAAAATAAAAAGCAATATTTTATATCACTAACCCCAAGTGCCAACATTGGGGGGAAAAAAGTGAACAATTTCCTAGTATATATTAGATATTCAGGTAAGCTGCAATCAATAGTTATGACACTGAAGTCATTCTTTCCCCACCAGTGTTTTTTTCTTTTTTCTTTTTTTTTTTTTTAAAGTTTGCCAGCCACCGCCAGGATTTTTGACAGTTTTCACAAAAATTGTTATGCCTTTGCTTAAAACAAAAGAAAAAGTTTTATTCTAGCTTCATGCATTCTTGGAAATCAACACTTGAATGGGTAATTTTCATAAAAAGCAACATTTTGAACAAAAAGCTGAGAAAATTGTGTTTTATTTTTTTTTGTTTTTTCCAAAGACTACAACGTGCATCAGCAATACTTGTATCGCTTGTTTCTGCTCTCTTTTGGGGGGGTCTGTGTTTTAATCCGGAGACTCTACTTTCAAAAGATGTGTAATAGCGCCCCCTACCGTATAACAGTGAAAACACAGAAAGACGGAATATTCCGTCACTGGCGGGGAAAGAGTTAATTATACTGAACCTGCATTGTTCTAAAAATTTTAGATGCAGTTTGCTGGCACATGTTATTCCTGTGTATTTCTTCTGACATTTCCTCGTGTTTCTTTGCATCAGGTGATGAGGAGAGCGGCTCAGGTAGCGGAAGCGGCTTCACGACAGAACCTGAAGTGGTCCACACCGAGCCCCCGATGTTGGAAGCAGACAAAAGCGACCCGCAACCAACGGCGGGCGTGGCCCAACGGCAAAAGCCTTCGTTGCAGTTACTAGTCACCGTTATGGCCCTCACATCGCTGCTGCTGTGGTGGAGATAATGGCAGTAGGGGGCACGCAGCCACACGGACATTTAAGACAGACGCAGCGTCGCTCACGCTGTTAGCCTTTCCGTAACTGGACTGGACATTTTCCAAAAAAAAATAAAAAATATAAAGAAAAAAGCCCATGAAAAAAAGGAGAGCAAGCTAGCTAGCTAAACGTAAGGAGAGCAAGTGAGTGTGTATAAGGAAGAGCGAGCGCAAATCTTTGCATCCTGCTTTTTCCAAAGAATGCTTGGTGAAATCAGAAACAGCTTCTCTTTTGGCCAACAGCTCTCATTTCTAAATGAAGTTACTTTTCGGATGAAAATAGTGGTTGCCGTGAAAATGGGACCACTTTCCACATAGCTCTTTCGGAAAAGAATGGGAAAATATAAAAATATATTTTTGTTTTCCTTTTATACTGCATAAAATGAGACAACAAAATACGCTCTGGTGTTTTCTCGCCCCTCCCGAATTCATTGTACGATTAAAAAAAAACAAACAAACAAAAAAAAAAAAACAACAAAAAAAAACTAAAAACAGGCATTATAAGAAAAAAAGTAACAACAAAAAATCTATATGAATCAATTTGTTTATGTACCACTGTGAGAATGCATGGGGAGGTCATGAGTAAATGTTTTTAACTGTGATTTTCACACAATTTTAATGCTTTTTCTCTTTTTTTCTTTTGTTGAAGTGATTTTTTTAATGTTATTTGCTAAGGTGGCGATTTGAGATCATTTTATAAGACAGCTTAAGGTGAGCGTTAAAAGAGTCTGGTCGAGTTTCCCGAGGGCTGCTCCTGCTTAAATCAAAATAAATGATCCATATCTTAATATATAAAGGTTTAGTTATAAAATGTTTTCTTACAGAGAAAGATTTATTTATATTTCTAATATAATTATATATTTTGGCTTTACCAGTTAGCAACTTTTATTCAAAAGCGCATATCTAACAAAATAGCTCTTGCAAAGATGTTTTTTGCCCTATTCAATGCAAACACATTCATTTATTTTACAAATATTTCCTTTTCAATCTGGATTCAGATGTACCCAACAGACTTGCCTGATGAGTCTGAAATTTTAACTGAATGAAACAATTTCCTTTACCCCGTAGGTAATTCTGATTTGGGAAAGTTTCTAATCGAAAAGTCTTCGGAAACACCGAAAGCCAGTGTTAAACGCGATCTGAGTCATGTTCCTTACGCTCATTTATATACTTGTCATTTTAATCAATTATGTATGCACAACCCTCATTTACTTATCAACAGCTTTTTTCATTTTTTGTCTTTATATGTAACTCACCATATCAGCGTTTCACGTTTTATGTATAGACAATTACAAAATTAATTTGTTGTGAACCAGTGGGCCTCATTCATGAAACTAAAGCAGGTTAATTTTGCAGGTAATTATTCTAAAACAGTGTTTCCCAACCAGGCTGCCGTGTAAAAAACTAAAAAAAATTAAATTGTTACAATGTGTTAAAAAAATAATAATAATAAAATATATATATATATATATTCATACGAATCCATAAAAATGACTAAAAATGCTGTATTCTGCTGGCAGGCCATTAGATGGTAATGAAACACTATGGACTGAACATGTGCATGACGTCATCGTTTTCACAGATTTGCGTTTTTGTTGTTTAGACCAAGACTTGCAGTTTGAAACCCGTTTTTAAAAGTTTGTGTTTTCAGACCACCAAAACGCCGTTGTCGTGTAAATGAACGGCTAAAGCGCATAAAAGGTTTTCTGTTTTAATTTGAAAACGGCCCCTAAATTTCACCGTGGGATTTGCATAATTTTCATTCCTGTCCTCACATCCAAAGCGCGCACAAATAAAGCCACCTCTCAAGCAATTTGCGAGTGCCGTCAGGTCTTAAAGTGACAGCAGCCTAATATACTTGCTGCTGTCTGTATTTTTAATGTTAATCAAACAACAAAAGACAGAGAAAATCACTCACTGCTCTTGACTGAATCACTTTTGTTACTTCTGTATTTAATTTTTTATTAATTTCTAGTATTTCCTACCTGAATAGCCCTACTGCTGTTAAACCTACCTGAAAAACTTAAAGCAGTTCATTTAATTCGTATCTTTATTCTATTGTATTTATTTCTGCTATCATTAGTAATTTGTTTATTTGTTCTTGTTTTATTACTGACTGTTTACTTAAATTTAGTTCAAAGTTTGAAATCAATCTTGTGCAATTGCAACAAAATGAGCCCATTGTAAAAACAAATGCATTGAGTGAGCAAACATTTAGGTGAGATATGATAATTGAGCACTGTTTATATATGAATAAAAGCCTAAATTAAAATCTGTCAACATATAAAGTGATCTCTTCAGAAGAAATTATTGATTGCCTAGACTTTCAATGGATGGACATAAAATTAGATAATATATATATATATATATTTAATCTATATGACAGTATATATACGGTGGTTCTTCCCCTGGTATCGATACTTTCCAAGGTATCGTATCGAGGTTAGAAATTCCAGTATCGTGACAACACAAAAATTTCCAAAGGGTGCCATGACTGAAAAAAAGACAGGGAAACACTGTTCTAAAATATATAAAATATCTAAAATGTTTATTGTAACATGCAAGAAGTTTCTTTGTTTTATTTAAAAGTTCATTTTTGTTTTATTTAAATAATTTGTAAGCATTCTTATGAAATTTGCTGCATTGAATTGAATTAGTTTTTTTTTTTTTATTATTAATGATTTACACTGAAATCTGTTTCACGAATGAGGCCCAATGAGTCGCTTTGAATGTTACAAGGGCACTTTCTTGATTTCACTTGTATCTATAGTTATGAATGTTTCCAATCCAGTGCAATTCAAATCCAAATGTACACAGCGAACAAACTGATAGAATTGCCAGTTTAATGGCTCAGACCTCCCGTTATGAATGCTGGCATGTGTTAATGTATCGTTTAATGACAGCCTCTCCAAACAGCTCATGATTTATGGAAGGACGCCATGCATTCATCCAGAGCCGTAAAGCTATGCGTTACAGTATGTTCAAAGCCGCCTGCTAAAACACTCTTTTCATCATTGAAATGCAAAGACGCTAAAAGATCCCTCTTATGTCCTCTTCTCAGAGATGCGTGAAGGTGGAATTGAAGCATCAGTGAGGATGGGTGGCGTGTAGAATATAGACACACAAACAGCTTTGAAAATGAAATGTGGAAGAGAGAGAGACAGTCCAGTGATGCTCTAGTGCATCTGGTTTTGAAAGCAGGACAGGTAGCAGAAGACAATGTGCTTTTTGCTCATGCCTGGGTACTTTTGTCTTCCCAGAAAGGCTCAAAAAGCACCTTGGCGGGTTTTGGAAATAAGAAATTCAGTGAGCCAAGAGAGAGGGTGCACTGTGGAAAGGTCAAACACGCCGCTGTGTCGCAAAGTCAACATGAAGTCAGATCTTGAATCCTGTTCACTTTTTCAAACATGTTCCTACACTCTTAAAAAATAAAGGTTTCAGAAAGGGGGATTTGTCGTGATGCCATAGAAGAACCACTTTTCAGTGAACAGTTCTTAAAAGAATAATAAAAGAACATTTGAATAATCTAAAGAACCCTTTTCCACTTAAAAGAACCTTTTGTGCAATGGAGAGGTTCTATGGATGTCAAAGGCTCTTCGTGGAATTATCAATGCCAATATAGAACCTTAATTTTTAAGTGTAGATGAAAAATCCATTTTTTTTTTCTCATTGAATATGAATATTACAGAAGTTAAATAGGTCATTTTATCTCGACTTTAAGTGTAAGATGGGAATTAAAAAGAATGCAAAGGAAATGCAGGTCCATATATGAGCCCATATATATATTGTAACCAAAGTTATAAAACATTATAGTACTTATCTATTCATTGTTATATTGATGCATTAAAACAGATGACAAACAACCAATTTCAGATATAATACAAATATTGTAATGCATTTTAACTTTGGTTACAATTATTTATGAAAAGATATAATGCATTATGAATACCTTTATAATGCATTACACATAAATGCTTTAAAGTGCCCCTATTATGCTATTTTAAAGGTTCCTAATTTTCTCTCAGAGACTGAAGATTCAGTCTCTCTAAACCCCTCCTTTCCGCAAACTTACTCTGCTCTGATTGGTCAGACGGCCCAGCCATTAGCATATTTAAACTTCAGCTCCGGATCTTCCTCAGCGCTTCATACACAGTGATTTGAATATTATCGATGGCGACGTTTTTTCCGCAACTATTCTAGCGCTGGATTCGCAGCGCTGAAAACTGCGTCTTCTCGACATGTAGACAACATTAACCAAACTCTTCTAGTCTCAGCTATAACTACAGTGTTTGAGGGCAGGACAAAGTAGATGTCGTATACGGGCAGCCAGTGGAGACCATAGACTGGCATTATGCAAATTTGTTACATTGTTATGTAGGTATGTGACAAGAAGTGAGAATGGAATTGCTGGTGACTTGTTTCGTTAGTTCAGAATCGATTCTTTCTTTCAGGCGACAATAACTTTGTGTTGTGTACTTTGATCTTTAAAACTTGCAGACCTTTTACCTTCACAAACAGCTATATTATATGGAAGCTTGTTTCCGCCATGAAATAAAAAAATAAAAAAAGGTAATTGTGACTTTTTATCTCACACTTTTTTTTTTTACTTTCTTTTTCAGAATTGCAAGATATAAACTCGCAATTTCGAGAAAAAAAAAGCATTGCAACTTTATATCTCACAATTCTGGCTTTATAACACACAATTCCAACTTTATAACTTGCAACTGTGTTTAAATCTCGTAATTCTGAGAAAAAAAAAAAAAGTATTAATATTCAAAAAAGCATAATGGGGCACTTTAAGTAAAGTGTTACCAGTATATATCATGCCAACTTTATTTCAAGGAAGACAAAAGTGAAGAATCCTCAAAATTGGTCGAGGGTCCCAAAAGAGCTGGTCGCAATATTGATCATGTTAGTGGAAAAACTGGGACGTTTTAGCTCTGTTTTCTCTTCCATTGCCCTCCATTCTTGTGCGCTCCTGTCAGAATCTGAAGACGGTGTTGTTGAAACGAGCATGTCATGTAAAACTTTTCCTAATAGCTTGCGTGTTTCTACTTGTGGTCAGAATGTATTTGGCTTTCCTCTTTTGTGTGGAGATGATATTGATTCAAACGAAATCAGCTATTTAATTGGTCTTGGAGGATGCGAATACTAATTAGTCGAATGGTTTCTATTTTTTTTTTTTTTTTTTTTTAATGTGTTTGATGAATTGAAGGATACAAACCAGATCCAAGCACTCAGAGTGAACCTGTTTCTATAGTTCTTTATTTTTAGTTTCTTTCCACATTGCACTTTGAAATTGAGTTCCACATTTAGATCTTTATATGAGTGACAAAAACAAGACAAGAAAAAAAAAAAAAGAAAAACGTTTACATGTAAACAAGTACAAGCCATGTCAAATACATGTTTGAGAAGATTGTGGTCTGAAAATGAACGTTGTTCCTACTGAAGCACGCTGCTTTGAGCTACTATAGGTGAAGTTTTAATGCGACGTTTATGTCGTGCAAGCAGACATGCCTTACAGTTTGTTTGTTTTGTTTTTTTTTTAAGAAAAAAAGTACTAAATGGATTGCATATTTGGATTTTGTTACTCTCTCTTATATACAGACAAGTGATGAAGGGGTGCAAATAAACATTTTATATGAAAAAAACATTGGTTGTCATTTTGTTTTCTTTCATCACATGCATTTATTTTATCATCAATTACATATTTTAATATACAATTCATGCAACCTTGAAGTTAAAAATAGATCAATTATTTAAACACGCATCATTACTCAAGCATTCACTCTGCGGATCAAACCAGATTTTTGATGAAAACGCTGATGCTATCAAATTTAGTGTGAAGGAAGGAAAATCAATCAAGGCTTTAAGGAATAATTACATGGATAAGAAGTGTTTATGGTTTAATCGGCAATCTGAATGAAAATGCATGATGGGATTATAAATATGATCAACCTGAGGTTCTGTGAATGAGTGAGTGAGTCCAAATCATTGAGGAGATGAGTCATCAGACTGATTCACCAATCGATTCGATTGATTCATTAGCAAGAAGTTCACCAGTCGAGAGATTTGGTTGCAGATTAGACCATTTATGATTGTTTTTGTGTGTAGTCAGTGAGAACAGCACATTAAGAAGTCTTCACCATATTTATTTCCAATATTATTTTGCAGCGTCCAGCCTTTCTCTCTCATTGCACACAATTCACCAGCTCAACTCTGCTAAAATATAAATTACACACACACACACACATATATATATATATATATATATATATATATATATATTTGTGCTGCAGCACTGCAGATTCAAGAAACGCTGCTGTAACCACCTATTCAAGTTTTAATGAACCATTTCTCACAAAACAATTTACTGGAGGGCCTTTGGTGATGTGATTTCTTCGCTCATATGGGAGGGAAATAAAATCAGACAAACTGCAAATTTAGATCAGATTAGATTTATGTGCATGGGCACCAATTGACGTTTTTATGCACATAAACTTAGCTGTAATTATAAAACGTTTTTGCATATGTAGGATTCATTGTGGCAGCATTTCAGTAAGTTTACACAGTATATAATACACTGAACTACTGTGCTGTACCCTACAATATACAGTAGGCATGCATGTTGAAGATCTTGCTGCAGAATACACTTCATTGGGTTGAAAAATGTTTCTTCATTGGTAAACTCAATACCCAATCATTCAGAAACTTAAACTAACATTTCAGATGACTGATTTGCAGTTAGAACAATAAACACTTGAAACACTCCCTAGGAGCTTGTAAACGATCTTTATGCTGACTGTTATTTGAGATCTGCTTCATGTGAGCATTTGAATCCTTTTTTTTTTTTTTTTTGGGGGGGGGGGCTCAAGGAGAGATCATTGTATATAGAAGCTGCTCTCACAACACACATTTTTGCATTCATTCTGTAGGTGATATAAATTAGAATATTTATGACACCAACTTGAAAGCTGCCAGGATGAATCTCACGAAACCTATCATGATGCAGAATGATACTGTAATGATGATTATGTTTTTACCTGTGCATCCACCAAAACAATTTGGTAATACTTTACAATAAGGTTTCATTAGTTAACTTGAACCACTAATGAATAATACAGTACTTGTACAGCACTATTAGTTAATTCACTGTGAATTAACATGAACATTTTTATCAACAAAGTGCTGTAAGAATATGTTGCTCATTGTTAGTTCATGTTAGTTAATGCATTAACTACTATTAATCAACATAAAGATGTGTCACCAAAGGGAACACTGATCACTGTAATGGTGATGTAAAACAAAAAAATACATACACTTAATGGTGCTTAAACATATGATTACACTATTTTAAGGCGTTGTTGTTATAGTATTATACATTTATAAGTACTAACAACATGCACTTACTATAGGGTTAAAGGATTAGTTCACTTTCAAATGAAAATTACCCCAAGCTTTATTCACCCTCAAGCCATCCTAGGTGTATATGACTTTCTTCTTTCTGATGAACACAATCAGAGCAATATCCTATAGAATATTCAGAAGAAAGAAATATTCCGAGCTTTATAATGGCAGTTGAGCGAGGATAAACAAGTTTGAGCTGAAGAAAGTGCATCCATCCACATTTATCTATCATAAACGTACTCCACATGGAGTATGTTTATGATGTCCATATCCATATTTAACAAGTTATGAAGTAAAATATGCCTTCCGTATTCAAACAAATAAATGATAATAAACAATAAAGAATTTTTTAAATACCATAAATAGAAATGTAAAATAATAATGTTATACTTTTTTTACTGAAAACATGACAATTTAAAAGAAAAAAGAAAAAATGTCTAAAGGATCACTAATTGGGTGTCTTTCTCTGAGTTTTATCATTTAACTCAAACTCTCAGGAAATGAAACTAAAGGCAATGACTCCTCGACCCCCACATCTCATTATTTCCCAGCACACGCTGCTGCTAATGACCTCACAGGTCAGCAAATCATCAGGTGCGAGAGGCCATCTGAATATTTGATGCCATAAATTGAAGTTCCAGTTGAATTATACTGAGCGTTACTCTGGAACACCCCAGTTTAAAATATTGATGATATCATTTCCTTTTTAACAGACCCTGTGAATGAGTCACACTGAATATACGCTCCGTTTAGTCTTGTAATAAAATTCTGAACACATAAGCTCTGATCCAAACCCTAGTGCACTACGCAGGTTCACTTCAAGAGTGCTTCTGTGCCGTCTAGGTAGGCAGATCACTTGATTTAGGAACAGAACTAAAGTCTAGAGTGAGCCAATATCCCAAATGATGGCAAAAATATTGTTAGACATTAAAATAAATTGCTCAAAGAATGTCATGCATTATGTTGTTGCTGTTAGGCAACATAACTATGACTTAATCAGGAGTTACAGATACTTGGCAACCGTTCGAGAGCTGTACTCGTTTGATGATTCCCAGTGTGTTCGTCCCTGCAATCTGCTTTCTCTCAATGATTTTCCTGGTATAACATGTATGGCATGCCAAAATTACTTCCTTTCCTTTTTTAAAAAACAGACACCATTCCAGTACATTTATATGCCAACTCAATTTATTTAAGAGATAGTGGGTGGTAAAAAGGGAAGGGCACAATATTAAGGATATTAAGGTCAGAATGTACAAAGTAAATGTGCTCTTTCATAATACCCTTCATTTCTAGACTAATTGGGAATGCCCTTTGACTTACAACTAATAGCACAGGGATACTGGAGACACAGTAATTCCCATGGAAATAAGGGAACTCGTAATAAAATTAAATCTGAGTTTTCAATTTTACATTCCCATCAGAGTTTACAAACTAAATGGGTTCTTGATTCCACAGGCAGGCTAATGAATTTCCAAAATAAGTTAGAGAGGGAGGGGAATTGAAATACGGATGTTTCCCCACTGGAAGAATGTTCCATATAAATGTGTCCTTGTTTTATTCGTCATGTAAAAACAAGGTGGAGGAGATTCATCAGAGGTCAGACTGATTTGAAAAAGATGATCACATCTTTGGTTGGTAAACAAACACATATTTGTGAAAGAAAAGCCTATAAATTGATGTAAAACTAGGTTTTAATTTAGAAAAATAAAGCTATTATTTGTGAATAATCTCTTGACTGTATTTGTAGTTACTTGTAATGCGTTGTATATTTATAATAATACGCAACATAAAGAAACATAAACTCGCATTTACATTACTGATAACAAAAAATAATAAGAAATATAATTATTTAAATGAAATAGAATCAAATGTCACACAGGGATTTTTGAGAACAGCCTTTCATTGATGCACAATAAAATATACTTTGATAAATCTGGTAAGTAAATAAATACATTTCTTCTACTATTATACTCATTTTAAGTTAACTTATTCTACTTATTTTCTGACAACTTAAATATTTGTGCTCATGTAATGGCTATCAGGCAGTCTAAAAAATTGATTTTTTTTTTTTTTTGTAAAACAAGTATTTAGCAATTGAAATAATTTTTTTCTTAATTTTTTAGATTATTTGCAAAGCATATACTATGATATGGACTTGCATTATTTGCCTCTTAAAAAGGACAGCTAGTTAGCTAGCTTAGAGTGACACACATTAAGCCAGTAAAGTGTAACACAGAGATTTAAATAATAATAATAATAACTAGCTGCAGTGCATCCTCAGAACTTGCACAACATATTTATTTATTTTTTTTTCCAGATGATAAATCAAATAATTTGTAAAATAATAAATTGACTCCTACACGTTGTTCAAGCCACATTATTACATTTGTTAGGAGCACATTCTGCATGTTATATAATAATATGCAACAAAGCAGAAACCATCTTCCAAAATCTTTGCCAGACTGTCAGCTGTTTTATTCAAACTATCAATTATATTTACAGTAACAGCACAATATTAAATAATTAGTTCACTTTCAAAATAAAATTACCCCAAGCTTTACTCACCCTCAAGCCATCCTAGGTGTGCAGGTGCATCTCAATAAATCTTTTTCTGTAATTTAATTAAAAAAGTGAAACTTAAGTATATTCTAGATTTATTAGTAAAATATTTCCAGACTTTTGTTTTCATTTTGATGATTACAGCTTGTTGCTCATCAAAATAAAAAAATCAGTATCCCAAATTATTAGAATATTTAATTTCAAGTTTTATTAAATTACCATTCTCAGAGTATAAATACTGGGTTTAGGTCAGTAAACCCAACAGCAGTTATGGGGAAGTCTGCAGACTTGACAGTTGTCCAGAAGACGATCATCAAGACCCTCTACAATGAGGGTAAGCCACAGAGGGTCATTGCCAGAGAGTGCTGTGCCAAAGCATATTCATGGAAAATTGACTGGAAGAAAAAAAGTGTGGTAGGAAAAGGTGAAGACAAGTGAAAGGAATGACCGCAGGCTTGAGAAGATTGTCAGGCGGAGCCAATTTAAGAATTTAGCTTCAAAAGGAGTAGACTGAAGCTGGAGTCAGTGCATCAAGAGCCACCACACACAGACGTCTTCAGGAAATGGGCTACAACTGTCACATTCCACGTACCAAGCCACTTCTGAACCAAAGACAACGTCAGAAGCGTCTTACCTGGGCTAAGGAGAAAAAGAACTGGACTGTTGCTCAGTGGTCCAAAATCCTCTTTTCAGATGAAGGTAAATTTTGCATTTCATTTGGAAATCATGGTCCCAGAGTCTGGAGGAAGAGTGGAGAGGCACGGAAACCATGTTGCTTGAAGTCCAGTGTGAAGTTTCCATAGTCAGTGATGAATTGGGCTGCCATGTCATCTGCTGGTGTTGGTCCACTGTGTTTTCTGAAGTCCACAGTCAACGCAGCCATCTACCAGGAAATTTTAGAGCACTTCATGCTTCCTTCTGCTGACAAGCTTTATGGAGATGCTGATTTCATTTTCCAGCAGGATTTGGCACCTGCCCACACTGCCAAAGGTACCAAAAGCTGGTTCACTGACCATGGTGTTACTGTGCTTGACTGGCCATCAAACTCACCAGACCTGAACCCCATAGAGAATCTATGGGGTACTGTCAAGAGTAGGATGATAGACACCAGACCCAACAATGCAGATGACCTGAAGGCTGCTATCAAAGCAACCTGGGCTTCCATTACACCTGAGCAGTGCCACAGGCTGACAGCCTTCATGCCACGCTGCATTGATGCAGTAATTCATGCAAATGGAGGCCCAACCAAGTATTAAGTGCATAGAAATGAATATACTTTTCAGAAGCCCGACATTTATCCTTTTTTTTAATTGATCTTATGAAGTATTCTAATTTATTGAGATATTGGTGGGTTTTTGTTAAATGTTTAATCACAATTAAAAGAACCAAAGACTTAAAGTACTTCAGTCTGTGTGCATTGAATTTATTTAATACACGAATTCCACAATTTGAGTTGAATAACTGAAATAAATGAACTTTTCTACAACATTCTAATTTATTGAGATGCACCTGCACCTTTCTTCTTTCTGATGAACACAATCAGAGTTATATTAATAAATATTCCTGACGTATCTGAGCTTTACAATGGCAGTGAGCATGGATCAACGAATATGAGCTGAAGACAGTGCATCCATCCACATCCATCCATCATAAACGTACTCCACACAGCTCCGGGGGATTAATAATAGACACTTTCTTTAGCTCATACTTGTTGATCCTCATTTACTGCTATTATAAAGCTCGGATGCGTCAGGATATTTATTAATATATCTCCGATTGTGTTCATCAGAAAGAAGAAAGTCATATACACCTAGGATGGCTTGAGGGTGAATAAAGCTTAGGTTAATTTTCATTTGAAAGTGAACTAATCCTTTAAGGCCTAATGCACTCCAGTTCATTAAATATAGAAAATGTTTATCGAATGCAAAGTGAAATATGTAAAATGCATGTTTTTCCCTTCAAATATATGGCATTAATCAGTGGTGAATTCTGACTCAAAACTTTACTTTCCTGTTTAGGTCCAGAGTATTTTTTATTAAAATGTTTTCCTTTTTTTTTTTTTTGACTTTGAATAGAGGTTTTTCCACAATGCAAACCTTTCCAAAGCATCTTTTTCAGAGAATGGTGAACAAGCCAAAGACGACAAAAGGAAAGATGAGGATGAAACCTTTAGAGGAGCCCAGTGAATATAATGATGATGATGAATGGTGAACCGGTAGCATTTGTCTTTTTACATCAGTCTAATTGAAGTTTTCCATCATCCCTCAATATTTTCTAGTCGGGTATAAAAATTTTACTTTTAAATGAACCCCAAGGGACTCAGCTATAGCAATGGGTTTTCTCTCAGAATGCAGGTACATGCACATGCTATTATGCTACTACGGTTGCTGAATGGATGTCAAACAGTTGTGCTGAAGTTTCTAAAGACTGGCTGTGTAATCAGTATTCTGTATGCATGATCAAACTTTTTTGGAGAGAAAGTTTAGCTTTTGAATGCCAGCTATCATCATCATCCCGTGAATGTGAATGAATGCTGAATATGTATGCCGGAACTGGCTTTGACTGTAAATTGAGAGGAGCTCTTGTTTCGGGAAAGTGCTACTCGAAAAGCAATTGAAGACATTTTTGATGAGCTTTTTTCCAAACTGAGATATCTTTAAGGGAATAGTTCTCCCAAAAGGGATCCTGTCATCTACTCTCCCTCATGATATTCAAAACTCATATTTTCTGATTTTCTTTTTTTAGCAGAACCACCAACCTGCCCTTTTCCATTACAGTGAAAGTGAATGCGGACTGAAGCTGTCAAACTCCAAAAAAGACAAAAAGCACCATGTGGTCCACACGGTTAATGTGCTATAATTTTCTCCTCCACCATATCCGTAACATTTCATTTATACTCCAGCAAAACTGCAACCACACAAACAGTAACAGTGGACCAAACTACAAACTTTTAAAGTAATTAGAGGGGTCATGAATTGAGAAATCAACTTTTCCTTGAGCTTTTGATATATAAGAGGTCGTCGTACTATAAAAATGTCCAGTAAGTTGCAGAACTGAAAACTTCCTTGTTAGTCCAAAAAAGCTTGTATTGACACCAGGCCCAGCGAACAACAAATCCTGGAATGTGCCTAGCATCATAAATAGGTGAAACGCAACCTCCGCAGAAGAAATCAATGCCTACTTCATCATTGCAACGCCCACTTATGTGTTAGTGAGATGAGGAAGAAAGAAAAGCGATACAGGACTAAAAATAACATTACCTTTCAAAGGATCCTAATGCCAGGAATATGGTTGTTTATTTTCAACAATGTGAATGTCTCAGTTGAGCTTTATTTATTTGTATTCGTTACATTTCACTGTGGATTCTTTGGTAAATCAATCGCGTTTCGGCGCAGGCTTTGCGAACAGATATGGACTCGACAGTAATGCAACAACATGTAAGTAACTCTGTTAATTCTAATGCCTGATCTGATATGATTCATATGATTCATGTACAGTCAGATGTCCTTTGTCTATGTGTCAGTAAATCAAGCCAGTGACTAAACGGTCAACTTCATGTTATTTCTCCTAGTAGGATGAAAATAATCTGTTATTAAAACTGTGATTAAATTATATATAGAAAACGCTCCCTTTACAATCGCTGGAACCAAAACTCCTGTTTTATTCAATGAATTTCTTAGTTACATCGAGTGTGCAAAGTTATGATAAAAACATTCGTTAGTGTGCAGAAATTGAGTTGTAATGACAAGATCACTGCTTTCATGCACTCAACAACATGTCTGTGATTGGCTGTTCATCACTGCAACCTTTCATGCCAAGATCTAAATTAAATGCTATAATCAACACTTTTCACGATTAGTTAACCTTGAGAGCTTTAATAGTAAAAACGTGCTAAAAGTTTTCGAGAGAGAGTAATATTTAGCTATTTCATATTGCTAAGATGTTAGCCAATCACAGCAGTGGGCGTTTACACTGAAGTCTCACAGCAGACACGCCCCTTCAAACAGAGCATTCAAATTGGAGGGCTAAAATTTGGTTATTTTTATTTCTAAATTAAGACAATTTTTGATGTAAAAATCATACTAAAATTAAAAGTGACACCTTTAAAGTACAGTAAATCTATTCTTGTGAAAAAAAAAAGTTAGCTACTAGCCTACTTAATGAGGCACCATATTTAAAAATGTAGTTTTTCTCACTTTTTACCCAGGGTTATGAAACTCTGCTCAGGAGCAGGGTTAGCACTGCTTTTGCAGGGTTAACCCCACATTGCGATGCCAAACTTGTGAAACGATGCAGTGTTAGGATGTTACGGTTAGATGCTTAGCAACAGACAACCAATCACATACTCATATTTGCCTGCTTTGAACAGTCACGGAAACTCTGCGCATTGTATATAAACAGTAAATTCAGCGTTTGAGAGGAAAAATGTCAGAAAACGTGACAATTTGAGTGATGAAGAAAATGTTTCATTCTTACCTTTATAGTCCGAAACGGCCATTCAGTATAAACTCAAAAGTACTGTCGGCAATACAGGATGCGCAATGCTAGAGCTATGTAAACAGGTCGCATGCTGTGTTTATCCAGTCAATAACTCTGATACCACAAATATGCAAATAAGAACGTTAACCCAGGGTTTAGGAATGTACAATGTGAAGTGTCATCTTATGAATACCCAGGATTAACTGTTAACCCCAAGTAAATTATGAGCAATGTTAAACTTGAAGCAAGATAACCCAGGATTCCGTTTACCCAGGGTTTAGAATGACCCAGGGTTAACTATATCAAGTGTGAAAAACTGTATTATGTCTATGGAATGTCCTCATAAAACCCAGTAAATGATGACAGAAGTTTCATTATTAGGTGTAACTATCCCTTTAACAGAAGCCCTGTCTCTTTTTATTTGCTGGTCCTCTGACCTTCTAGACATGAAACATGCCACTGTTACTTTCACCTGTGTGAAACATGTTTAACCCAGTTCACAGTCCCGGCCCTTGAGTTCCCCTCGTAGCCGTTCCTGAATAGCTTCCATTATTCCTGTCCTGTTCCCATGACAGACTCGCTGTGTATCCCAAAACCTCCACCTCCACCCCTCTCCCTCACAGCAGTTCTAGCTGGATGAGAAACGACTAAAAAGCAACTACAGGAAAAGAGGAAAACCCCATGGAGGATCTGTACACTGAATACTAATGAACACCAAATGAACGTGATGACAAAGAAAAACAGCACAAGGAGACCATTTAACTATCTATCTATCTATCTATATATACATACATATATATATATATATATATATATATATATATATATATATATATAATTAATATAATTTAATTATTAAATTATATGAATTAAATGAAAGAAAAAAAGAAATTATTTCCAAGATCATAGTTTCTTCCAAGATTATATATTATATATAGTAAACATGAGTTTAAAAGAAAGAACCTTTTACATATTTATAGACTAAATTAAACCAAAGCCATTTTTTTCCTTTCATTTGGCACTTGATGACTGTCATTTTTGAATCTCAGCAGGAACAATCTCCATTTACCCTAAACTGAACTGGAGTTACTGCAGGAAGTGCCGGAGGTCAAGAGAGGTTAAGTCTTAAGCACGGAGCATTAAAACAACGAGTCTATAAAGCAACAGCGAGGTTCTCTGCTAAATATAGCGTGCCCTTTTAAAAGCTCTGGTTCAGCGATCGCTCAGCCTGAGAAACAGCAATTAAACTCTAGCCTGACAGGCCTCGTCATGGTGAACTCTACTCTGGCTCATTTCACTGAGGAACTGCTGCTTTTGAGGAACAAAAGAACCAGCATTAAACATACACGGAGGTGCAATGTTACTTATTTTGGTGTTAAAGGATGGAGTTTATTTGGGATTAAGTGTACATGTTCTTGGTTCATGCTTTCTTACCAAACTGACTTGCAAAAGAAAGTGTTCATTGTGTTTATTAAGTTTGGATGAGTGTTTTTGACAGTGCATATTCAGGTGAATTATCAGGTAGTCACGTACATTATCACTTCACTAAAATGTAAATCACTTACAGTTATTTTCTGTGAATATTGTAACATAACGCAACAAATCACCCTATTTTTAGTTCGAAAAATAAAAGAATAAAAACACCTGTAAAAACTGTCACTCAGATAATTAAAAAACCGTGGGTTTTATTCTTCACTGTGGTTATGTGGTTATGACAATCAGTCGGGGTAAAGCGTGTTGCCTAGTTAACTGTGAACTCCACTGCGTAATTCATTTGCGTCTGCAGAAAACACAATAGATGTTTCATGCAGAGCAAAATGTCAAAGGAACTTTACAACAGGTCTCCAGTGACGGTTAATAATTATAGATGGGACTTGTTGAGTTTTAATTGAGAAAGGAAAACACTACTCTGATTCTTCTCTTTAACTCCTACTTTTTCCAGCTACTATTGTAATACCCATGTCAGCTGTGAATGTAATAACATCCCTCTATTATAATAACAATAATAATGATGATAATAATAATAATACATGCATTTTTACTGAAATATATATATCCTCTATTGCACATTGTTGCCTCACAAAAACTCTTTCTAATCTTTTTTTACATGATATACAAACCCGATTCCAAAAAAGTTGGGACACTGTACAAATTGTGAATAAAAAAGAAATACAATGATGTGGAAGTTTCAAATTTCAATATTTTATTCAGAATACAACATAGATGACATATCAAATGTTTAAACTGAGAAAATGTATCATTTTAAGGGAAAAAGAAGTTGATTTTAAATTTCTTGGCATCAACACATCTCAAAGTTGGGACAAGGCCATGTTTACCACTGTGTGGCATCCCCTCTTCTTTTTATAACAGTCTGCAAACGTCTGGGGACTGAGGAGACAAGTTGCTCAAGTTTAGGAATAGGAATGTTGTCCCATTCTTGTCTAATACAGGCTTCTAGTTGCTCAACTGTCTTAGGTCTTCTTTGTCGCATCTTCCTCTTTATGATGCGCCAAATGTTTTCTATGGGTGAAAGATCTGGACTGCAGGCTGGCCATTTCAGTACCCGGATCCTTCTTCTACGCAGCCACGATGTTGTAATTGATGCAGTATGTGGTCTGGCATTGTCATGTTGGAACATGCAAGGTCTTCCCTGGAAGAGACGACGTCTGGATGGTAGCATATGTTGTTCTAGAACTTGGATATACCTTTCAGCATTTATGGTGCCTTTCCAGATGTGTAAGCTGCCCATGCCACACGCACTCATGCAACCCCATACCATCAGAGATGCAGGCTTCTGAACTGAGCGCTGATAACAACTTGGGTTGTCCTTGTCCTCTTTAGTCCGGATGACATGGCGTCCCAGTTTTCCAAAAAGAACTTCAAATTTTGATTTGTCTGACCACAGAACAGTTTTCCACTTTGCCACAGTCCATTTTAAATGAGCCTTGGCCCAGAGAAAACGCCTGCGCTTCTGGATCATGTTTAGATATGGCTTCTTTTTTGACCTATAGAGTTTTAGCCGGCAACGGCGAATGGCACGGTGGATTGTGTTCACCGACAATGTTTTCTGGAAGTATTTCTGAGCCCATGTTGTGATTTCCATTACAGTAGCATTCCTGTATGTGATGCAGTGCCGTCTAAGGGCCCGAAGATCACGGGCATCCAGTATGGTTTTCCGGCCTTGACCCTTACGCACAGAGATTGTTCTAGATTCTCAGAATCTTTGGATGATATTATGCACTGTAGATGATGATAACTTCAAACTCTTTGCAATTTTTCTCTGAGAAACTCCTTTCTGATATTGCTCCACTATTTTTCACCGCAGCATTGGGGGAATTGGTGATCCTCTGCCCATCTTGACTTCTGAGAGACACCGCCACTCTGAGAGGCTCTTTTTGTACCCAATCATGTTGCCAATTGACCTAATAAGTTGCAAATTGGTCCTCCAGCTGTTCCTTATATGTACATTTAACTGTTCCGGCCTCTTATTGCTATCTGTCCCAACTTTTTTGGAATGTGTAGCTTTCATGAAATCCAAAATGAGCCAATATTTGGCATGACATTTCAAAATGTCTCACTTTCAACATTTGATATGTTATCTATATTCTATTGTGAATAAAATATAAGTTTATGAGATTTGTAAATTATTGCATTCCTTTTTTATTCACAATTTGTACAGTCCCCCAACTTTTTTGGAATTGAAAAATGTCGATAAACTAGTTAATAATGAAGGGACAACTCTGAATAAACAATTAAAATGTTTTAATCTTTGTCATACTACATCACTGTCAGCTTCTGTGAACCATGTGGAGGATGAGTATTTCTCTGGAGAGTTTTCCTCGAAGCAATTTGTATTAATTTTTCACCCACCAAAAATATGATTCATATTTGTTAGTGAGTAAACTTAATTTGAAACCATTTTGAGTCATATACGTTATTTGTATTTTATGAAGAATTGCTTAAATTTGTTTGAGGCCTACAAGCAGTGCAGTGTGACAGTGGAATATATCTACAGTAGATATTCCTGCATCTATAAAAAAGTGTATATATTGCAGTTATGTTTTATGCTTTTAATTTAGATTCCAGAAGAGGGTGGAGCTTTAACAGCTCGTGCTTCGGTTGCTCAACAACAACAAAGCTGGAGAATCTCATGCAGACAAAATGAGGATTGTCAGTAACGGTGTTCAGCCTTACATTGTTCAAACCGGAGTCGGACACTGATGGAGAGACTCAGTAAGAAGTTACAACTTTTATAATCCATTCTTTGCAAAAAAAAATGAGTTAACCATTTTTTTAAAATAATGTATGCACTAGAGGGATATAAATATAAATCCTCACCCTATTTGTCCCTGATCTGTTTCATTCAACCTCCACCGGCTCTTGGATTTGTGGATTCAACGTAGTATCAGACTGCACTTTTCTGACTCCAGATATCCTGGGATTTGTTTAAGCCATTCTTCCAGCTGGGATGTTAGAGTCCTGGGAGCCCCTATCAATAGCAGATCTTCCCAGGCTTTGACTCGAATGATTCTTTCTAGCTGTCTTTAGTATCTGGTTTTCTCCGGCTTCTTGTGTTCCTTCTTGATGTGTCCATCATTTGGGATTGTGGCATATCCACCATCACGGCCATTTTCCCTTTTTCCACACAATGCTTGTGACTTCATGGTGCCGTTATGTTGTTTCATTTTGCATTCTAGGAGCTGGGGTTATTATATTTAACAAAAATTATATATAAAGAAAGTTATTTGAAATAAATGTTAAATGAAAAAAAAAAAAAAAAAAAACATTTTATTTCAGCTAAGCTGCCAATGCAACATTTGTCATTGTCATTTAGTTTAAAATGACTACAAAAAATAAAAATCTATATATATATTCATGCAGTGTGCATGTAACCCCTCACCCAGGTCCTACTCGCCCCGCTCTGCATGGTCCTCGAACCTGGGTCTCCAGTGTGGGAGTTGGACGCTCTAACAAGGAGGCTAAAGGCTGCAACCTCTAGCATCAGTCGCTAGAGCATCTCTTAAGATCAGAGGAGTGAGGTTTACTTGCACAGCAACTACTAGCTGGCCTCCGTTATATGCACATGTCAAAAGATCAAATTCGATTTGAAGCTTGTGACATATAATCATGCACATCCATCCAATCACTTATTTAGCATTCATGTAAACACTATGTTCAGATTATTTGTTAGGAAAAGTGTTCATGTAAACGTATCCATTTTTGCAGCTTTTCTCTTCTCTTTAGTTCCTGGACCTCATTTATAAAATGTTGTGTAGAAACCATCCAACATTTGATCTTACCATCATTTCTCAAATGTTTCAGAGAATGAATGCCTCTCTTCCAGATGTGAAATTTATAAATTGCAAATGATCTTGAAATTGTGAGCAGCTAAATGGTTTCAGATCTTTGCAATGTAAACACCACCTAATTAATGTCATTAACATATAAAAGAGCACCAGTCAACTTCGAAGTGCTTTACTTGAGAGAAGCGAGTGTCAAGAATTGCTTAGATTTTCAAATA
Source organism: Elopichthys bambusa (assembly GCA_037101425.1). Lineage (NCBI taxonomy): Eukaryota > Metazoa > Chordata > Actinopteri > Cypriniformes > Xenocyprididae > Elopichthys > Elopichthys bambusa. Next base: position 5,470,402 of record CM074436.1, on the reverse strand, counting down.
CCTGCAGTTCTCCGAATCTCTGCCACAAGAAAAAGACTCTTTATAAATATGAAGGTTTCCGTTGATTTTTGCGTACACATGCAAGTTCAAATCTGTGTGAATGAGGCCCTCTGTCTCTATGAAGCCCCTCCTTCTGAAAGCACAATGTGCTCTGATTGGTTGGCTGAATCAGTGTGTTGTAATTGGTCAACCGCTTCAAGAACGTTTGGGAAATGTCACACCCCTTACCAAAAGTAACCCTGAGTTTCAACTAAGTGTGCCGCACAAGTCCTGAAAAGTGAAGCCAAAACGTTTCGATCACCCCCAGGTGGCTGGTCCCAGTATAGGTCAAGTCAAGTCACCATTATTTATATAGCGCTTTTTACAATGTAGATTGTGTCAAAGCAGCTTTACAGTGATAACTGATACATTATTTTGGCTGCACAGCAGCTCGTAAGGAATAGTGTCAATGCAGGCAGATCAAAGCACTGTTGAATATCAAATGTCAATTGTCAAGTGTCCCCAACTAAGCAAGCCAAAGGCGACAGCGGCAAGGAACCCAAACTCCAACAGGTGACATCAGGTGGCAAACAGGTGTTAAAATGGAGAAAAAACCTTGGGAGAAACCAGGCCCAGTCGGGGGGCCAGTTCTCCTCTGGCGAACAGTGCTTTGTTACGACTCAGGCTGCTATCATAAGTCAGATATGATCGCAACATTCAAAGTGTTTAATTCAGTTCCATCCAGTTGAGGATCGTATTCATCACACCGGTATGGACGGTTGTTGAGGAGATGTGCCACTGGTTGTCATGTTGATGAGGCCTTCATAGTGGATGATCTAGTTGACTCAATCTCTGCAGATACTTCAGGGCTGTGTTGTGGTTGTGTCATGGCGCAGGTCCTCGATCTCACCCGGATACGGCCCGGATCCGGCTGACTACGGTAAACCTCGGGATAAACAGAAAGACTAATATTAGCGTAGATGCCATTCTTCTTCTGATGTAACGAGTACATCTGGTGTTATTGGAAGTGTTCCCGGTTCCGGCTGACCTAATTTATGCAGCCTAATAATCCTTTAACGGATTTGAAAAAATAAATTGATAATGTGTTATGTGTATGCCAGGTTAAAGAGATGTGTTTTTAGTTTAGATTTAAACTGACAGAGTGTGTCTGCTTCCTGAACAATGCTAGGAAGATTGTTCCAGAGTTTAGGTGCCAAATAGGAGAAGGATCTACCACCTGCAGTTGATTTTGATATTCTAGGTATTAGGTCATAAACCCCGCCCTCTCCATGAAATCTAATGGGACGTGTGACAAACTAAACAATTAAATTACATTTCAAATAATTTTTGATGGGACTGTAATGTCATGATTGACAGCTGAGATTGACAGCTTCTCTGTGCGAACTGAGCAACCAACTGACTTTTTTCAGGATCTTTGGGAGGAGATTGGAGCCATAACTTTCATTTCTACATTTTCCATAACAGTTTATTTCAAACCGATTCTGCTTGCGATTGACTCTGCGGGAGTGTGGGCAGGACCTTGATACCACGGCACCACTTCAGTCAATACTGCTGAGACTCAGGTCCCGAATCATATTGAGACCCCGGCGGCTTCACTTTTCTACAATGGAAGAGAGTGAAGGTGCCTTGTCCATCTTTTTTTACACTCTATGGTTTCAAAACACTACTAACTCAACCAGGCCCCGCCCCTTTATTTTGCATATGCCTTGGGCAGCAATTATTCAAATGAGGAATATTGTGACATGTTCCCAGAAGAAAACTCAAGACTACAATGCAGGAGTTTCAGGGACCTTAGAATCCGTGTGCACTGATGCACAGTGTGCTTTGGAGGGACTTTGCAGATCTTTTTTAATGCTCAAACAGCAACATTACACACTAAAGAAAGATGAACATTTAACGAAGCATAATAGCTTCTCTTTAACCTGATGTCGCTAGTTTGCGCAACATAGAAATTCTTTCTTTAAAATGAAACAGATTTATATGAGGGATGATGCCCACTTTGGAAAAGAGATCCTAATCTTGGACAGCACCAGCTCAAGTTTATTGGTAAATCTGTGCAGCAGTACAACCAGGTATCTGAGAGCATAACTGTGGGTAAACTGAAGCACTTCAGAAGCACTTCACTCTGTGGGGAAGCGACAGCAGGAAAGCTCAGTATTGATGGGCTTGTTGTTCACTCACTCACACCTTTGAGGAAGCCGAACAGCTTGCGAGCTCTGGTCAAGAGGGACAAACTCAGGCTAATAATCCACTTACAAAGAAAGTTTAATTTTAAAGGAAGATTGCAGCTTTTGTAAGTTCAGAGGTACATGCACCATCCATTTTGTGTGGCACTAAATGACTAAAGCCATGAAAAAAGCACCAGAGAAAAGCAATGTGTATTGAAAAGGACTACTACTACTATTTATACACCCACAAAAAACTGTTGAGGACAATATGTGTATATAATTTAAATACTTAAATAATTAACATTGAATAGGCTAATATATATATATATATATATATAGGTTTTTTTTTTTTCAAAGAAAAGTACATTGTTGACTTTTTTTTATTATTTAATGCACTTAAATACATTCTGAGGTAAAACTGCAGCATCTCAGGTTTGATTTTTTTATTTGATTTTGTCTCATATTCTTATAACACCATTAATATGACAATCACAGCTCTTTAATAAGCTCACAATTGTCTTATTTCTATCCATTTAAGGCTGCAAGACTGCATTTAAGTTTCTTTTAGCTTCATACTGTATCTGCTCCTGGTCATTCCGGCAGAGAAGAGGAAATAAAGGAAACAGGAAACAAAGGGAAAGACAGTCTTGTTTCCCAAAGGTGTAACAACACAACACCCACCAGGCAGACACTAGAGACTGAAACTAATGCACAGCAAACCAAATACCACTACAAAAGAAGAACCCAGAGGAGGAGGGACATCAAAGAGGAACATGAGATTATCAGGACAAGGATGAATACAGCCAGGAAATAAAGCATCTCAAAACAGCCAGCCATCGCTGTGAATTCTTTGGCCATTTCTGACTACTGAATCTAGCTTTACACCAGCACAGCTACTCACTGTAAGCACTAACTCTCATCGGTGCTGAAGGGATCGGCACACACAACTGAGTAATTGAGCAATCAGAGTGAGATCAACACACCCACAACACCCGCTCTCTCTCTCTGCCTCTGATGTCCCAGCATCATACAGTCAGATACATTCTAGCTGCTCCAAGATCCATCTCTGATAAACCAGCTACCTTGTTCCAAAAAGCAGCTTGAACACCTTTTTTTTTTTTTTTTTTTTAAATACATACATTTGTAACACTTAAAAATGTTGAAATAAGCTAAACCTCACAAAGAACAAATTTCACCAAATTTTGTTTTGTTTATGCTTATAACACTAAAAAAAAATATGTGCCATTGGGAAAAAAAAATAAAAAAAATAAATCATTGTAATTGTAGAAAAATTCTCTGAAATCTCCAGTCTTATTTTAGTATTATTTCTATACTACTATAATATTTATTTTATTACTAATATATATTTTTATATTTCTTCTTAGCTTTTTTTTTTTTTGTACTTCGACACAAAATTATATATATATATATATATATATATATACATACATATATATATATATATATATATATAAACAAAAAATGATTTAGCTTTATTTTATTTATTATATTTTTATTTATTTAATTTAAATTATTAGCTGCCATGTAAATATATCATTTTCAAATATTCAAATATAAATATATTTTAGTATAAATAGTATATATTATATATATAATATAGTATATAGTATAATAGTATAATATTATATATATATATAATATTATATATAAATTATATATATATAAATAGTTTTAGTTAACAAAACACTGCAAGTCTCATCATGCACAGTTTCATACTCTCAAAATGCATTGCTTTAAGGGTGTTTATTCTGGAAAACAAGATGTCTGATTAAGAAAATAAGATGCATTAGCTATGGCATTATAAAACCAGTTTCTTTAGGAGGAAACTCAACACATGATAGTAACAGAATCTTTAAATTCATGACCTTTTCCCTCCTCAAACAAATATAGTTTTCTGTACTCCATATTGCAAATTCATACAGTATCATGTCATTTTATCCGTGATTCCACACTATAATTTGATGGAATAACTGGCATTGCTGCTGCTGTAAACAGCAATTCAATCATACTGAAGTCAAAACAGCTTAGCCTCTCTCTGCAGACTGTAGTTTATCGCTATTATGCTTTTTTACATTTTCAACTTTAGTATTTAATTTTGCTTTTTGAGCAAGAAGAAGGTCTGCAAAGTTACAAGGTCACTCCAAAGGGAGTTATTCTCTATATAGCACTGTTTCTGAACTCCTGAAACACTTCTGAAACACCTCCGTAAGAACATGCCACAACATTCCTCATTTAAATCATTCCCGTCCAAGGCATACGCAAAATAAAGGGGCGGGGCCTGGTTGAGTTAGTAGTGTGTTGAAACTCATTGCAGTTGTAAGGTGTGGGACTTTCCCAAACATGCTCGAAGTGACTAACCGATCAAAACACACTGGTCCAGCCGACCAATCAGAGTACAATGTGGTTTCAGAAGGAGGAGCTTCATAGAGACAGGAACTTAACAGAGTTACTGACAGACTGGGAAGAGAGGAGCTGCAACAATGTCAAATATGTGGAAATAAAGTGTTTTTTGAACATTCAGGCATGAAAACCTGTACTAGTAGAGCCCAGAAACAAAATCAAAACTCTGTGAAATGAGCATAATATGGCCTCTTTAAATAAACCACAAATAATGAAAGAGTGGGAAAATGTTGAGGCCGACCCATTCAGTCTGTTCCATATGTATCTATTCAACAAACAGGTGGACTGGAGACGTCTGGAAAAAAGACCTGCAAAGCCCCAGAGGTCTGGAAGCAGTCTAGGGTTAAATGTCTTTCCACGGATACATCAGTGACAGACAGGGAAGAGATGTATCAAACGTACGTATGGGGAATTACACAACAATCTCACAGGCGGTGGCCGCTCTGGCAAAGCTGTTACCACCTTGCAGTTTGAGGCCCCTGGAGAGTCCCGCAAGAACGCTCGTTCACCTCCTTATTACTCGAAATACATACGAGAGCGGCTTTATTTTATAAGTGCACTTTAACTGTTCGGCTCACGTCGTGTCTGAACGAGCTTCAGTTGTTTGTCACAAACAAAACCAAGAGTCTTGACCTCTCCAGCTTAATTCCAGAGAAGAGGACAGCAATTGGCTCAAATTTCAGGCAAAATGTCAATTAATCCTACATTTTTGTTGAGTCATGCATTACGCCTCTGTTACTGTAGGCGTTAAAGGTAGAGAATTTAGGCAAAATTTAAATTCTGTTGAAAAAGACAAAGTGCCAGCATAAATATTGTCCATTGTAATATTTCATCCCAATAACACAAAAAAAAAACAAAAAAACAATAAAGCTAATACATATAATGGCAACACTTTACAATAAGGTCTCAATCATTCACATTAGTCATTGCATTACTAACAATGAGCAATTTATTTTTACAGCATTAATAAACCTTTGTCAATATTGGTGGGTTCACATAAACCAATGCTAATCGATACAACTTTTGACCTTAAAAATGTATTAGTAAATGTTGAGATTAACAATAAGATTATTATTAGATGCAGTTAACAAATGATTGTGAAGTGTTACCCATATAAATATAAAATAAACATTATATTTTTTATATAAATAATAGTAATCCATAATATATTTTAGTGCTGTCAAATAGATAATTGGCGATTAATCACATCTAACATAAAAGTCTGTAAATATATAATGTATGTACATATGTGTGTGTGCATACATATATATATATATATATATATATATATATATATAGAGGGAGCAACAGAGGGAGGGGACTGGAGAAGGCTTTGGAGGAAGACAAAGTGATGGTGAGGATATGGCCAGTGGAAGATGATCCCCTGGTGGCCATGGTGGAAATAGACCCAGAGCTCCCCAGTGCCGACAGCCCACGGCTGGGTCGAGGGAGGGAAGAGCCAAGGTGGTGTAGTGACTGACAAATAGCTGGGGGGACGACCAACAGAGGCGTGGCCGATGGATCCGGTGGAGACCCGGTGAAGCCGCAAGTCCAAGGGGCTCCGGTGGAGCCGAAGATGGGAGGAGCCAAGATAGAGCTGAAAGGTCGATAGGCAGAGATGGAGCAAAGCGATCCAGAGGCGGAGCCGCAGGATCCTCTCGCACTGACGCTGTTAACGCGACCTGCGCTCGATGTCAATGCAAGGCATCCATGGAGATGCCGCAGGGCTGTTGACTTCTGGCGACGGCTGGGCTGGAGGACTGGCTGAGTTATTCGGTGATGGAGGTGGTGAGGATCTCGACGGAATGATGGTGAGTAAGACACGGTCCATATAGTCAATAGTACTGTTCAGAAACAGTGATGATGATGTACCGGCTGGGATAGGGTGGGAGTTAATAATTCCTCACTAAAATTGATCAGCCAGCTCTCATTCTCCGTCGTCATGACTCCCTTGTCTACTGATGTCGCTGACTCACACCCCTGGTCAGACTTGCGATGAAGCTCCACTTCTGGGGCGAGTGTCAGCTCTGTCCTCTTCTCCTCGGGCTCTGGCTGACGCGTCGTGGCAGATGGTAGCTCTCTGTCTGCAAGGGGCAGACTCAAGTTCTCTGCGCTCGAAGGTGGTGATTCAGGCTCTGGGTCTGGCTGTGTTCCAGATCGGGATGCGGTGTTCTCCAGACACCAGATGACGGTTTTACTCCAGTTCAGTCCGGTGTTGTCTGGGAGGTTGATGGGTTGGTTGAACGTGGCCCCGATCTGGAACAAAGTGTACAGGGTCTCGTTGTTGAGGGAGCTGGTCAAGGATAACTGGAAAAACTTTCTTATGAATCCAAAAAATCCCCTTGCAGGGAAATAGGCGAAGGCAGATGAATATAGTTCAACACGACAAAGTTTAATAATTAATCCAAACAGGCAAGCAGACAGGCAGAGCAAACACAACTAAACACGATGGTGATCGGACAGAGAATTTATGTGAGGGACCACCATACAGTATGTCACAGAAGTAAGTACACCCCTCACATTTTTGTAAATATTTTATTATATCTTTTCATGTGACAAAACTGAAGAAATGACACTTTGCTACAATGTAAAGTAGTGAGTGTACAGCGTGTATAACATTGTAAATTTGCTGTCCCCTCAAAACAACTCAACACACAGCCATTAATTTCTAAAAGTGAGTACACCCCTAAGTAAAAATGTCCAAATTGGGCCCAATTAGCCATTTTCTCTCCCCGGTGTCATGTGACTTTTTAGTGTTACAAGGTCTCAGGTGTGAATGGAAAGCAGGTGTGTTAAATTTGGTGTTATCGCTCTCACTCTCTCATACTGGTCACTGGAAGTTCAACATGGCACCTCATGGCAAAGAACTCTCTGAGGATCAGAAAAAAGAATTGTTGCTCTACATAAAGATGGCGTAGGCTATAAGAAGATTGCCAAGACCCTGAAACTGAGCTGCAACACGGTGACCAAGACCATACAACGGTTTAACAGGACAGGTTCCACTCAGAACAGGCCTCGCCATGGTCGACCAAAGAAGTTGAGTGCACGTGCTCAGCGTCATATCCAGGGGTTGTGTTTAAGAAATAGACGTATGGGTGCTGCCAGCATTGCTGCAGGGGTTGAAGGGGTGGGGGGGTCAGACTGTTAGTGTTCAGACCATACGCTGCACACTGCATCAAATTGGTCTGCATGGCTGTCGTTCCAGAAGGAAGCCTCTTCTAAAGATGATGCACAAGAAAGCCTGCAAACAGATTGCTGAAGACAAGCAGACTAAGGACATGGATTACTGGAACCATGTCCTGTGGTCTGATGAGACCAAAATAAACTTATTTGGTTCAGATGGTGTCAAGCGTGTGTGGCGGCAACCATGTGAGGACTACAAAGACAAGTGTGTCTTGCCTACAGTCAGGCATGGTGGTGGGAGTGTCATGGTCTGGGGCTGCATGAGTGCTGCTGGCACTGGGGAGCTACAGTTCATTGAGGGAACCATGAATGCCAACATGTGACATATTGAAGCAGAGCATGATCCCCTCCCTTCGGAGATGGGCCGCAGGGTAGTATTCCAACATGATAACGACCCCAAACACACCTCCAAGACGACCACTGCCTTGCTAAAGAATGTCTCCAGACCTAAACCCTACTGAGCATCTGTGGGGCATCCTCAAACGGAAGGTGGAGGAGCGCAAGGTCTCTAACATCCACCAGCTCTGTGATGTCGTCATGGAGGAGTGGAAGAGGACTCCAGTGGCAACCTGTGAAGCTCTGGTGAACTCCATGACCAAGAGGGTTAAGGCAGTGCTGGAAAATAATGGTGGCCACACAAAATATTGACACTTTGGGCCCAATTTGAACATATTTACTTAAGGGTGTACTCACTTTTGGGCCCAGCAGATTAGACATTAATGGCTGTGTGTTGAGTTACTTTGAGGGGACAGCAAATTTACACTGTTATACAAGCGGTACACTCACTACTTTACATTGTAGCAAAGTGTCATTTCTTCAGTGTTGTCACATGAAAAGATGTAATAAAATATTTACAAAAATGTGAGGGGTATACTCACTTCTGTGAGATACTGTATATAGCAAACACAAATGAGGATGATTAATGGAACAGATGATACATATGAACTAATGATGAGGAGCAGGAAAACAGAACAAAGGAACACATGATGTGAATGAAAACAAACTAAAAGTCCATGATAACAAAACAGACTTGTGACTATAATATAATATAATATAATATAATATAATATAATATAATATAATATAATATAATATAATAATATTATATTATAATTAGTATATATAAGACCAAGACTTTGTAAAACTTCTGATGCTAATAATCATACTTTATTTTCAATTAATCAGATTTATAATTCAGCAGTCTTCCTCTCAAGTTGAATGCACACAAACTCAAAGTGATTCAAACTGAAGGACTATTCTTTGAGCACAACATTTTTAATGAAGTAATAATTACTAAGTGCACCTTTACATTTTGATCTGTTCCTCACACAAAGCTACCGAGTGGCTTCAGAAGACATAAAAAAGAACATCACTTAAAGATGACGAGTCTCTGTAAACCTGGAGGACTGGATATGTTCCTCGGGAAGAAAAATACAAAAATTAAAACTGGTAACGGTGGGAATCATTTTAAATGTATGTCATGAGTCTTATTCTTTTTTCATCAGAAGTGCCACAGAGTGCATAAGTAATTTGAAGAACCCGAATACTGGTATAGAAACTCTGAAGGAAAGATCTTTCACGGTCCTCTGAGGAGCCCTTTGAAGCTCTTCAAGAAAAGATAAAAAACTCAAGCGTCCTGAGATTTGGCAGTATATTAATGAGTTCAGCTGACCGTTTTGGGCAAAGTTTTCATTGTCAGAAAGAGCTGTGAGAGAACAGGAGATGAAATGAGTGATTTCTCTGTATTTATCTTCTCCTGGACCTCTGAGACTGCGTCATAAAAGAGGAAGGTGCACGTTTAATAGTCTAAAAAACCTCTCCTACTCCTTCAGCGCTGTATTCTAGACAAACACCGGAGAAAACAGTCTGGAGTGACATTAAATGTCTGTTAGAGTCAACATGAAACAACATCCACGGCACATTTGACTTGCGTAATGTGACATATTTCTGCATTAAAAATGATATTCAATGAGAAATAACGGATGGGCTGGAATGTAAATTAAATTAATGAATTAAAACTTGAAAACACCCACATTTGCAATAACTAGCTGAAAAACAGTGATGAGCAGCAACATTTTAGTGTTACTAGTGGCAACACTTTACACTTTATTTTAAGGTGTCCTTGTTACAGTGTAATTACACATTTAAGTACTGAGTAATAAGAATTAATAACATGTACTTACTATAGGGTTAGGTTACTATTAGGGTGTGGTTTAGGGTTAGTTGCATGTAATCACGCACAATTTATAAAGTAACTACATGTAACGTGTAACAAGGACACTAAAATAAAGTGTTACCGATCTTGTTTGTTACCGATCTTGTTTGTCATTTTTTTTTTTTTTTTTGCATTTAATTTCCTGTGGCAAATATTTAGTTTAATTATCTGTTTAATGTCACTCTGTAAACAAGAATAAATACATTGTAAATCAACACATCTTTATACATTTTGTTAAGGTGCGTTGTACGCCATTTCAAATGAAAAGAAACAACAACAGTACATTTAAAAATGCTGAAAAAAGGTCATATAGGTACATGGTACCAAGACGTATTTAAAAAGCAGTACATGACATCAGAAATATTGCATCATTTCTATTAAAAACGCTGATATGTGCTGTGCTCATTTCAGCTCAGAACTATGTTTTGAATAGATCATACATCATTAAAGAATTAAATTAATTCATTTCTCTCTGAAAGTGTTACTTTGAACCCTGTAGAAAAGACATCATTCAAGGCAGTAAAATGTTCGCATAATTTTTAGTAGCCTGTTACGTTTATGATAGAAACACTTTGCGATTAAAAAGGTTTATGAAAGAACAGTTTTGTTTGTTATTTTCCCGTCTCAGTTCATTTTCTTTTCACCATCCTCAGTTCTCAAAGCATCAGTGCCAGTTTTGTCCATTTTCGATCCATTTCCATCTTTTTGCTGGAATTTCAACCTCAATATTTAAAACGCTGACACATTTTCTTTCCAAGAAACAGTGTGAAAAGCAGTCTTCAGACTGGGGTTTGGACCCAGTTGGCTAACATTACCCTGACAACAGCACAAAAGCGCATATTGAGACCAGAGCCAGTGGGACGGTTTGTGTAACTCCCGTGCCAGAATTCATCTGATCAAAGTCTTTGGTTTGAGGGTGATGGTATCGGTGATTGTTGGTATTTTCCGGTGTCACTGCAAGAGAAAAGAGAAAAAAAATGAAAGTATTTCCACTAGACATAAACTGATCAGATTGGTTTATTCAAAACATGTGTTTTCAATGTGATGAGGAATGAGGATAACTAGATCAAGTTCCTGGGAAGTTCCTACTTATGAGTCGTAACTATTGCTGTCTTCAAGTCCTGATGAAATAAGAACGCACATGAAGGCATTAATGAAGAACTGTTAAAGAGCACCTATTATGCTTTTTTACATGTTCATCTTTCATTATTGGATGTGTAATGTTGTTGTTTGAGCATGAAAAAGGTCTGCAAAGCACAAAGTCCCTCCAAAGGGAGATATTCTCTACAGTATATCAGTGTGCACTGTTTCTAAACTCCCTGAAACTCCTCCATTGTAGTCTTGAGTTTTTTTTCCGGGAATGAACACGTCACAATATTCCTCATTTCAATAATTCCCGCCCAAGGCATATGCAACAAAACGTGGCGAGTCTTGGTTGAGTTGAGTAGTAGTTTGTTGTCACCATATCCAAGAGACACTTTTTTTCCACCCCAGATCTAAACCTCCTTTTTTTCGGCCTTCCTAAAGCAGACAAACTTAGGTAACAGTGGTTAAAATGTATTTTTAACAGTATTCCTCAGTGTTCCTTCTGTTATGTTTTTCTAAATGCTTTCTGAACCATGCAGTTCGATGCAGGCCAGATGTTATAAATGACAGTTATAACATTCATATGAAATGTAAGAGAGGTATAAAAAAAGAATTACCACTGTGAAACGTCCTGCACAAGGGTACGAACTGACACTCGGGTTCGAACTGACTCTGCAAAACTGACACCATAATTAGTGCAGTTACAGTAGAGTTTACAGCACCTCAGGAAGCATCCTGACCTAATACTCGCCGATATGGTAAGGGACATTACATTTCCGACACACGCTCTAAGTGAGAGGCAGATGCTCTAACAAGGACGCCATAAACCGCAGTTTCTAGCGTCAGTCTCTAGTGCACCTCTTGAGATCGGGGAGTGAGGTTTACCTGCACAGCTCTCACTAGCTGGCCGTCATTACATAATAAACAGACTTGGGCCACCTGAACAATCAGAGCAGACTATGCTTTTAAGCGGGTTTTAAAGAAACTGAAACTAAAACAGAGCATTCAGGCAGAGGGTGAAAACAGGTGCTGCAACAATGTAAATTATAGAAAGAAAAAAAGAACATTAAATGATGTAAATTATTCTAGTACACCCACAAACAAAATAATAAACCTGTAAATGAGCATAATAGCAACCCTTTTACTAATATTAATGAAGAACACTGATAAAACTCACCACAAAATAAACATTTATCCGGTTTATGAGGCAAACTTAACTAAATTTCCCATCATTTTCTGTGGCGGCATGCAAATAATAAAATACACAAATAAAGCACCAATTACACACCTGATGTAATGTATAAGGCAACAGACCTAGAAAGCACCCTCATTTTTGTAACTAGTTTAAAAACAGTGATGAACAGTAGTATTTTAGCATTACTCAATACTAGTGGTAACACTTTACAATGTTATCTTGTTTGTTGACTTAATACATTAGCTAATTAGTTAAAGCATTAATTAATCTTTGTTAATGTTACCTGATAAAAATAATTGTTCATGTTAGTTCACAGTGCATCAACTACTTAACAGATGCATTGTTTGATTTAAGTTGATCTTAATGTTTAATTAATGTATGTTAAAATTCATACAATTGTTAGTTGCAAGTTCGAACCATTTTTCAACAAACGTTTCCAACATACAATCAGGGTATCCACTAGAGTCATTAAAATGGATGTACATAATGGATGCTGTCATGTATAAAACAAAGTGCACAATTCATAGATTCCCATCGTTCCTGCCAGAGGAGCTTCACGTTCCAAAAACTACATTCATCCCCCAGTAGGATCCTGCTCTCAACAAAAGAGCTCTGAGATATTTCCAACCATTTTGTTTGTACATTGCATGTATTTTAAACATTGAAGAATCAATCTTAACAAGAACTGCTCACATTACTTGGCATAGGACTGCTCGGAAATATTTATTTTAATCTCTGATATGTTTGAATTTGCTTGGCGAACCATAATCCATTAATAACGCAATAGGAGTTTCAGATGGAACGACACATATTCAAAGAGCAAACAAAAGATACCGTGAGCAATCTGCGTTAGACAGACTTACAAAAGGAGTGTATGGCCTTTGCTAGGGTCAGCAAAAGCCATTGACATGACTCCCTCGAGGAGCCACAAATCATGTTTGAGCTTTTGTCAAATAAATCTGTGTGTACTGAAATTAAGCAGGTATCGATTCACTGCTGTGATGTCCCCAGACGGCCATCTTAAAGGGCTGATCGGAGACACGCGTAGGATATTTGGCAGCCCGCTGGTCTGAGTGAAGACATTGATCCTCAGGAGGCTTCAGAAGCTCAATGAGAAGCAGCAGCATCCGTTGTGACACTTGTGAGAGAAAACATGCCAGTGGCAGTCGAGGTACAAATCCTGCCTGTAATGCTGCTCTTCAAAGTCCACCGAAGCTTTCATAGGTTTGAGAACACACAGAACAAACAAAGTTGAACAGAAGAGGCTTAGCGTTTTATCTATACCACCGCTGATTCTGATAAAACTTCAAAACATAATGAGAAAAGGACGTCTTTTTGTAAACCGACTAGGGGATCTGATAAACAATGACCTAACATGATAATCTCAACTCTTAAGATGCTTTTTCTGTGCACAAAGTTAAAAAATGTTGCCGCAAATCACTGTCAGTGTGAATGTCTTCTTTTTTTAAATAAATAAATAAATAAATATGTTACATTTTTTATAATAAAAGATGCAACAACCATATAATAGTACATTTTAAATGGAAATAGAAATCTTATCTCATGTCTTTTGTTGATGTCAAAGACTGTGTCCCATCAAACTATGGTATTTGAGCAAATTAATCTGTCACTGTTTGGATGTCTGTTATATTGGACAGATGCCATCATGGACAGGTTGTGTGACATGCTCTTATCCTCAAAAACCACAAACAAAACCACACAAGCTGAAACAAATACGATTTTGGTCCTGTGTTGAGTCATCGCTTGATGTCCAAAGTAAAATATGCAAAACCAGAGCCACTTTTACAACATGTTTGGCTAGTAGTCCCACAATTAAGATAATGTTACAAATTGCAGCCAATACTCTGAAGCCGCTGCTTTGATGCACCATGCGTGACTGTTGCGCAGCTGTGTTGGTCATTACGCTTTGAGCTGCGAGCACTGGCCTGATTACTCTGTCCCTCCGGAGCCATGTCAGACCCCATTAGGGGAAGGAAGACAAGAGTGATGACCCATCTCCTCTGATGCATCCCTCCTTTCCTCCGTCTCAGCACACATCGGTGCAGGAATACCAATGATTGGCAGTCTGTAATCTGCGAGCTGCTGCTGATTACTTTCTGGACACGGACAGAATGCATATCAGGCGGAGGGTAAAGACAAATGTGCTCAGATGTGGCCAGGGAAAGCGAATAACGACAAATGGATCTCAGTGCCTGGTTAAAGGGCTCAATCAATATCTTTCCAATTAGAATTTAGCTCAGCACGGTTTGGAGTCTGAAAGAATGACCCATGTGATCGTTTTTAATCAAGCATTAATCAATTAAAGTCACATTTACATTTGTCAATTTACATTTACAAATTTACAAAAAGCATGGTTTGAACACACACTGAGCTGCAGTGTTAGGATTGTACAGGTTTGAATCTGGCATCATAAAATAGTATGTATATATACTGTATATATAATTTATATAATTTTAGTATTATTATTAATAATAATAATAATTATAATAGTAATGAAATGGTCTGCTTTTCCCTTGTCATAATAACTTTAAACATGCAAAAGCCCAGAAATAAATACAAATAAACAGAACTCTGCTTTGCTCTGCTTGTGCACCGATACAGTCATCTCGGTTTATCTTTAGTGAGTGAACCTGATGTCCTTTTTACCCCAGCTGATTTTCAACAGTCTCTTCAGGGACAGAAATGCAAAAACACGTGTCTGTTTTGGCCTAAACAAACGCTATTAAACGTGCATTAGCACCAGAAGAGTTTCAGATAATGCGGCAAAGACAAAGTTGGAGGCTGATGTAAAATCAATGCAAGTTAAATCTTTTGGACCTCTGAGAACAATGATCAATATCACAACAATCGGGAAGGAAAACAGCAGAATAAAGAGGCTGTCGTGGGTGGGGATGGAGGAAGTGAGTTGTGTCTTGTCTTACACTATGTGCCCATTCAGACTTTCCACACTGAAACAAACACAAACAGAAAACCAAAAGAAATAGGCATGCAAATCTTTCATTTTAAATATGCGAATGCATTAATACAAGTGACTGAATTCAACACACTGAAGTTTGTCATCTCATGTCAAGTTTTTTGCAAAATTTGACATAAAAGTTTGTTTACATAATATATGTGTGTGTATATATATTATCATACTTCACAATATGAATGAAAAAAACAAACAAAAAAAAAACACTATTACTCTATAAAACAACTCAAATTGAAATGCATTTTGCAGGCAGCATTCCTCATGCCACAGCTGTGATTCTGCTTTGGGAATTAGCATTGCTGACAAGCTGTTCTCTTAAGGTCAGTAGAATTACTGAGTGTACGCTCACAGCGCCTGGCTGCCCGCCCAACCAAACGCTGCTGACTGTTTCTCATGCGGCAGCTGGAAAACGCTCCACAGACTGCGACTCACAGCACTTCCATTCAAATGCCAATACAAAAGCATCCAAACGCTTTTCAGAGAGGAAAGGCTCAAGGTTGACGAGTTTAGTCTGCGTTCCACTTCACTCTTCTGTGATATACACTTGTCACTCACTATATATAAATACATATTCAGGGATGTGCACACTTGTGCATTTACGTTATTGAAATGTGTCTCTGAAATGTGTCACTTTAGTTTCAGTAGCATTGCACAGGTTGCATAATTTTTACTTAAAACGTGCACAAGTTCTGATATGAATTATCTTTCACAAAAAAACAGCTAAATAATGTAGCATACTAATGGAGTAAACTAGACTATAAAATAGCGCTTGTTAAACGACAAGGTTATGTTAAATTAGAATTAAATTAAATTAGAATGGATAACTGTCTGTGATCCATTAAAATATCAAAATTTGTTTTCCAGGGGTTTAGTTTTACATGCACAAATAGCGGCATAAACAACAGAACATGAAGATTCACCCATCATCACATCATGCACCTGCAGCGCTTCTGTGAACGGAGAAAAACAGATTATATGTAAATCAATAAATAGGCCTATATGCACAAAATATATTTCAAATAAAAAATTAACAAAATTAAAGAAAAAACTGTGCAACAAGTATTATATGCTGAGTTTCGGTTCACTTTTGTGACAAGCTCCGAAGACAAGTTCAAGGGAAGGAAACTGAGATGGCAGAACGCGGCATCCTGTTTGTTTTCTTTATTTTCAAAAGCACAATGTTTTGTTTTTATTGTGAGTGCACACAAAAGAAAACCCATTACAGTTTTGAATGATGTCTTACTTGTATGGCCATAAATGACGGAGTATTTTAAGTTCTGCTGTTATAAGGAAGCAATTCAAGTGATCGTGCAAGCCCATCAAGCGTGCATGCACAACATATCAGTTCTAGCATTGCTAACTTGATATCACAGCCTGTTCATTATCAAAATAAAATAGACGACCAAACATATAGTTACACTGCTGAATTTAAATAGTCCATAATACAATCTGTGCCATTCAGCGTGAGCACCGTCTTATGCCAAGCACATTTTTGTGCATGTGTAAAATGTGTTACGTCTATTTTGGAACGGGAGTGAAGCCTACAAAGCTTAGTTTACATAATAAATAATAGTTTAGCATCCAAATACATTGCGAATATGGAAACACTGATTTGTGCCGAATGAGAGAGCTAGGCTACGGTTTCTGTTTCAGTTTCAGTTTCACTTTAAATTAATTTGTTTTGGTTTGATGTTTATATAGCTACTTATATTTTTTTGCTCTGAATACCATTAAATTGAAAAGATTTGTTATGGAGTGAGGGGAAAAATAACCTATAGCTATGTTTATAGTGTTTAAAATCTTTGTAAACATTTCTCTTTATTTACCAGTATTACATTATTTCTGAATGCAATAATAAAATGCAACTTATACGTGACTTTTTCCTCTCAAAAACAATTTAAATGTGTAGCATATGTTTAAACACGCAGCAAACGTTTTAAAATATCTTGAAACATTTCAATTACTTAAATTACTTTTTAAACTGTTTAACTGATAGTATTAATCGATTAAAATTCTTACTGTCATTTAAAGGTTAACCAGTTAATTATAAGCATCCCTACAATCAATCAATCAATTAATCAATCAAACTATCAAACGAACAATCAAAGCGAACAATCAATCAATCAATCAATCAATCCATTTTGCAGACTTTCAGAAATTTTTTCAAAATTATGGCTAAAGTTACCACAGTTTTAATGAAGTAACCATATCAACTGGTATTTCTGTAGAAACTATGGTTCCTATGATCAATTATTGTTCTGTGAATAATAAAACTTTAGGTTTTGTCCATCTTGGGGATACTGCAGAGATGAGACATCTACACAGTGCACACATAAAAAGCTCGGTTTTATTTTATTTATTTTTTTGTTGTATGTATGTATGTTTGTAGAATGTAACAAGCTTTGATATTTACCATGAACTGTATCAGCTTCAAAAAACAACACGTCAACCTACATTCAGCAGACTGAGGCTTGTTAATAAAGACAGAAAACATGATGAGAAGACAGAATGAAAGGGGAGTGGTGGCGTCTCGAGAGCACTCATGTTTTTTGCTCTAGGAGGGAGTGGAGAGGAAGCCATGCAGATCAAGGCCACCTGAGACCCCTGTGTGAAGCTGGCAGAAAACTCCCGCTCGCCCACTCAACAGGCTCTGGAGTCCACCGCTGCTTTCCTCCTCAATTCATTTACACAGCCCTGCAGGACAGCGCCGAATATCGCCTTTGTCGAGTATCGCTGGCACAGTGCATGCATGTTGTTCTCCTGTGCATGCTGTGATTAGGTTATTTCTGCTCCAGCAGCTTTGTGTTGACATACTGTTTATTGTAATAAGTGTGAACAGAGGTTAAAACAGACAATCTATCAGTCTTTTAGTTGATAGCTAATGCTTTTCTCACTTGTGCTCAATAATGCATTTTATGTCCGTAAGATCTTCATTCATCTTCAGAACACAAATTAAGATATTTTGATTAAATCCGATGGCTCAGTGAGGCCTGCATTCAAAGCAATGACATTTCCTCTCTCAAGATCCATAAAAGTACTAAAAACATATTTAAAACAGTTCATGTGAGTTCAGTGGTTCTACCTTAATATTATAAAGCAACGAGAATACTTTTTGTGCGCCAAAAAAACAACAACAAAATAACGACTTTTCAACAATATAGTGATTTCAAAACACTACTTCGGAGAATCAGTGACTCGGAGCACCAAAGTCCAAAGTGATTTCAGCAGTTTAGCCGTTTGATAGGAGATCTGAATCACTGATTCGATTCGTAAAGCTCCGAAGCTATGTTAAATCCGATGCCTCACTGAGCCATCGAATTTAATCAAAATATCTTAACTTGTGTTCCGAAGATGAATGAAGGCCTTACAGGTGTAGAACGACATGAGGGTGAGTAATTAATGACATTATTTTAATTTTTGGGTTAGCTAACCCATAATATCAACCTTTTACCACCTATAATACACCTTCATGGTCTTATTAGCCACTTTCACCCAGGAAAGCTGTTAACCTTCTGTAAAAATTATATTCCGGTACTACATCTGTTGTTCACACTTGCAACAGTTTTTCGTCTTTTTACCATATTGCCACTCTTTGCACATCAGCACCAAAATGTTGTTAAAACAATTGTGGTCATTTGGCTGAAATGACCTTAAAACAGCTAACTGTTTAAACAGCTGTGGCAGAAAAAGTTGAAGAATCTTGAACTGTTCCAGTATTTTGTCAACTCATATATACATATACATACATATACATATATATATATATATATATATATATATATATATATATATATATATATATATATATACACACACACACGTATGTTGCCTTGTCAACAAACTGAAATAAAATAAGTTGAAGTATTAAATTACTAAAAATAAAAGGTAACTAGAGATATTTTTTTTTAAAAACTAATAAAAATGACAAAAGCACATAGCAAAATCAATGAAAACTGATCATATAAAATCTCACTCAAATTTTAATAAATACTATAATAGTATATAAATTATACTAAAATAACACTAATGTGTGAACAATCACAATATAATAACCTGCTCCGCCTCCAAAAGTGACATCACTAACCCCTCCCTTTCCACATTTTATTATCTAGCCATTTCCTAATGAATAAAATCACATTACTGAACAGCCTATTTCACTCTAAAACATGTCACATTGCACAAGCAAAATTGGAAATGTTTCACATTTAGAGTAATTCGAAATAATTTCCTTTGCATTTTATAGTTCTTCCATGTCGAGTTCACAGTCTAGGCAATATTATTACATTAACTGGGTTGTTCATGTGTACGAAATCCTCATAAACATACACCTTCTAAAACATTTTCTGTATAAATCCCTATATTTTTTGTGTTAATGCATATGTTTCCACACCAGAAGACACTTCAATTGAGTGCATAAATATATTATGAAGACTGGATGGATAAATGATGCAACCCGCATGCAACACTAGATGTTCACACTATATGGAAGTGTCTGTATTTGGTCCTGATGATGTGGTCAGTCACAAGGATGTTGCTAGGTAATTTCTGCTGTGTTCTTTGTGAAGTTACTAAGCAGCAAAGCAAAGGTGAATCATACAGTACTGCTATTCAAAATACGATCTCTGTGCTCTGAGACACAATCTGTCACGAGAGCCACATCAGGGTCGCTGTGTCATTAGCAATATGGCTTTCTGCCGTTCAGGAAGTAAAGTAGGCTACAGCTTTTCCAAAAAAACAGTCCACAATGAATAAATGCCTGGCTACAGCACACTATATTCTGGCAAGGTAGAGGCCAAGAGACGTGACACAAATACTGCTCCATATGGCTATTACATCACTGTCAATCACACAGCCCATGTAGGCAAGTTAGTCCTGACCTTGCTGATGAATATGAGAAAAATTATTGAACTTCCAGCGTTTGATAGATGATTGAAGGCACACATCATTCATCCATTCCCCGACTCGTGCCAATGCAGTTCAACAGCGGTCACACTCGCCTGAGGGAAGTGCTGCTGATGTCTTCAGAGAAAGGCCGTATTCAAATTCTACAGCCCATCTGTAGCACGGGTCATTTTGCTTAGAACAACATTAGCTGGGACCTGCTGCATGGAAATTGGAAAATCTTGGAAATTACAGACATCTGCTCACGCCAATAGCAGGACATCAGAACAAGGATGAATTTTATGAGTTGACTTGAACGCACAATTGAGGCTAACGACAGCAATTTTAGCAACATGGTAACTGAACTAAATTACTCCTGTGAAAATCGTATGAATTAAAGGATTAGTTCACTTTCAGATGGAAATCACCCCAAGCTTTATTCACCCTCAAGCCATCCCATGTGTATATGACTTTCTTCTTTCTGATGAACACAATCTGAGAAATTTTAATAAATATCCTGACGCATCCAAGCTTTACAATGGCAGTGAGCATGGATCAATGAGTATGAGCTGAAGACAGTGCATCCATCCACATCCATCCATCATAAACGTACTTCACAGAGCTCTGGGGGGTTAATGAAGGCCTTCTGAAGCAAAGCGATGCGTTTGTGTAAAAAAAAAAAAAAAAAATCCATATTTAACAAGTTATGAAGTAAAATATCTAGCTTCCGCCAGACCGGCTTCCGTATTCAACTTACGGAAAAAGTGTAACTGAATGGGATTTGGGAATTGGGAATTGTGTGTGTGTGTGTGGGGGGGGGGTATCATAAGGAATATATTAATTTTATTCAACATTCATGCTTTACTGTTGTTCAGTGAAAGAATCGAATAGTAAATCATTTTTAAAATTTAAAATTTTATATTAGTTTGCATGTATGTCTGCTTATGACCAAACAAAATGTTTATATTTATGTTTGTATATAATACAGTTTGTATAAATTATGCAAAATGTCCAATTAATCCTTGTTAAGTTTCGAACTTGGAATATTTCCCAAATTTCTAGGGCTGATTCGAAGCTCGGCAGTAATCAGCACCGAATATTCGAAGCTTCGGCAGGAGGAGGAATGTGTAACGAGTAGAAATATGGTGTGGCCTCTTTAAGAGCTGCGCGCTCCCAGTTGAACTGTGTCGAACCACTCAAGCACCGCATGTATGCGGGGTAATTCTGTTTTTCTGTTGCTCATTTAAAGTTATTTTCTTTATCAAAAGAATAAAGAATATTATATCGCCTCTGTTAAGTCTGTGTGGTATTAATAACTCAAGCTAAGCGAGCTAACGTTATCACTATTTGCTCCGTAGACAACGCGTTACAGCAGGAATCTCTGTGTGTCTGTCTGCCTGTTTGCATTTTAATTATGTCGAGAACACGTTCAGAATTAATAAACTACCGAACAGCGCAAGCCGGAAGCGGCGAGCCTCACGTGGGCAGGGCTTAAATGCTACAAGAACGGACACTGCACTAGTGATATAAAACACAGGTCTGTTAAGAGCAAAACTTTTAAAAAGGTAGCCTAACATTTTTCTGTCAAACAAATCATTCCCAAATCAGAAATTAGCAGCACAGTAATTACTGACACAGTTAAGGGTAGGCTATTTAAATAAAAGACGAACAAAAAATAAATGAACGAACGGTAATAAATAAAGAACACGCCGTCCCAGTAAAATCTCACGTGAGTTTTAACAAGCTCCTATATTTCGCAGTAGATTCATTTAGACTGATAATAACGGGTAAAAAGGCTATTACATTATCTATTCTATTTTCCACAATGTCAGCAGCGCAGCTTGAAATACAAGCTCTTGCAGTTGTGCTATAGACAGAGAATACTCCAGTTGCAGGAAACACATTAGAGGGCTAAGAAGACAATTTATATTTATTAAGTATAACAAGGTTGGGTTTCTTAAACTGTCCACCATATTAAAAACGGCTAGGCTATATAAGATAATTGTTATAAAGAGTATTGTATTTAGCCATATGTTATAGTGTAAAAATATTCAAGCACTAATGAGAACTGCGAGGGGTACGCCAGAAAAAAATAAAATAAAATTTGAATCCCAAAATTGAAAATCAAATACCAACTAACCAAACGAATATTCGAATATTCTGGTCCAGCCCTACAAATTTCCCAGCTTAACTTTTCATGAAAAGTTTTTGGAAAGCCTCCGGAAATTTGCTGGAAATTTTCAGCCCCTTTGCAATCCTAAATAATATTATAGTTTTTTATTAATATTTTAAATGAGCTTTTATTTGTATATTTTCCGTTTTCATTTTAATTTAATTTTTAGTATTTTATGTGATTGAGCCATTTTTCATTAGTTTTTGCTCTTTTTAAATATTAATACTTTTTTATTTCAGTTTTAGTTCAGCTTTAGTTTTTATTTATTTCCAGTTAGTAACTGTAGTGCTTCAACCTATTTCAGTTAGTTGCCAAGCCAATATTTCTCATTTTCTTTTAGTTTCTTTTAAGTTTTTCATCTAATATTTTATTTTATTTTAGCATTATTTTAATTAACATAAATGTTAATACAAAAAAAAAAAAAACCTAAAATCTAAATACATAAACATATTTACATTTCTAAATAAATACAAAATAAAATAAATACAAATATAAAATATATAAATAATATAAATAATTAAAAATCATTAAAACATCAATTCAGTAGGAAAGGGAATATGAAAACGAAGATTTTTAAAAATGTATTTACCAAATTTGTAGACTTATAAACTTACAGACTTAAATCAAGACTTTTTATGTCATCAAAAGTAAAGGCTCCGTAGGCTTAAACCATTAAATTCATTTTTTTTTAATCTGGAAAACTTTATCACTGTTCACAAAAACAGTACACAACTTACAAGCTAAATTTTACAACATGCAAAACTTGCAATCTGGGTACTTAAAGCACTTTATATACGGAAGGGGGAATCTCCTCAACCACCACCAATGTGCAGCATCCACCTGTGATGAAGCCAGTCAGTATATGGGGATGATTAGGAGGCCATGATTGACAGAGGCCAATGGGCAAATGTGGCCAGGATGTCAGGGTTACACCACTACTCTTTTCAAAGGACATCCTGGGATTTTTAACGACCACAGAGAGTCAGGACCTCGGTTTACCGTCTCATCCAAAGGACGGTGCTTATTGACAGTATAGTGTCCCCATCACTATACTGGGGTGTTAGGACCCACACAGACCACAGGGTGAGCACCCCCTGCTGGCCTCAATAACACATCTTCCAGCAGCAACCTAGTTTTCCCAGGAGGTCTCCATCCAGACACTAACTAGGCTCAGCCCTGCTTAGCTTCAGTGGGCAACCAGTCTTGGGCTACAGGGTGATATGGCTGCTGGTTAATCAACACACGCTCTGCAGCCACATCTCCAGTATAGAGCACAAACACACAAACTTAATAGTCCCACTTTTAACTGTATTAGTTTTTTTTTTTCAACCATTTGAAGATGTTGGACACACCTACATCTTGCCAATATGACCTAAAAGCTTCCCCCAAAAGAAAACTACAACATTCAAGTGCGCTCGTCTTGTAAACACGATCATTCTGACATCACTTAAGTTCAGGGTCTCTGGGGGTTTAAAAGCCCAACAGCAGTAAACCGGGTTCCAAGGCCACGGTACAAACAAGGACCTTCAATGGCTCTGACCCTCCCAAAAGTGGGGAATAGTGGAAGATTGAGTAGCAGAGGAAAGCAGAAATGATGCATCTTTCATGAGATGTGCTTCTTCGCAGAAGTAATCCAGGTCAAACCAGATTGACTTCCCCTGACACGGGCACTGGCAACCCCTCCTAATCAAAAATCACATCGGACTGCAACCATCTGGGTTCAGCTCCCAGCACACGCGTTTAGATGAACTCGATCCAAAAGAACATTGCATTCATTTGTTGAAATAAAAACACCTGTGCACGTATCTAATGAATTGCTATTGAGCTTTTGCCTCCTTTTCTGAACACCCGGAGAATTCTGCGTTTACTCTGAAAGGTGCATGTCTTCATTTTGCACTTCATCAACTTTTATTTCTAATTGATCAGTCTGAGAAATGTGTGTATGAGAAACTGCTTTTATAAAATTGCAACACACAACAAAAGTTCAGCATGTCTGAAAGTGTTTCATGCCGGACTGTTCTCTGAACTTCAGACGAGCAAGACGCTACTTTGGTCTTCGAAGACTTTTAGATGGTGAAACATGAAGTAGAAACTGACTACAAGCACAGCTACACCATAACTATTACAAATTCAGTGAGGACTAGAAGTGCAGCAAGTCTTAAAAGAATATGAAATTCATTTACTCATCCTTCTGTATTGCATTTCTTTCTTCTGAAGAATATCCAAAAATCACATTTTTTAACACAGTTGAAAGAAAGTTTGGAATGACATGGGTGAGTAATTGGTGACAGAATTTTCATTTTTATCTCATGAATTATTGTACTGTTTCTTGTTTTTGATTCCATTATGATTCCTAAGGTTCATCCAGCATACACGGCCAACACAGTTTTCTCCTCTGGTCTCACATCAAAAGCAAAGGTGGTTCCACCCCAAAAGATATTCATCAGCTCATTAGCATAGCGGCCTCAGCGGGATGTTTTTGCCTAAAATCACATTTGCATAATGACTTTAGGTTCTCTCATTTACTCACTTCTTTTTCTTGTTAACCTCTCATTAACCTTTTTATTAACAGTCTTGGCACTCGGATCATGCCGAGACTTGTCCTAAATTCATCAAACAACTGGGCGGATTTCTTATTCAGCTCATTAGGCTAAAAACCAATGACATCGCAATCAAAAGTGCAATTTAATGTACTTTGGGCTGGCGGGAAACTGTTGGGTAAAATCGACTCCAAAGTGCTTGTGTTTATTTTTCAAAAAAAAAGAAAAAAAAGAAAAGAAAAACATACTAGGAATAATTGGGAAAACATTTGGACATTGCTCCATCAAGCATTAAAAATATAACCAAGCAATTAGAAAGAAATTGTGGAGCAGAACTCTGAGTTAAACGATTGAGTTTTAATGGACTCGCACCACTTCTTCATCCAAAAGTCTGCAGTTCCAGCAAAGCTCTATTTTGTGCAAGAAATGGCGTCATTTTTTATTTACTCAAACCTGATTTATTTATCTTCACTCACCAAGTAGTCTCTCATCCTCACTCCATCTCCAGAAAAATATCAAAAGCCTGTGATTCTGTTTCATCCTCATAAGTTACAAAGTTCTGAATTTTAATGACAAGCAATTTCCATGCTGCCTCGTCCGTAATGAACCCATCAGACGGTGAGCTGTAAATGCTCTCTGTTATATTATTTTGAGAGAAACAAACAGGACACTTGTGCTAACAACTGAAAGCAACTAAATACGGTCTAATATCTATTTCTATCCTCTTTTGGCTTCAGCTAAAATTATGAAGGGCTGCAATGAATGTTTCATATTATGTCTGCTTCTATTTGAACACTCATTCAAAGTCATAGATAAAAAATTTAAAAAAAAAAAAAAAAGAAAGAAAAAAAGATGAAAGAAATCCACAACTTTTAAAAAATGAATTTTAAAGTTTTTAAGCACACAACAATGACAGTTTTAAAATTTTAAAAAGTTTAAAAAAAAGGTATAATTATTAATATGGTGTGTGTGTATATATATATGTGTGTGTGTATATATGTGTATATATATATACTGTATATACACAGGGTTTGACAATAACACCCACCAAATTTGGGTGGATTTTATATATAATATATACATTTTTCAGTCTGTTCTATTTTAACAGTTGAGAAAGAAAATGCATGTGTAACAGTATAATGGATCTGTGTGTCAGGTCTTAAAGTGACAGCAGGTATATATACCTGCTGCCAAATTATGAGATAATATTAAACTTATCTATATGTTAGTTTTCCCCTATGGTATCAATGTCAGAATTGCGGCCAAAATGCTGAATGGCTAGAAACTTTGGAAAACCACTAGCCACGGTGGCTGGAGAGCAAAAAAGTTAATGTCAAGCCGTGTATATAATATATTTCAGTCAAACGTACAAAAGCAGCGCTCTAGCACAGGATTTAAGTTAAATATAACCTATATATAAAGTTATGAAACTTAATTTTCCCCTTAACCCAAATCATTTATATACCCCAAATGAATTATCTCTCATATTTGACCACTATCTACATAAGAGTTAGTGGCAAATTCCAGAAGGACTGGCTGAGATGAAGCTGTTCTCTGTGGGTACATGAGCGCTGAACAGCTGCTGACGGCCTGGAGCTCACATCTGAGGAAGCATCTAAACAAATTGTAAAACGGGCGCTGTTTATATACGAGTCACATATTTGAGGTCTAAATAACTACATTCTTGTCTAAAAAAACTCAAAACTACATTCCGTGACACAACAACAGTAGTATTTGTAAAAAATATGGTGGATTTGCTTGACCACCATGACAGTTGCCGCAAACGTAGTGATACAAACAGTGAAACGGTTCCAGTGTTGATACTGGGAGAATATTGCACGGCTCTCAGCCAATCGGATTCGAGAACCAGAAAGAACTGCTGTATAGAATAGAACGTTACATTGAGCAAATATTTACTGGTCAAATTTCTACTATCACATGTCATACCACACAGTCTGAATAGCCTCACACACACACACACACACACACATACTGTATGTTATTACTCTCACGCTCTTGGAAAACCTCTTGACATTTTTGTGTTTATATATGTTTTTTATTTTTATTTTTTTTCCCTCTGCTGTTTTTTCAGAAAGCATGTAAACTGAAAATCCAGGCGACCATGTTCCTGATAGCTGCCAGAGCTCTGAGTGTTATAAATAGTTGAGCCCTCTTCTTCATGTAGCATTGCCCTACAAGTGGGAATTTCAGAAGCACATAATTTGATTCATGACATTCCTCGAGAGGCCATTTATGGTGCGAGAAAGGTACGGGCCGGACCGGAGAGCTCTCGCTTTGAAGTCTGCGCAGATAGCAAATGAATTCCATATGATACAAAATCCATCCCATGCCCTCAAGTCTTGACCATTTTAGGCTATGACTGCCAGCACAAGTAACGCTGAGAGTTCTGCAGTGCTACTTCATTAGTATCCAGTAGTGCTAGTGCTAAAAAAGATGGAAAGTACATAAAATAGTTAGTGGTATAGATTTGAAGGAGGGAACTGAGACATATTTAGCAACCATCCAGAAAACCTTAGCAACCACATACCAACACCCAGGCAACCACACACAAGCCTCTAGCATTGGAGCAACATATTTTTCATATGTGCTGCTGCTAGCTAGTAGAACCTATAATTGAGTATAATTGGGTAATGCAAAAATAATTATGTCAGGGACAAATACAAAATCACTATTTAATTGGGTTGCTTAAATATAACTTCATTCCATTATGTGTGATTTATGTGGACAAATTATATTTTCTGACAAAAGAGACAAAAATGATTATTTAACTTAATTGATGCGGTTGAAAGCAATGTACTTTAATTAGAAAATATTAAAATCTGTTTAACTGTAGTTAGCTTTAGAACTTTTAGTTATGCCTCTACATATAAAAGGTCCCTTCAAGAAAACGATTAAATACATTTAAACAATTAGTGCTTAGTCTTATAATGTTTTGTCAAGACAATTTGAATTTGTCAAAATTCCATATTTTGCCATATTTTCCCCCCTTAAAAATGGAATGAAAAAAGTTTTTATTTTTATTTTTAGGGAATAAAATATTTTTGCTACAAAGCAGAAGAGGTATAGTTAACTGTCTACCATTTTGTTTATCTCTAAATGCTAAACTGACTGCATATACTTAGCATCAAAACAATAAGTGAATAAAAAAATCTTGCATCTGCATATAAATCTGTATTTTTGACTTTAAAAATGTAGTACATTTAATATTAATGCATTCAGTGCCTCTTTAAAAAGAAATAACACAACATAATACATAAAAGATGTTTTCCACAAGCAACAGCCCAAACTGAATAAACATACTGCTATTTACTTTCAATATATTTGTAAAAGTAAACAAAAATTTCACCACAACTAACACTAAAATACACTGGAAACAGCATCAAGTGGAAATCCATCGGGATTTGGGTGTCATTTTCTAATATACTGTATAAGGAGAGCAGACTTTTGCTCTCTTTCACCTTGTGCCTGATTAAAGCGAGAAAAATGAGAAAGAGCGATAGAAACCTTGCTGCTATGTGAAGAGAATGGATCAAGGTAATCTGCTCCATTATCCAACTGAATCAAAGAGAAGAAACACGTGCATGTATTTGGAAGAATACAGCGGGAAGGGTTTGTTAAGCAAAGAGAAGAATGGAAGAAAGACATGCTGTATGGTAACAAGGTTACCAAGGTTTTGTGTAACGCCAGACCCTTGATTACAGACATGGACAACATTTAATGTGCCACAGTCCTTTGAGAAACCCTTCACAGAAAGTCCTAAAGAATTCTTTAGGAATAAAAACTTTTGCGTAGCCTCATGGATATATGTACTTTTTTTAATTATTATTATTTTTTTTTTATATATATATTTAGACCACTTCTATTAATGATAGCTATCAGGATGATAGTGAAAGTGACATGTGAAGGCCAAGTATGGTAACCCATACTAAGAATTTGTCCTCTGCATTTAACCCATCCAGTTAGTGCACACACATTAGTAGCAGTGAGTAGTGAACACACACGCACACTGCAAACCGTGGATACACAGACCTGGAGCAGTGGGCAGCCATTTTTGTTGTGGCACCCAGGGAGTGATTGGGGGTTAGGTGCTGGTATATTTCCTGCCGGTATTGAGACTCATACCCACAACCTTCGGGTTACCAGTCTGACTCTATAACCATTACACCATGACTGCCCTATGATGTAAAGAGAGTTTCAACCACTGTTTCTGAAAAACACTGTCTACTCTCCCTTTGATATATAACATCTTGTGAAGGTGCAATGTTCAGATGTGATTAAGGAACAACAGGAGACTTCATCATCCTGACATTATCAACTATTATCAAAATTGTTTGCTCCATTGGACGCACCTGCTTCTTAGGCTTCATGTTCCTTGGCTATTTTATGATTGCATAAAACCATCTTTAAAACTAATGATTCTCGTGGAATGGCAGCCAATGCCATTACAGATCTCCAACAGTGTTAATCAGCTGCCAATGGACCTAGTTGGCTGAAGGCATTTGAATCACATGAAAGATGATTCATCAAATCATAATAGGTTCCCTCCATTAAAAGAGTAGTCCACCTATGTTCCAAACTCTTAAAATTTCCTTTAAAGGAGATTTTTTTTTCCCCCTTACAAAATATACCACAGAAGCAGATGGTGTTTAAATTCCAAATTTTCAAAAAGTTTTGTGTACTAGTCCAAAACATTTTAGACTACGGTTTCCTGATTGAAGCTTACAGATTTTTTGATGAGCTCTACCTGTGTTGGTGAGTTTCTCAACCACTTTTCCTTTTTGGATTCTACTATTCTGGCTTTTTGCAACTCACATCATGATGTTCTAAAAACTAGAAATGTCAGCTGAAACATACTGCTAATTGGAAGCTACTCAAATGTGACCACTATAGTGTTTAGTAACTAAAGTAAAACTCCTTTTATAGTGGCATGTCTGTAAATTCCAGTTTCATCAAGCATGAAATCAAAACAGCGCTCCAATCAGAGCCATGCGAGAAAAACGAATTTTCTGTCTCAAACGCAAGAATGCGAGACGCCGGGGCAGATGGCAGCGGGTTGACGAGACCACTTAGGTGTGAAGCTGTGTGAGAAAGTTAGACCACAATGCCTTTGTTTACAAACTCGGCACAAGCGAGAAGGTGCCATGAAATGAGCTTCGGAATGCTGGCCGTGTGATGTTTAATTAATGCGGCGCTGTCAAGCTTGTTTCGCAGCTCATCTCATTCAGTATGGATGAACGCAGGACGCTTTTGCTGTTGCAATGCACACATATGCATACGGTTAAAAAGATCAAATGCGTTTTAAAAGGTAAACATACTTCAAGATGTAATTTTACCGCTGAAATGGGACTAATGAGGCACTGTTATCTTTACATGACTTTTAAATGACTTGTTTCGCCATATAGAAAAACCAACAACACTTATGGGTTCAGTCCATTTAAAATATTTATAAATGGGGATGTTTCACAAGATAAACACTTCTGGTTAAAGAATTGTGTGTGTGTGTGTGTTTTGTGACATATCAGGACACAGATTTGTATAATGACATAGGTATTACAAGGAGAGGGTGACTTATGAGGACATTACCCCATGTCCCCATTTTCCAAATAAAGTTTTTTTTAAAGAAAGTAAAAACGTGCACAGTTTCCTGTGATGGGTAGGTTTAGGGGTAGGGGTAGTGTAAGGGGATAGAAAATATGGTTTGTACAGTATAAAAACCATTACGCCTATGGAATGTCCCCACAATTCACAAAAACACACTGCACAAGTGCTTCACCATCTGGTCCAAGTCATCTCCGGGGACTTCTGGAAGTCTCTGTGGCCTACTTGTGTGAATTACAGAACAGACTAGTCATGGTTACAAGGGCCTGGTCCTTTAAACACACTGAGAGATGCACAAAAAACTGTTGCTTGTAGTCTGAACAGACGACACTGTATCCAACACAACTCTAATATTTGCTCAAAATGGCTAATGTAAGCCAGTTCCAAAGTTCAGTGCTGGATTAAACAAGACTAGAAGGAGATTGCGAGGAGAGAGAATGAAGACTTTTTTTGCAAAAAACAAAAACAAAAAAAACTACATAAATAAATGCATAAATATGCATAAATCAGATCATTAGGCATTAACACTGAATGCAGTTACATTCTCTATCTCTTACAGTTGCAAATCACAATTACATCTTAACAGGCTCAAATCTATATGCTTGCAGACGATCGATGCCTGAGCATCAGTGAATGGCACCTTTAATCTTGAGCTCAGTGAAGTCAATAGGATTGGGTGGAAGCTGTAGTGATTAAGTGATCGTCTGGCCACTGATCCAGCTTCTTCTAAAGAGAGAGAGAGAGTGTGGAAGTGCCTGTTCAATCTGTCACAGTCCCAAAGCATCCCATATATCACAGCTCATCACGTGCGGCTCGTAAATGTGGTTTTGTTCAGTGGGTTACACTTCAAATGGTACTAGAACAAAGGTCAGGTGGTGAGATTATTCTGTACTGTATAAACAATATAATACAATGTTATAGTGCATAATATTTTAGTGTTGTATTAGTAAGAAATAATTATAAATTATAAACTGTAAGAAAAAATATTTAATTAAAGTTTAATGTATATATATATATATATATATATATATATATATATATATATGGGTCACTGACAAATAAGGTTTTTAAAAATGTGTAAAAAAAACATAATGGAGATATAATTAATTTTGAAGTTTTATTAAGTGTTAACAATGAGATTATGTGGTTTTTAGAATCAATTAACACTGCTTTTGTCATTTTTTACAAGACAGACAAAATTTATCACCAAAAAAAAAAACAAAAAAAAAAACAACATCGTCATTCAGTTTAACCAAAATTTCAGTTTTACCGAATGGCACTTTTGGTAATACCGAATGACGATATTTTCAAACAATGCTAACAGGCTGACATCTAGCTAGCTAGCAAAAGGACAATCAAACATTTTATATTAAGTACAAGTTTTTAAAATATTACAACATTTTCCATGTTTTACAGCGGTTGTACTGAATTACCTGCTGTTTGGGGACATTCGTATGAGCAAGTGAAAACTCGAATTTTCAAATAGTTAAGAGAGAGTTAATTACTTTGCTTCACGATCATGTGGACCTTTACAAGGGACTGAATGATGTCACATCCTGTCACATGGTATTGACCGCATGACTTGATCCAAAATGGTCCCTTTATATTAGTTACTCCGAATGACATCAATGACATTCATTTTTTCTCATAACAAAGCAACAACTTCTACATATAATTTTAATACCATTTTGCACTATGTTGATATATGATGTTATAAAATCATGCCAGAATAAAAAATATATACATTTATTTCATTTTGAGATATTTTAATCACAAATGAAATGGCTGTATTGGCCTTTGGACAGTTAAACCTGAATGACCTTTTGACACTTCAAATTTTTAAAATACCTTTATATGTAGCAAATACTTTTCTGGATACTAATACTTTATATATATATATATATATAGGGGCAAACTTGGGCAGCCAGCAGAGTGTATTTAGAAAAGAAATGCATTAGAAACATTCCGATGTCTCAGTCAAAAATATTCTTAAAGCATTTTGAAAATATATTCTGAATATAAATATTTATTCAAAATAAGATACTGTGAGATAATGGTGTCCGTTCTTGCATTTTTTTTTTTCTAAAGCAAACTAAGAATGATGTTCGCACCACACGAAAATCATCCACGACACGCTGATCTAGTATTGTTCTTTCTTTTCCATGCCTGGTTTCCTCTAATGACAGCGTCTGATGACTGTGTTAGATTAAATAAATGGCTCGCTGTTCTCAGCAAGCCAACACCAGCATTATTAAGCTGCCTACCTGTGTTATGATGATGGATCTCAGTTAAGTCAGTGCGCCCTGCCATGCCAGGCAAACCACACATGCAGAACATGCCAGAGACTGTTTGTGAGAGCCATCAGCATGGAAAAATGAAAAAGAGACTGTAGAACAACGGGGAGGCAAAAATAAGATAACAGAGCGCAATGAAATCAGGTGCTACTCCATTAAAATAGTCACATTCTACACTTTCAAAATGTTTTATTTTATTATAAGCAACTGATGCTTTGTAAAAAAGGCTGTTTGCTAACTTTTATATGCAAATGACCTGTTATGATTTGCAAACATAAGCGTACTAGCATAGTTCAGAAGAGCAAGAAAAATCCTGTGTTCTATGAACGCTTGGTGAATTGCAGTATATACATATTTACTCACAAAAATACAAGAAACAGTGTAAAAGAACTGTGTACAAGAAACAACAAGAACTTTGATACCTAATGCAATTGTTTATAATGAGATATGTGTTACATGGCATGTGTGCATCAGGAAAAGACAAAAAAAAGACAACAGTGTCAACGTGGCATGACATTTGACAGGAAAAAAGGTGAACATATATGAAGCTCAGCAGAACATGTCAAACATTATGAAAAGCGCT
Source organism: Elopichthys bambusa (assembly GCA_037101425.1). NCBI lineage: Eukaryota > Metazoa > Chordata > Actinopteri > Cypriniformes > Xenocyprididae > Elopichthys > Elopichthys bambusa. The sequence continues at coordinate 5,437,052 of CM074436.1, read as the reverse complement.
AACAAGCTGATGCGTCAACTTATAGAACACCTGGGAAGAAACTGACTTTTTTTTGTATCTAATTAATCTGCATTCGTCACCTTACAGCTGTCATGCCACTTCATTTGTCACCTACATCAACCTGTATCCCAAAAGAGAACCATTGCAGAAGTTAAGATGCTCATAATAAACAAGAACAACACAGTGAATCACATCTGCATTAAAAGTTTCTGTGAAAAAGTTCATTATTATTAGGAACATCATAATTATGATTTTCTTTTGTTTCACCCTACTTTTTCAAAGCTTCGTTTGGCAGACAGAAATATGTGTCAGCGGAAAACTTTGGCTTGAGCCCAATTCTGTTGCTCATGGCAAAATCATTTTTCAATGCCATCAGCCAATTCAAATCGAATGGGCGTTGTTGACGTGCAAATGTGGGCGGTCATCTGCAACTTTCTGTCAGAAAGTTGGGAATTAGTCTTATGTAAGAAACATGCCCAATTGATAATAGTTTCAGACATCGTTATCACATCAAGGTACCAGCAGAAAGGTCACTTATTTTAGATGAAAAGACCAAAGAAGAGGACAGACGAAAACACTCAAAGACAAAAGCTCAACAAAAGTGGTGAAGTAAAAAATGAAGGCCGTACAGGAGAAAAGTGGGTGATGTAATTAATGTGGGATGCAAACTGAGCAAGAAAATGAGCGCGAGAGCTGTGGGTAGAAGAAAAGAAGAATAGATCAAGAGAAGAAAGAGATTCAGGAGGAGGAGAGAGTACATATTGTAATTCTGGATCATAATTATCTGTACATCGGTGTACAAGGTGCCTACATGTTTTCATAGAGTGTAAACACAGTTTTCATGTTTGAGAATTAGTTTTTTCAGAGTGTTATGTGTTTCTGTTAACCTTTGTACATTTATGTTTAGTTTTGTGTCTTGTTTTTCCAACCAACCTACCAACCAACCAACCAACCAACCAAATCAACCAAATCAATTAAGCAATCAATCAATCAATCAATCAATCAATCAATCAATCAATCAACCAATCAATCAATCAATCAATCAGACAACAAGACAATCAATCAACCAATCTTGTTTATTTTTTCTTTGTTCATTTTCACCCTCTCTTCTTGTAATTCAAACTCTGTCTATCATACGATTACCTACGACTGTCAACCTCAGCATCCAAAATCCTTTGAACCTTTGCTTAGTTGAATAGGCGAACCCTTTGCAAAAGAAAATCTAATAGATCCAATCTAATCTTTCTCACATCACTTCAAGCTGGCACTACTGTCGAGATATCCTGCCAGAATTGCCATGCTCTTTGAGTTCTCTTATCTGCAAATCAAAGCTGCTGTGGATAGTTGAGTTAAATCCATTGGCCTTGCCATAGTCTGTCTTCTCGCACACGATGAACTGAGTTTGCGGCTGATAGGAGCAATTAATCAAAATGCCTCCAGAGCCAAGGCAACGTGGGTAAAGTAATAAAACAGTCAATGCACGAACATCAACAGTTTGTAATGAGCCTGTTTTGGGCGCATTCATGACAGTAGATTCTGATCTACTGGCCAGTGCAGGTTCATTCATTCCCTTAAAAATCAAAGTGCTTCATCTACTACTGGCTGCAATCACATAAAACTAATTCCGTTAATGTATAATATCTGATTTTACATGTCAGAATCTAGCTGCTGTCAATATAATTGCACTTAAACCAATGGCATATTGGCTAAATGGGTCAGAAAGCCATGGTCAGAAAATGATGAGGTGCTTGCAGTCTGTCAGTCATTGTGCAAGTTCACATGGCAACAACTAGAAAGCCAGATGAGAATGTAGCAGTTCATTCAAGTTAAATGTCATATTCAGGTTCATTAATTTATACAACAGTTCAATAGACAAGAATATAATTTGTAATGTACATTTTAGGCACGGTATTGCTAGTTGCTCATTTTTGCTCCACTAAAAAATATTTCCAAAATAGAACTGTTGGCGTTTCTGAGCAACATGTGGTATTTTTTCTTGAATGAATCTGTGATTTTGAATTAATAGATTGAGTGAATGATTCAATGACAGCTCATTTGTGATCCTGGACCACAAAACCAGTCATAACGGTATATTTAAAAAAAAAAAAAATTTGATGATATTCGTATAAATGATATTTATACGAAAAGCTGAATAAATAAGCTTTCCGTTGATGTACGGTTTGTTAGGATAGGACAATATTTGGCTGAGATACAACTATTTGGAAATCTGGAATCTGAGGATGCAAAATAAATAAATAAATAAATAAAAATAAAAATATTGAGAAAATTGCCTTTAAAGTTTTCCAAATGAAGTACTTAGCAAAGCATATTACTTACAAAAAATTTGTGGTAAGAAATTTACAGAATATCTTCATGGAACATGATCTTAATATCCTATATGATTATTGGCATAAAAGAAAAAAAAAAAAGATAATTTTGACCCATTCAATGTATTGTTGGCTACTGCTACAAATATACCCGTCTTATGGCTGGTTTTGTGGTCACATTTGTTTAGTTTTCTGAATGAATCAATGTTTTGAACAAATTGGTTGAATGATTCAAAGATTCACTCATAAAGACAGCTGCTTTGCTGCCACCTACAGGCATACTGATGTAAAAATATTCTGAAAATAAAATAATCCCATGACTTTTTAATATTTCATTAATTTGCATAGATTTGAATTTTTGGTATTTTCTGGTATTTTTGTTTTCCATTACATTCAAATCTAAAATTCCAGTGAACGTTTAGATAAATCATACCATCGTGTCACAAACATTAGCTGCAGGATATTTCTTTTAATATCATGTTATGTGACACGCCATAATGTGCTAGCATATTTGTGATATTGCTATTAGCATATGCTCGTATAAATAAGCTATCAGAAGGTACCATATGTACTCAAAAGTGTGACAACAGCTTATGGCAGAATATATTTAGCCAAGCTTCATGAAACTGTCAGGAAGGTTCACTGCATTAGAGCACTGTGGACAAAGTCGACAAAGACACCTGCAAGACTGTATAACACTAATTTAATTTACAGTTTTTACAGTCAGATAAGTGAATTTAATTGATTGAATATAGAAACATATTTACAATAAGAATTAATATTATTATATTCCTTTCTGCAGTTTTTTTTTTTTTCTCAATAAAAACATTTTATCACCATAAAATTTTATTAATTTTATATGTAACTCTGGGCTTAAACTAAAACCATTAAAAAAAAAATGTGTTACATACATTTCATTGTATTACCATGAAATACTATCAGTGAGAAATCTATTTCATTTGCCTCTAGACCCGACCAAACAGCAAAGCCTGTCTACTGCCTATAGGCCAAACAAATGAATAGATGAGTGAATGGAAGTCCAACACTAATCTACGTCTGTTTAATGTCTCTGAGAGCACCAGTGGCACTCGTAGAGGCCTGTTGTAAGCCCATAATGAAGGGTCAAACTCAAGCCGCGCATTACAATCCGGCTGATTGTGAGATGGCAAGCTGGAAATTGTTGCCATGGATCAATGCTAGAGCAATCTGTGAAAGGAGAGCAGTGCAATAGCTCTGTTACTAATCAATGGCTATTCATTTTCAGCTACTGCACAGCCTCGGATGAGACATTTAATAGTGCGTGGTCAGATAATTACCACCTCCAATTAAGTTCTGGTGACAGGAAGGGATAAATGAAGACCATACTCGATTGACTTTAATGGAGAGACATGCCACACTCCGATCGAAATCATGTAAATGGCTGCCATTGTCACATCCTCCAGTGAAGCATATATAGTCCGTAATGAACTTGGATGGAAATGTTCAACTTTTTAAGCGGCAGTCGCGAAGTGCTGCAAAGGTAAAACTTTCCTTTTCCACCCTGAACGCATACGTGCATCACATTTATTAGCCTTTTTTTTTTTTTTCCCATTTGTGATACATCATGCAGATGTAGAACAGCATTCAGAAAACGGTAAGACAAAAAAAAAAAAAGAAACCCTGAAATTGTGATTTGGCTGTTCAGTCCTCAGATGCTTGTGCAGAAAAATATGACACTGAAAAAAAATACAGTGCTAGCCAGTTGATGCACTCTTTCACATCTGTCTTTGTACATATCTGTCTGTTTACAAAGCAATGGGCCTGGTAATAGCCCGGTTTCACAGAGCCAGGATTAGGCCTTAGTTCAATTAAGGTATTTAAGTAGCTTTTATAAATGTACATGTAAATGTATAAATGTGTCTAGAAAAAAAAAAAACAACAACAACAAAAAAACATTACTTGTGTGCATCTTCAGATAAAACAATAGCACTGTCATATTTTAAGATATGTCAGTATGCAACGGGTTGCTTGCGCAGGAACACACAACGAAGAAGATACTTTACAAACAAGTCTTTACTTAGTAATCCAAAGGGAGAATATACAGGAACAGGTATACACACAACACTTAGAACATACGAGAACATGCTGGGAAACGTAGTGCCGGTACAAGTGACTGTGACACAGTACAAGTCGCTTTCAGTTAAAACAGCTCAAACATGCATTTTAGTCTAGGACTAACTTAAGCCTTGTCTGTAAAACTGGGGGTATAATACTATAAGATAAATTATTATTCATTTTATTATTCATTATTACATTTTATATGAATTAAAATACATTTAATTATTAAAATTAGTAATCATAAATATATTTTCACATTAAAAATCCAAATTAAAACGTATTATTATTATATACTCATGATTTTCTTTTTCAATAAAGGATTGATGTGATATTGCTAACACTCTGGCTAAAAGATATAGAAGCTAAATGATGTTTTCACCAGTAACAATCTGAGACCGAGGTCATATCAAGAATTCACCTATGATTCCCAAAAAGTCAAGTCACCTTTATTTATATAGTGTTTTATACAATACAGATCGTTTCAAAGCAGCTTTAGTGTGATAAACAGGAAAATGATGATTTTAATGATGCAAACAGGGTTCAATTGTGCTATAAAGCAGCTCAAAAAAAGAAAACGGTGTCATTGTTCTGTTGAGATTTGTCAGTGTTGATTCAGTTTTGTTCAATAACTGCGTAAATATCATTAAATGTGAAATGAGTCCAATTCAGCTATAAAGCAGCTCAGTAGAAAACAGCGATGTCATCGTCCAGCTCAGTTCAGTTCTGATTCAATCAATAATATTGCTGAATATTAAGGGTCCCTAACTAAGCAAGCCAGAGGCGACAGTGGCACAGAACCCAAACTCCATCAGTGACAGAAATAGAGAAGAGTTGTGGAAATCAACCTGTACTGTTTATTTATTTTTTTAACTGAGGTTTTAAGTGAAATGAATCCTGACAACTATATTTGCTTGCATCCTCCCTTGTAAGAAAAAAGCCAAAGTCTTGGCTACATTCTGCAGACGAGAGCTAAAGGCTCTGTCTGTATTAGAACTCGCTTTAGCTACAGTCGTTTATATTAACTGTAACTCAAATTCTTGAGGAAATGCTTACAAACGTCTGTGCCAAATTCCCTGCGGGCCTTTAAATAGTTTACATCTAACTAGAGGCATGAGAGCCAGAAAACACACTGATACACTATAAAAATACATCCAATTGAATCTCATGCCAATGACTGTCTCGACTCCATGTTGTTTTAATTAAAACACCTTTAATGATTTAATTATTCAATACTGTGTATATCGCAAGTTTGTTCTAAAAAAGAACTTCTTGGGTGAATCACGCAAAAGCTGTGAAGAAATATTCGGGTCACATTGCTATGGATGTTCATATAATTAATCATTATATGAACACTGTAAATCATTATATATATATATATATATATATATATATATATATATATATATATATATTTTTTTTTTTTTTTTTTTTTTTTTTTTTTTAATTTTCACCTTTTCTTTTGGGGGTGATGAAACAGATCTGTTAATGAGAATCACTATAATCATCACAACAAAATAGTTAATACCAAATTGTCTCTTATAAGAGGTTCACTCAGAAATCTGAAAATCTCACCAGGTTTTGCTGTATGCCTGCATGTTCTCTTTTAACCATTAAATTATTTTTGAGTATGAATGCAGAAATATGTGCCAAGTCATGATCCCTTATTTCGCAGAGCCTATAAAACAGCTAATCTTGCATTCTAACAGTCTGCGGCTTTGAAAAACTAATACTACAGAAAGTTGTATTTACAGTACATAACCTCCCTTCTGTTTGTAGACCAATTATATACGGAGAGAGAAAAAAAAAACAAAAAAAAACTGTTTAATATTATCTCTTGGCTGTGTTCAGAGTACTTGGCAACCGTTTGACAGCCAGCAAAGCGTGGAAGTATTAAAGGAATTTTCAGCTGATCTTAAAGGGATGGTTCACCAAAAATGATAATTATACATTATGATCTCACCTTCTTGTCGTTTCAAATGACACCCCACTTCCCTGCTTTACGGTCAATACTCCACTATCCTATAAATAAAGGCAAAGGACCCTAAAAATAAATAAAATAAAATAAAATAATATGATTTCTCTTATTTAATCTCTGAATTATTAAAATGTATTTTTGCTTGTTATATGACTACAAAATGCTTTGAATATAGTGAACAAGATGTATGGACTAATTCATGACACTTTTATGGTGCTTTTGCATCCTTTTTGAAGCTTAAAATCTCAGTCATCAATCATTGTAATCGAATAGAAAAGAACGACCAGCACATTCAAAAACAAAAACAAATAAATCAACAAAAAACAGTCAAACAGGTTTGGAACAACAGAAGGGTGTAAATAATGACATAATCTTCATTCTCAGGTGAACTAATCATTTAAAGACATTTGTTTGTAGCTCTCCCACCCAACAACACTAAGTTATGAGAGCAAAAAGAAACAATTCATATGCCACAAACGCTTCAGCACAAAGCAAACATCTGTTTCAAGTATGCGTTTTACAGCCCTCTTGTTTCAGCACATGCTACAGATCCATCTTTCTGGCTCTCATACTCAATCTGAATGGAATAAACAGAATCTATTGTTGAATTACGTCTCCTCTGAGGATAAACTGTTACTATTGGGCTCCAAGCACACTCTCCTGTGGTAATTCCTTTATGTCAGGCCCATTAAACTGAAATTGTGAGTTTACGATCGCTGACTGTAAGACAAAACTTTCTCCTATAGCTCTGATACGACCCAAGGGACACATCTGCTCAACTTTAACTCGTGTATATGAGTTGATATCAAGCCAGCTTTCCATTTCTGTTTACATATACCTTATATCCCATGTTGAACTTCCCACACAAACCGTGTAATGCAAATTGCACGGCAGATTTCTGTCGGTCTAACCGCAGGACTAACCGCAGGTGTAACGGACGGCTTCGCTGACACACAAAGACTCATTTTTGCAGGGTTTTGTGGATCGCATTCTTGGCTGCTGGCAGTTTGATTCACAGTGTGAAACATATGAAAATTATTACTGAAGAGCGTTGAAATAAAGGCAAATGCTTTTTTAGCCTTTAAAAGAAGGCTAATGCTTTAAAGCTAGGTTTAACATACTGATAAATTGTATTGTGTATGCATAAGGATGGTAATGAAATGTTAGCTTGTTGACAAATGACTCTTATAAAGGCCCGTTCACACCACGCACAATGTCGTTCTGTTTATTCTAAGCATGCGCTGCAGTTTTGTCATCTGCCGCTTTAAATGCTCAGGCTCTTTAAAACATTCTGATTGTGTGAAGAAGTTAGAAAGTACCCTCATTTGTACTACATTTTAGCATGAAAGAATACAAAGATGTTTATATGGTTGTAACTCAGAGGTACTGCAATTTGTTGCAATGCGCATATGTCGAACGCCTGGAATCAAGTGAAGAATACTTTGCAAGGCTGTGCGTGCGACTATGCATGTACACGTAAAAAGAACAAAGTATACTTTCTGCTTCAGTGTGAACAGGCCTTAAGAGTAAAAAATATGTAGTACATACAAAAATTGGGTAAAATAGTCAGTTTTAACACCTTGGTTGTACACAAACTTTACAATATTCCTCATTTAAATAATTGTAAAATAGTTAAAGAGGTGGTTGATTATGATTTCACTTTTTTAACTTTAGTTAGTGTGTAATGTTGCTGTTAGAGCATGAACAACATCTGCAAACGAGTTCAATGCAAAGGGAGATATTTTCTTTTAAAGAATTCTCTGTTTAAGGACTACAACAAATGGCTGCTAGGGACTACAACAAGCTTCTTCCCGGGTTGGTGACATCACTAGCCCTAAAATTTACATAAACCCCACCCCCGAGAACATGCAATAAAGGGGGTGAGGCCATGTTATTGCAATACAGTACATAACACAAATGCAATAGCATGTCATAAAAGCAAGATGCCAACATGACAAGTTATAACCGTAATTAAACTAAACTACACCTGTTCTATCTTCATGCAGCATATATTTTCTGGCTCTGTAGGCATCTTACAACAGTTCCCACATGAGCGATTTATAGATTATCATGACAGAATATGCTAATCAATGACTTTAAGATAGTTAACTCCACATCAGCTACATAAATTCATCAACTAACCATTCAGAAACGTCCTGTTGCGTTCTACATGTCATCACTTCTTCTTGCGTCTCTCCGTCATTGTCCGACTCCGGTTTGAACATAAAAGGCTGAACAGTTTCTGACATTTTCAGTGAGTCTTCGTGAGGTAATCGGAGCTGCTAAGTGCTAACATGAGCTCTTAAAACTCTGCCCTCTTCTTGAGAGCAGCAGCTCATTTGCATTTAAAGGGACACACAAAAACGGAGCGTTTTTGCTCACCCTCAAAAAGTGACAAATTTAACATGCTATAAAAAATGATATGTGGGGTATTTAGCTAAAACTTCACATTCACACTTTGGGGACACCAGAGACTTATATTACATCTTGTAAAAGTGGCATTATATGACCCCTTTAATAGTATGTTAAAACTCGTGGGCATGACATTTCCCCAAAATGCTCAAAGTGGTTGACCAATCACAACACACTGGTCCAGCTGAACAATCAGAGCACGTTGCACTTTTCAGAAGGAGGGGCTTCATAGAGACAGGAACTAAACCGAGTGTTACTGACAGACTGGGAATAGAGGTGCTGCCATGGTGTCGAATATGTGAAAATAGTGTTTTTTGAACATTCAAGCATGAAAACCTGTTCTAGTAGAGAACAAAAACAAAATGAATACTTTATAAAAGGACATAATATGGCCTCTTTAATTTATTTTTATTTTAGTAATTTTAGCAACTTAGTTAGTTCCAAGACAACATTTCTAATTTTTATTCTTGAAGTTTAAGTTTTTTCAACTAATATTTATATTTTATTTTATTTCAGATTTATTCCAATGAACGGAAATGATTTTAAATATTTTCAGTTAGTAGTTCATTTGAATCTGGGTCATGGCAACGGTGCCTTAAGATGCTTCCCAATCCATATTTCCAACACCACACCACCCATCTTTTTGCTTAAATATGCTAAGTGTTTACAGTTTTATTTTATGTCAACATCATTTATAGTATGTTTTTCCTCTCTTTTTAGACCAATAAATAAATAAAAAAAAGTCTGTGTTTTTAGATGTACGTCGTTAAAAATAAGAGGAGTTCTTGGGAAAAGTGCACCAAGCTAATTAGTAGAATTTTCCTGCTGCATTCCTGACATTTTCATTTGAATCTCATCACATACAACACCAGAGGATTTACAAGTTCTCCTTCTGTATGTGAATTTATGCATATTTCTGTTTTATATCATCCTATTCAACGCTGCTATGTTTTTGAGACTCACAACTTATGCAAACTTTACAAAACATACATGCTTTCTATTTTTACTCTGTAACATTCCTGTTGTAGTCTGGCAGGTTTTTCATTATTTAGCTTCAATGAGAAGTGTGAAATACACACAACCCTCCCCCCAGCTACACCTTGGTGTTAGGAGCCTCCGGTGCAGAGGGGAAACTACAGTTCTTAAAAAACGTTAGATTAAGAGGTTGCTGGCTGATGATAATACAGACACAGTTACGCTCCTGAGGCCGTATGACTGACAGCTGCAGGCAAACGGATGAACGCTGTTGAATGTTGTTGCTCTGGCGTTTACTGACAGCTTATAAACAAGAGGACGTGCACTAGTCTAGACAGTCGTCTGGATACAGCTGGACAAAGTTCACCCTTTAAACACACTTTGAGATTCCTGAGAGGCAGACATAGTGATTTACATGCTGTTAAAATGTTAAATAAGCAGCTTTAAAACCATTCAATCATAACATAACTGTGTTTTTACTCGTTTTATTGGGTGACGTGATTCAGAAAGCTGAATGCATGTGCTGTTGACTCATTTTCAATTGAGCATTTAGTTGTATATGTCTGGAAATATTTCTGGAGCTTCACTAACCAAACTAAATTAGGGCTTGTTTTTTTCAGTCAAGCGTAAAACTTAAACATAAATGCATCAAAGTTAGGTAAAACCAAAAAATAAATTCTTTCATGAATAAATGAACTGAGAAATCAACTTAAAATACAACTTTTACAAAAGCATAAAGCCACAGCAGTGAGAAAAGCCAGCGAGAAAGCAAAATGTAGATGCACTAGCTTCACACTCTCTCTTCAACTCAAGACGTTTGCAAGAAGCACAGCATGTCACCTCATCAAAATCGCACTGCTGTTACTGCCAAGTTTCTTTACATTTTTATCCGTTTTATTCCAAAATCCTCAGGAAAAAAACACATAGAAATGAAATAAATAAATAACCCACAAAGTCACATAAGAACACCAAAGTTTGACTATCACTTGGGGAATACTAAAAACATATTTCGTCACATTGCTATAACAGACCAGAAAGAGTCGACAGCCGTGCTATTTTACACACAAAGTTGGGTCCGATTTTGTTTTTCCAGTCCATCACCCTCAGGACTTAAGCAATAGGGTACAATAAGACCATTTAAAACTGACATTTGTTGCATATACAATTATGCTTTTAGAAGAAGCCTTTATCCAAAACAACTTATTCTGAGATAACTATCTGGATGTACATTATCCCGCTTATTACATGGCTTGCCACATAAGTAAATAATTAAGCACAAAATATTGATCTGAGTCAAAATATTTTATTAGCTCTTTAAACGCAAAGCTTCCACGGAGAGAGCAGTTGCTAGTTCAAACTAGATGGACATTTAAGAGATAATGTTACAGTACAGTCATAACCACATTTTACATGGCATTTCGCCACATAATTATGGGGATAAGAAATATTGATCTGAGCTGAAACCGTTTTAAAATCGTTTGTTAATCCGCGTTTGTATGAGTGCGGGTCCACGATACTGGATGACAATTAAATATCTGTACACAAAATATTGATGTGACTGAGTTTTAATATTTTATTAGCTCACCAAACGCAAAACTTCGACGAAGAAATTTTTTTCATAGCAAGCGTATAGCGCTGCTGACTGCCGGATAAGCCTGTTATCTTTTTTTTTCTCAAACTATGGTGCGATTGACCAATCAGAATCAAGTATTCCACAGAGCCGTGTAATATATATATTAGTGCTGTCCCCGATAGTCAACTAATCATTAGTCGACTAGAAGAGGCTTAGTCGACCAAAATTTTATTAGTTGATTAGTCGCAAAAAAAAAAACAAAAAAAAATCTGAGGGACAGATCATTGACGGCAGGTCCTTGTGGTAATTACAGTATGTCGGACAGGAAATCCAAACATTATCATCCGCCTATCATCCATCGACCTCAAATATGGCTTATCATTTGAATGTAATAGTAGGCTGCTTGTTCTAATGTTAACCTAGATAAATGTGCAATATTATTAGGTGCATATCCAAGTGTTTGTTCGGAGTGTGGAAGCTAAAGTATAGCTTGCTTACTGCACGACATGGAGGCACTGGAGCGATCACTTGCATTTTTTGTGATAACAGCGGAAACAACTTAAACTCTGTCATTTTTGTTATAATGTATTATGCGCACGTATAGTACTCTCGCTGTCTATCGAGAGACAAAAATGCAATAAAACCCTTCTTAACTGAAGTTAATTGCGCCTTGAGCACTGAAAACACATCTTACATGGAAGTAAATGACTGGTGTGGTCTTCATTAGGTAAGGTGCAGAAGCATTTGGCTCTTGTGAGAGTTTAGAAGAATCCATCTCACACCAGAGCGAGAAAATCACTCTAACCTGTACATGCCAGAAAGTCAAAAAGTGAAGAACCGGTTAAAGGTCTCAGATGTTCTGACGGCAAACATGCAAACTTTCTCAATGCCTGGGTGACTGGATAGAAATAGAGACCTTTTGACAGGACAGTTTAAGCTGTCATGTTAAACTGCAGAGGAGGAAACATGCACACTTCAGATTCCTTCAAAATGCGCATAGTGGCCCTAAAAAGTATTTGGGCACTAAAACTGTTTTGCATTAGATGCAAATGACAATACAATACTTTCAGTCTTTTTTTCCCAACACCACTTATATTGCTTTGCCATTTCAAAGAAAACAAACTTATTTTTATCACGTTTTGCTTTTAAACTATGGAAGCTTTTTTCCTCCACGGAATAATAATAAAAAAAGTTAATAGCGACTTCTTATCTGACAATTCTGACATTTTTTTTTTTCCTCACAATTGCAAGATTTCATAATTTAAAAAAAAAAAAAAGTCAGAATAAAGTCTGAATTGCAAGATATAAACACAGAAGTGCGAGAAATAAGTTGTGTATTTATATCTCGCAATTATGACTCCCCCCTCACCCCCCAGAATTGTCAAAAAACTAAGATAAAAAGTCGCAACTGCATTTTTATTTCAGAGTTTCTCACAATTCAGACTTGCGAGAAATAAAGTCACAATTGTGAGATATAAACTTGCAATTGCTTGTTTTAAAGTCAGAACTGTGCGTTTATATCTCGCAATTCTCTTTTTTTATGATATTTTTCTTTGAGTTGCGAAATATAAAGTTGGAATTGCAAGAAAAAAAAGACAGAAATGTAAAAAAAAGTTGCAATTGTGTGAAAAAAAGTCAGAATTGCGTGTTTATATCTCGCAATTCTTACTTTTTTTTAGCCAGAAATGTAAGCTAAAAAGTTGCGTTTTTTTAATTCAGAGTTTATATCCCACAATTCTTTTTTTTCCCTCGCAGTTTATGACATTTTTCTCAAAATTGTGAGATTTAGGCCTGGTTTCACAGACAGGGCTTAGCCTAAACCAGGATTAGGCCTTAGTTCAATTAGGGCATTTATAAACGTACCCTAGAAAAAAACAACATTGTTTTGCATCTTCAGATAAAACAGTGGCACTGGCATATTTTAAGATATGTCAGTACAAGTTGCTTTCAGTTAAAACAGCTCAAACATGCATTTTAGTCTGGGACAAGCTTAAGCCTTGTCTGTGAAACTGGGGGATAAAGTCAGAATTGTGAGATAAAAGTCATAATTACCTTAGTTTATCTCTTACAATTCTTGTAAGAATTTTTCCTCCTAAGACTTTTTCCTCCACAATTCTGAGTTTATATCTCAAATTGGAATTTTATTTTACACGTCTTTAATTGAGGAGAAATAATGTCAGAATTGCGAGATATAAAGTACAAGGATTGCTTAAGGGTATAAATGTGTTTTCGGGCTACTGTACATAATAGCGGTGTGTGCACGTGCATTTCATTGGTGCATGCGAACATAAAAGATGTTCACGCATACAAATGCGGCTCTCCGTTTCAAAACCGTCCCCTGTCATAGTCAAGGGCCTCCGATGGCTCTGGAAAGCTATTTGGTTTCCAGCTGGTAGAGTTAAGCTGGAAAGAAATGCAGCAAGTAATATCAACATTCAGCTCATGTACAGTAGCTTCCCACAGTTATATTCACAGGATTTGGCTATCGAAGCAGAATTTTCATGTTTCTCCTCAAGCTGTAGCCGTGCATTATGAGGAGACCGTTATGAATAGACTAGCAGATTAAACAAATCTGTTTACGCATAACGCTTGATGCGTTACCATGAGGCCTGGAACGGAGCATTTATTTTACCTCTCAAGTAAAAAAAAAAAAAAAACGTAAAAAATTAAAAATCATTTCTCCAGATTATGCTGCGCCAAACAATACGTGCGATTTAAACCCAATTAGCATGTTAAGCTTCTGCAAGAGCTGCCTCGCAAAATGGGCCAGTGTGTATGATCGCATTTCTAATTACTCATTAGTCTTGACTGTTTGGAACAGATGAATCACAGCACCATTATACATGCTGAACAGATTGGATGGATGGAAATATCATGATGAAATCTTCCTAGCATTTTTTGGCATAAAATGAGCATCGGATTATGGACACATTATCCGCTGTGAGGCCCATATGAGAGACGATGTCCCTGAGTAACGTAATCCTGCCAAAAAAAAGAAAAAAGTCAAAAACACGATTCCATTCTTTTCTGCTTTTAATACAACATATTTAATTAATTATAACAGAATTAAATTATTTATTATTATAATTATTTATAAATTGTATGTTGCTAACATGTTTTAACACACTGCATGTTTTAGCATGTAGCTAGCATATTTTACCACATTGTTAGCATGATTTAACACTTTGCTAGCATAAATTATTGCATGTTGCTGACATGTTTTATCATATTACTAACATGATTTAGCACTTCACTAGCATGAATTAGCATGTTTAAATAGTAGATCAGTATGGTGGCTTGACAAAGCCAAAATAATAATAGTCTGTGACAGTCTGGATGTTGATTCATGAAATATTTACATTTAAGCGCAGACAGAATAATTACATGATTTTGCATTGCATCTATTTAAACAAAACAAAACAAAACAAAAAACAAAATCCCATTTCTTTCATATCACACATCCAACCCGAAACAGTGTAACTCTGAATATCTGCTTTTGGCCAAAATGTAATTTTCATCTACAGAAAAAAAGCAAAGAAAAAAAAAAAGCAGGAATGTGTGTTGATAAATGTTGTTTTTTTTTATGAGAGCTTTCTTCTGACCCCCCTCAAACTTCACAAATTAAAACTCAGCCAGAAGCAGCCCCATCCTGACCTTCCCGTTCCATTATCTCGACTGTCTCACAGAGGACAAGGAGGTGATAAGTTGTTTACTGTACGGGTCCAGAGGGATAGCAGGGTCCCAGCCTCGGGAAGCGCAGTGGCCGTGGCGTTACTGAGCTGAGTGCATTTTCACAGTGCAGTCACTGGATGTGAGATTTTATGCCTGGTGTGGCAGGGAGAGCGGAGCGACGACAGCGGCTGTCATTTGGGTTCAGCTATTGAGTCGCTGCACATTCAAGGGCAAACCGAAGTTAGATAAGTGAAGTGAGAGTTCACGAAACACAGACATAAAGCATCGACCAACAGCCGCTGATAGCTTTGGGCCCTGAGTCAAACCAATTCTCCAAGATGATATTTAGGACTTGGACAAAGAAATAAACCAACCTTCAAAGGTAATGACAAAGTACAAATCATATTACTACCATACACTTCATTTTTTAATATATTGAATTAAAAAAAAAAAAAAAAAAAAAAAAAAAATATATATATATATATATATATATATATATATATATATTTGGTGATGGGTAGGTTTAGGGGTGGGGTTAGTGGTAGGTCATTCATACAAATTCATACGAATTGGACAACTCGTAAAATACGTACAATTTGGCAAAAAAAGTACAAATTCACACAAATTAGCCACCTCGTCAAATATGTACAGATTGCGTGGGATCGGGTTGGCCATATCGCATGGCTACGAGTGTGATATTGCGTTTATACACAAATTAGTAAATAAATAAGAAACAACAGTCTGTGTCTTTGTCCTTTTAAAGGTTAAGGGGATTTCCCATGACAGCGCTAAAACTATTTCCTTGTTTACAACAAGTCCCTATCAATTTGCTACTGACTATGCCGTCTATGCCGCAATCTAATGCTGTAATAATGTAACTTTCACTGAAGTCCATATAACGATCACTAACGGACCCTTTCTCAATGCAAAATACAGCATATTTATTGAACAATAATTAAAATAACAACAATAGCCATTATAAAAGACGATAAGAAATAAACACACAAACAATTCAGGCAAATGTACAAAAGCAGTGCTCTAGTACAGGATTTAAGTTAAATATAGTCTAACTATAAAGATATAAAACCTAATTAAAATACCCCAAATTAATTATATCTCATGTTTAACCACTAACCACTAAGTCAGCGGCAAATTCCCTAAGCACTGGAACTCACATCTTCGAAAGTGTCTAAACAAACTGTAAAATAGGCACTATTTTACTATGAGTCAAATATTTGAGGTCTAAATAACTACATTCTCACCTAAAAATCTCTTAAAACTACATGCTGACACAACATTAGTATTTCTAAAAATATGGTGGATTTTTTTGGACCGCCATGACAGTTGCCGCAAAAGGAGTGATACAAACGGTGAAACGGTTTCAGTACTGATACTGGGGGAATATCGCACAGCTCTTAGCCAATCAGATTTGAGAACCAGAAAGAACTGTTGTATATGTTAGAGCTGCACAATTAATCGTTAAAAGTTAGCAATCCTATGCAATCTCATTTGTAAATGACACTCTTTCGCCTGTGTCTATAAAACTAGTTTAGATTACAACAAATTCTGTTAAACTGACTACTAGCACAATTCACTTGTTAACGATGGTCTCTTCAGTAAAACCCCCTAGTGAAGCAAAGCAACAGTCACAAATTTCCATGTCTTGAAGTGTGAGTCCACATATATATCTAACGACAGTTGTGTTCATAAATAAGAGACCTGCTGCAGTGACCACAGGGAAGGAAGGACAGGTGTGGGTGTATTAGATCTTAATGGGACCTTGAGCCGCTCTGGGAATTGACTTATTTGGCTCTTGGCAGAGGGGCTGACGTATCGCCGTCACCGTGGCTGATTATAGACGCGCTCAGCAGAATGATGTGTGCTTGGCCTTTTCATGCTTCATTAACAAAATCAGGCAACCTGCCAAATGCATGCCGCAGCTCATTAAGTCGGTAAGGGGAATAATGTTGAATGCAAAGTCTGGGAGATACCGCAGAGCCGCCCATCCAGCAGTGCAAGAGAATATGGGCTGGATCATTTACCGGACTGTCTGCTTGCATTTATATTTATTAGTGATACTTGTACTTAGAGATAGAGATCAGGACGAAAGCATAACTTTTTCCAAAGATCTGCAATGTTTGTGAGATACAAATGATTCCTCAAACCATGTGTCTTGTTGAGAGCTGTTCTAATGCTTTAACAAGAGATCAAACTTACACAGATAAAACCCCATAGGCTTGCACTGAAGAAGGGACCATAGCATAATCATTTGTAAGTACCTAACAACCACCCAGCACACCCTAGCAACCACAGAGCAATGACCTAGTAACCACCTAGAAAGTACTAGCAACAACACATCAACATGCTAAAATAAAATAAAAGCAGTTAGAATACCATAGAAACAACATTACACAATTTCCATGATTTTTTGATATATCCTTACAAAACATAAGTATACTTCAAGTTTATTTTAATTAAGTATACTTAAGTAAAGTTCAAATATAGTTTATCAATGTACTAGAAGTATACTTGTAAGTGTGCTGTTTCAATACTACTTGGGACTAAATTGGCCCACTTTTTAGTGTATAAAAGTATACTTTTAAGTATGCTTTTATACACTAAAAAGGGGGCCAATTTAGTCCTATTTTAGTTTAGTTTTCGTTTGTACTGCAACTATACAAGTGAACTTATGTATACTGATAGTTTACAAGTCAAATACTTGTAGCACATTTTTTAGTTTATGAAAGTACACTTTGAAGTCAGTAAACTACTAGTTTAATAGTTTTATACTGCAAGTATACTTGTAATATTTCTTTAAGTGAACATATATTTATAGTTTACTATTTATATATCATTTTTACACATAGTATTAGTACACGAAGTATTAATTCCTATTTAGATATTTATTTTTAATACTTTATACTTTAACTCTTTCCAGTTTAAAAACATTTTATTCTAGCTTCATGCGTCTTTTTTATATCAACACTTGAATGTGGGCAAGTTTAATAAAAAACAAATAATAATAATAATAATAAAAAACAAACAAAAACATTTTAAACAAAAAGCTAAGAAAATCATAGTTTTGTCAAAGACATTCAGAATAATGATTAAAACAGATGCAGTAGATTGAGTTCATCAACACCCCCAAAGCTTCACAGTCGTTAACCCTTCCTGGGTTGACATTAAATTCAGTAACTTTATGGCAATTTTGAACTTATATGCTGTTCAATGTTTGATGATCGCATTATTTTATATTTGCATAAGCAATCTTCTATCACTTGTTTCTGCTTCAGTTAATAGCAGGGAATGAGTACATTTGAAGTAAATTCCTATGTACACTACCAGTCGACTAGCCTACACAAAAAATCTGATACTCAGAATTAGGAACATATCTGTTTTCTTTATAAATCAGTATTTTCAAACAATGTTAGTTTATAAGACAGTATGTAAAACTACGTGAAAAAAAAAAATTTACTAGGCTACTCAATGAAAAGAGGAAACACAACTACAAGCAAGTATACTTATAATACTAAATTATACTTTTAAGTATCCGTCAAAAGATTGAGTACAAGCATAAGCCAAATATACTTTTCTGTCAGTATTAAGTCAAGTATACTTATGTGCAATTTTAAATATATATTCTGAGAAGTACATAAACTGTATTTCTGAGAAGTACAGACTAAAAGTATACTTTCTTATTTTTAGTTTAAAAGAAGTATACTAATAGCACACTTAAAAAAAAACTAATTTAGATCTCATGTCCATCATAAAAGTCGCAATGAACAAAAAACGTCTGTGTTTTGCTTTGTTCTATGTGGCTCATAATCAATTAATTCGCAGAAAATCAGGTAAATCATTTGACTTTTGACATTCTCTGATGATCTGGATGACAGAAAAACAAGCTGCAGACATACATATAGATCAGAATTTTCAACTGTAAACAACATAAATCACTGACATGCAAATTACCAAAACAAGGATAAACAAAGTATTACTGACATATTTCACATCCTGAGATGAAATCCCTCTTCATTATCCTAATAAATGGATGTTAACATTGGCTTTCATAAAGTTTATGGCAGTTCAGAGTAATAAACTGAACTGACGGGTCTCAAGAGGATAAAATCTCCATTAGCTGCTAGGAAACTTGAACATAACAGATCAATAAGCTGCATGTGAATTAAAATAACCCTCTAAGATTTAATGTTTTGAGCTCAAGATGAAGCACAAGATGAAGAGATCAGGACAGAATATAATGCTATTATATTGTGTGTGGGTCTAAAAATCAAATCACTCGTTTCAGTATAAATCAAAAGAATAAAAACAACATGCAGGAAAAATTTTTACAATTTATGCATTTCTTTTATTAAAAAAGTGGATTGTTTTACTTTGTGCCGTGCCTAATACATGAACATAATTAAAAAGTATACAAAATAACAACAGATAGATAACTAATTAAATGGGAAATGGGAAAATTATTTCAGTTTCATTTATGTATGTTATCATATATAAGCCTTTCAGGTTTGAATAATATTAATAAGAGGAATAATAAAATATCTACCTGCATCCAGACACTGAAGAATGAAAGGAACCTTCAATGTTAATTATATTTCATATATACTTTAAATGAAATTTAATCTTAGCAACCTGCCGTTCTCTTTTCTACAGGATTAATGAACTGTCATCATTTGAAAATTGAGTCTTTTCACATTCATGTGTACTGTGTCAGTTGTAAATGGTGCTGTTTTCACAAAACCAGGTATCAAAAAGCCAAAAAAAGCTTTGATTTTATATTGAATTATTACTATTTAGCTATTTAACTCAATTATTTTAGCAGTGCGTCTTGCACATCATATAACGTCATACAACAGGTTTTTAGTCGCAGCTTGCTCCTTGATGTAAATTATATTCAACTTCAAACATGAGCAAATTTATGGAGACAATATTGTAATAAAATAAATATTCCAGTATTTATAATAAACACTCTTCAATATTTCACATTTCAATCAATTTCTTTGCTATTTGTGTTTATATATAGAGATCACATCTGAGTAAATGAGATGAGATTTGATATTCCTCTTTCATTTGCCACGTTCAGACACACTAATGCATCTCATGTCTACATATCTTCATGTTTCCAACACCCTACAGGCATCTTCTGGAAAATGACATGGTTATTAAGTGACCACAAGTATTGTGGAAATGAATATTAATACCAAACTGAGGTATGAAACTGGACAGGGTGTTTAAGAGAACAGAGAGTTTGATGAAGAACAAGAAAACATTTCATAAACCATTAAAAAATGTATTTCGAGGGCAGGGCGATATGTAACAATTTTGTTTCTATTTCTGCTATGTTAAAATAACAAATAACAGTGTTATTTTCAGTTAATTTTTGAATTAACTGAATTAATTTTTATTTTTTTAAAAATTATTTTTTAATTTTTGTTAAAAGAATTTAACGTGAGTTTGAATATAATTTTGTGTGACCTTTATAGCCATACTGAAAGTGACAATGGATAAATCACCTCAGATATTGAGAATAAGTTAGAGGGGTCCTATTATGCCCTTTTACGAAGTCTTGATTTTGTTTTTTTGGGGTGTACTAGAATAGGTTTAATGCTTGACTATTCATAAAACGCATTATTTTTCACATATTTTACATTATTGCAGCACCTCTCTTCTCAGTCTGTCTCAAACGCTCTGTTTAGTTCCTGTTTCGATGAAGCCCCTCCCTCCAAAATACGAAGTGTGCTCTGATTGGTTAGCTGGCCCAGTGTGTTGTGATAGGCGAACAACTTATAGCGTGTTCCTGAAATGTCACGCCCCTTACCATTACCACGAGTTTCATCTGTTCAGGTGTAAATATTAACAATGCTGTCAAATTTGCCATAACTCAAGCCCGATTCAGACCCTGAGAATTCTTACGAACAAAAGGATACGGCTTTACTGTAGCTAACTTAACCTGATATAATTTGCATGATTTTTTTTTTTTTTTAAATGATTAAAATATTTTTAATTGAGGGAAATATTACATTAAATGAATCCTGTATGAAAGAAGGGTAAATACTGTATATAATTTCACAGCAGCAGTGGCACACAGTGACAGCATTAGCATTTGGGCTCCCCAACATGAAGCACTTTATTTTTCTGCAGGGTGCCATAACTCATGACACATTTAGAGCTCTAATGCCTGCAAATGGCCACACTAATGGCTGCCATATCCGTGTTTGCATCCTGGACAAGTCAAGAGTAAATAAGAGAGTCTATAGACCCTCAACACTGATTTTATGTTTGACACAGTTTTGAAAGAAGTCACTCAAGGGGGACGGTTAGCCCTTAATTTACCCTTAAAAAAGCAAGTTGGATTGGAAAATTGTGGTTTAGTTGTTTGGAGTGGCATTAAACTGGAGGTTGTGGGTTTATTTGGGCTTTGCAACAGCTGTAAGCGAATATACTCAGCCGTAGAGTGTCAGTCATTCATATTTATGGGTCTGAACTCGCTTTAAATTAGCTTTAAATAGCTGCAATACCATAATTGATAAGATTTAATGCGAGACTAAAAATAAATAGATTCAACAATATTTAAATCGCTATAATGGGGATAGTTCATCCAAAATAATCATCACCTTGATTTAAACGACATACATTTTTATTCACTGGAAATATTGCCTTCTCAAACATTGCTCACTCTTCTGCAGGTTTAAACCTAGTGCATTCACAATATATGTAAGAATATATAATAAACAAAATTTAAACTATTAAAACTAAAATGAATATATATTTATATAACAAACTTAGTTCAAACAACAGCATTTAACTAGATAAAAGATGGAAAATGTAATGCAAATGATTCAAATGAATCAGTGAATAGTTTTTTTTTAAGCAGCTCATTAAAATGAACCATCTGAGTGAATCAACTCAGTCAAATGAATCAGACTTGCCATTCTAGTAGAGCGTGTTTGATAACTCAAACCTCAGCTCGCTTGGTTGCAGGGTTGCATGCATAATATAATGTGACATCACATTAGTGTAACAATTTGTCATACTGAGTTGATTTGTGCTGAACTCCAAAAGTCTAAGATCACTAATGAAAATGCTCCTTTTGGCATTTTTTTTTAATAATTTAATAGAAGTTGTCATTACAAATTATTATCAGCACAGCAATAATGCTGCCTTCACGTGCTATCAGAATGACCATAAATACGAGTTTCCTAGTGGGAAATTGGACAACCTCTCAGGTCATATTTACTACTGGGAAACAATTTTGATACTTGAGTTCCAGAGTTGGGGGGGCTGTAAACTTTGAACATGGCAGAGGTGAGAATGATTGCCTTGTCTTGTTGTTAAAGTTGTTAAAGCATATTGTATATTTAATACACAGCAAAAATAGCATGTATTCGACCTAAATTCCAGATTCGTCAGCTAGTGCGGTGAATGTTTATATGGTTGTCAACGAATGGGACGCTACATTTTATTTAGAATTAAATATCTTCAGTACATTTCAGTACATGGCTTTAATAAGATTTCCCCAGAAAATAATCAATAAACCTGGTGTCCTTAATGATTTCTATTCTTCCCGACAACAAAGCACTTGAACACGACAAGCTTGTAATCACGACTTCAGAAGTGGGAAGTAGGAAATTTGAGAATGTCTTGGTATTGGTTTCTTCCCTTTGAGCAAAATGAAATAAACGTGATTGTAACGAGGCGGGACTAAGGGTAGGATCCATCTGCAAGCTTTATTAACAGATGCGTAGTCATACAGGCAGGGGTCATACAGGAGCAAACAGGAATGGCAGGGAACAGGCAAAATCGTAGTTGTTGAACAGGCAGGGAATCAGGGCAGGCAGATATCATTCACAAACCAGTAACACAATAAACAGTCCAAGGGCAGGCAGCAGAGAATCGTAACCGGGAAACAGACAGGAACAGGAACAGGAACAGGAACAGGAACAGGAACAGGAACAGGAACAGGAACAGGAACAGGAACAGGAACAGGAACAGGAACAGGAACAGGAACAGGAACAGGAACAGGAACAGGAACAGGAAGACTAACACAATGACAAACGCTCAGAATTGCAAACAGAGTTAAACAAGACCTCGCAAAGTGTATGTGGATGTGAGTGGCTTAAATAGTCCAGGTAATGTGCTGCAGCTGGGTGTGGTGATTATGGATTGGTAGAGTGAGTGCAGGTGATAACCAGGGAGGATTGTGGGAAATGGAGTCCGGGAATGACTGGAACCGTGACAGTGATGATCATTGTGATGGCTAAGGCCACACTTATTAAATAGATTACTTTATTTCAATGGTTCTAGGTTTTTTTTATATTATTTTTTTTTGTAAGTAATTGGGTTTGTTTTGTTTGATGGATTGTTTTCCCACTTGTTTATACATTTCTATGCATTTATTTTGTTTCTTTAATATTATTTACCCAAACCATTTTTTGTTAAAGGTGCATGCTCTTTATGTGCGCATATAACATCAAAGAGCGATAATTCGTTGCTAGAGTGCACGCTAGTGATTGAATAAAACCAAGACAAAGATATGGGTTTAATACTGTTTCTTTATTGAATTGTTTTGAAATCGTGTCTTACCCGTGGTTCCGCCTAGATCCGTGACTGCAGCATGGAACAAAGGCCTGTTATTAAAAAGAGCGCGGCATTTCCTCATGTCCTTTATATATCCTTTGTTGGGAATTATGGGTAACATAGTTTTTTTTTTGCTACCATATGGGTTTGAGATTGTTTGTTTATTTAAATGTATTTTTGTAAAGTTTATTTTTGTGTTTATTTTTATCATTGTTTTATGGTGAATGTAATTTTATGTTTATGAAGTTAAATTGTGTATATTGTATATTCTCTGAGGTTTGATTTATTGAATTAAGACCCCCTGTAATTATAAAATGGTTTAGTCTGCCTTGTTAAAAGGGTTACATTTTCTGTGGTTGAGTTAGTTCTGGTGAGGGATTCCTTGAGAAACATCTGAGGCCCAGAACTGTTGATTTGTAATTTATTTAGTTTTTCTTTTCTTTTCTTTTTCTTCCCCTTTCGCACCTGTGACTACATGAGTGTGGCAATTAATAAAATGGGAAAAGTGAAGCTTCTATGAGTGCCTCCTGAATATTTTTTTGAAGAACCCTTACAATCATGTTCCCCAATATGATTTGAGATGGTCCAAAGAGCTTCTTGAGCTTCATTGGAAGAAAGAAAATCTAATTTTCTGAGAGTTACATGATCAATTTAATTTTGATCAGAGACTTATTCTTATATAATATGTTCTTACATAATGTTATATCTAGGTTCAAATGACAACACCCTTATGTTTTCAATGATTTTGTAACAATACTGAACAATTTACAGCAGAACAGAATGGCTCGGACAGCAGCAGGAAATAGTGAACAGTCTCTAACACCTCATCAGTGATGCATAAGGATGTGTCCACCTCCAGATCCTGCTTGATTTGAAGTATCTATAAGCAATATTTTGTTGATGACAGGCTGATCCAACGAGGTTCTTCCCCACTATGATTCACCGAGCATCAGGGCGCTCCGACGAGGATCATTATCGTTCATTTTCATCATTCTGTGACACAGCGGGTCATTTTCGGCAGGCCTCTTCAGAGCAGAGCATTAGTTAAACAAGCACAATGGTGGTGCTTTATCTGTACATCCCCCTTGTTATCAGACGACTGGATGTGAATGTTATTTTAATTCCTGCATTGGTTAAGATTCTCTCTCCCCACCAGCTGTGACCACCGACGGCTGCGACGATATTCAGATCTTCTTTATGTCACACAGCCAGCAGGTTTTCACTATGATGTCTCATTTAGACGGTCTGCATGCCGTCTGGACCGCTTGGCCTCTTTTTGATTCATTAGCAGGCAGATCAAACTTTTTAAAACTCAGCTTTTGGTCATATCTGATTTTGAGGGGCACCATTAACAAAAGAGCATCTATGCAGTCACAGTATTTAATGCATTCAACTTTCTATTTCTGCAAAATGACCTACTTTTAAACTCAACTAGGGAGAGGAAAATATTAGAAATATCTTTAAAATAATGGAACCAAAATAATGTTCAGTTCTGTTTATGGCTCTCCAGTGACTAAATGACTCTTTCTTGATGATTCTTTCGCCAATATGGACATGTCATCAAACTAAACAGGGCTGTGCACCCATTTAAAATTGAATTGAAAATGTCTTTTACATTTCAAATCAGTTACTGAATTTGAATAAAATTTTAATTAGTTAAAAAAAAAAAAAAAACAGGACTGGAAATCGGCAATTCAAATTTGAATTAAGGAAAGAATAATAAAAATGGGATGGATGGATGGATGGATTTTACTACTTAAAAATGACCATAGAGATGGATGGATGGATGATACATAGATAGATTTTAACCATCTAAAAATTACAATATAGATGGATGGATGGATGGATGGATAGATACAGACTTACTTTATTTAAAATGACAATAGAGATGGATGTATGGATGGATGGATACATAGATTTTAACTTTATTTAAAAATGAGAATTGAGATGGATGGATGGATACATAGATTGTAACTATCTAAAATGACAATATGGATGGATGGATGGATGGATAGATACAGACTTTTACTTTATTTAAAAATGACAATAGAGATGGATGGATGGATGGATGGATGGATGGATGGATGGATACATAGATTGTAACTATCTAAAAATGACAATATGGATGATGGATGGATGGATGGATGGATGGATAGATACAGACTTTTACTTTATTTAAAAATGACAATTGAGATGGATGGATGGATAGATGGATGGATACATAGATTGTAACTATCTAAAAATGACAATATGGATGGATGGATGGATAGATACATAATTTTACTTTATTTAAAAATGGCAATAGAGATGGATGGATGGATAGATTTTAACTTTACTTAAAAAAGGCAATAGAGATGGATGGATGGATAGATTTTAACTTTATTTAAAAATAGCAATAGAGATGGATGGATGGACCAATAGATATATCATTTTTACAAAAAGATTAAAAAACACAGCTACAGAATTTAGTTATCAGTAATTTCAGCCATGTCTGACTCGAAATGAAGTGAGAACCCCTGACAACATGTTAAAGATACATGTTCCTATACATGTTCCTACTTCAGACTTGCTGCAATTAATGGCATTTTATTTTAAAGAGCTTAGTGTAATAGTATTGTTTTTTTGTTTAGTATTGATGTTTTGTAAGCTATGAAGTTACTCCCAATTATTGCTTCCTTAAAAGGACTACAGAACAATTCCCATCTCACTGTCATGGCCTGTTGTTTTTTTGGCAAGAAATCCTTGCTACAGCACCTCTCATGCTATATAACCACTGTAAATGGCCTGATGAGCAGTGTATCATGAGCTTCGAATGCCATAATTGGCCACTGAAGTGCCCCAAAAGCACCCCGGTCCATTAAAGGAGCCATTTAAATACAACAGGATCATTACAGCTCATCAGGTGCAAAAGATCACCTTCAACCGTTAGCTCTCGATGAAGAGCCACTAGGCGATATCATGTAATCCCGTCCTGAGACAGGCTATTAATTAACAAGTGCTCACCGAAGGGACCTGCCTGCACTTCCTCTCATTGTGTCTCCTTACTGGAGATCAATGCGACTCCCTGCCGATACGTCTCGCTGACGCCTTTTGTTTTCCATACCAAGTACGCAGCGTCTGGATTCGCTGCCAAACAAGGGAACGCACGCATGCAGGTGACATTGACATGGTCGTCCTTTTGTGCGAAGACTCCAATGCATTGAGCCAGAATCACAAGCCTCACGTCTGTTAATATTTTATTTACTACTTTTACACTGAGAGAAGACAGCGCTTGCGTTTGTCTCCATTGTATTTCTTTATTTATTTCTCCTCGGTGTGACCCACTGAAGCTCGGTCTCAGCACTCACAGATATGTTTCAGTGTGAGGCAGGAGCTCAATACCAATCAAAAAAAAAAAAAAAAAAAAAGAGAGAGAGAGAGAGAGAGAGAGAGAGAGAGAGAGATTTTATATCTGGAAGTAAGTTGTGATTTTTGTGCATGACTAGCGAATGGTTTTAAGTGACAGGTAAGAAATGGCAAGACTGATTTTCTTTCCCATATATCAGCAGCTTTAGGGTTTGAGAGATCGAAAGAGACTGTAAACTACTGAATATTTTAGTATTTCAGCAACTCTTGCTGAACAACAAATCATTTTAGATTTAAACTTCAACTGCACCAGAACATACACTCTTAAAAATAAAGGCCAAAAAAGGGGGGGTTTCACAGCGATGGCAAAGAAGAACCATTTTTGGAAACCCAAAGAACCTTTTAGTGAACAGTTCTTTAAATAACCTTTTTTTTTTTTTCTTAGTGTGAAGAACATGTGAATAATCTGAAGAACCCTTTTCCACTATAAAAAAAAAACCTTTTGTACAACGGAAAGTTTCCATGGATGTTAAAGTTCTTCATGGATCTGTAGATGCCAAAAGTGTAGAGTCCTGATAAAATGACAAAATGTACATCACACTGTGATTGTTTGTCTCATTTGTAAATAGGAAGACAGACTTTTTTTTTTTAAATATCATGCATTTCACGCAGCGAAAAAGAACTCCATTTAGTACTGAGAGGCGGCTTAATGTGCCACACTTTGGGTGTGAGAACAAAATCTGTGGGAATGAGTAAAATGATGCGCAATACACACAATCCCACACCAAAATTCAAGCCCTGTAACACCAACAATATTCATCCAGAGCAAATAAAACAAGTGAGTGAGGGGAGGCGGGTTTGTGTGTCAACTCACTGTCGGAGAGATGAGAGAGAGAAAGTGCAGCTGATATCGTGTATCTATTCTGTTGATAATGAGTATCGGAAGCATTTCAGATATTTCAGTATCAATATGTATTGAAAAATCTATATTCTTGACACTACATTGCACTTAGTTTATTTTAGATGCCATTTTAAAAGACTACAATTGAAAAATGTATATATTATATATAAAATTCAACCATCAAAAGTGGCTAGTAGGAGTGACTGCGTTACACGCCACTGCTGAAATCCACCCGCATTTGGCAGGCTGGTGGGTGTTAATGTCAAGCCCTGTATATAAGGTAAGAAATACTATTAAGATACTGATTAACAAAGGGATTTTTTGCAGAATACACAAGCAGTATTTGTCATCTGAACACAGACACACTGTGACGACACTGAAGTCTCCCCTCACTAACTGTCACGTAAGCCGTTATCATGTTGTCTCGATGCAAACAGAAAGCATGACTGCTGACTGCAGAACCCCATCTGCGTAACTCATTGACAGTCGTAACGGGTGGCGCATCGACGGCTGAGGCATGACATGGTTTTGGATGGAAGACCATACAGCAGGATGAGCGGGGAAAGACTGTGATAAATGAGCGCATCGTCACAACGTCCCATGAATTATGAGAGAGGCATGAGGCGGCGCTGACACAGTACGGCAGATTGACAGGAGGAAAAGGAAATACCGCTGTGATGCAACGGCACGTTTAGATGACCCAGAACGCCCCTATCCAGATAAAAAGTGTGGGGCGATTAATCAGACGAGCATATGGGAGATAGAGGAGCTTTGGAGAGAGAAGCACGCAGCCCTTGAGGTTGATTTAGCGGGCCACGGGTCAGAGATCCAATCCTCTCCGGAAGATGAAGTAATTACCAGATGGCCACTTTGATTTGTTCCACTTTTTTACAACCACGTTATTCTTGATTGCATAATTCATTTGGAGGAGGAAATGTCTGGAAAAATGTTTCTGTATGCTTGACCTTAATTTTGCCACTTAATTACACTCTGATATCAAGCTTCAATGGAAGTCTGATCTAATTCCGCCTTCCATTCAAACGCTGGATGTGGTATTTCCTACTTGTTATCTCTGACTTATGATGTACAAAGGTACAAAAAGCCAAGCATTTGATTAGAAGGTCTACAATTAACAAGAGGAGATTGTGTTAACCATTAAATGTGTTCATCTCCCTTGGTGCATCTACACTGGACTCAAGTCCAACACTCAAAAAGTCTCACAAGCGTGTTCAGTCTCATCTTTCCAAATTGGAAACTATTAACTTAGGGGACATCTATCCATTTGAGATAAAAACTTACATATAGTGACTATTCTTCTCCTCTCGGCTGCTCCGTTCCCCGATCCCCAGCATCCGTCCTCGTCATCACAGTCTCCGCTGTATCCGTCTCCACTTCCTGTCTCGATTTGGTCCAGGGTACCCAGCTTTGGGATTGACCTGCCCTGCAACAGCTGGAACACATACAAGACATGTTTAAACTTCAGAATTTAGTATTTTAGTATTTATTTGAATTGACTTTAATCTGATTTCAAACCCCATATTAAAGTGGTTTAGAATCTGATCTGATTTCATGCGTTTCTTTTGCTGTTCAGACCACAAACAACCAACCAGATTTGATTAAATACACCAGTTAAATACACACACACGCACGCACGTGCGCGCACACACACACACACACACACACACACACACACAAACAAAGGATTTTTGCTACAAAATAAATATTAATGCATGATATAATTGTACTGCATAATTTTTTGGCCGATATTGGAGATATTTTTTAATTACTATTAATCGATATTGGACATGTTCATTTCCACCATTTTTACATTTTGATTATCTTTACTGTTACTTAAGAATAGTCTATAAAAACATTAATTGTATTTGAATAACATTGTTCAATGTAATATTTAGCAAATCTCAAATTGAATATTCATTTATTTTTACTGTGCATTATATGTGCTGAAAAAAAGACTGATTTTATATATATATACGCATACATTCACACACACACACAGACACACACACACACATACATTTTCTGGACAATTGTTTGACTATACCATGTCAAGTTATTTGGACAAAATGGTATAGAATTGTAATATTGGCCACTTATCAGGAATTTGCCATAACAAAAAATATTGTGCATCCCTAAAAATAAATGAATTCAAATCCCATAATATATAAAAATGTGCACTATCAAGTACATAAATCCTCCTTGAGCAGGAATCAAAAGCAAAATCTAATGTTGAAGGCGCTAATACTATAATATGACAATGGAACCTAATTTGACCCAAATGAAAAACAATGTTCAGAGGGACAGACATACTGTACTATAAATTGTAGTTAGTGAGTGTATAAAACAGTAAATATATCCAGTAAAAACAATACAAAGTTTTGGTTTGTGAAAATCCTTCACATTGATCCCTCACAGCCTATATACAATCAAATGTATAAGAGATTAAAGTTCAGACATTTTAATGTTCAACCTTCAAATATCAAGTTGGTTTTTAAAAATATAAAAACACAAAACATGCATTTTCAATTGATATTGTTTACCCCAAACCTATTCTAACAGGTATGCATTTCCAGACTGCATAAAGCTTTTAATGGAAACATTATATTTTCTATTCACTAATTGAGCAATTTGATGTGATCATCCAAATGTGGTTATAATCATTCAAACAACCTCTCCGCAAAGACAATAATGACAGCAATGTGACTCCATCTCCTGAGATCTGTGCCTGGACATGATGTCTTTCAGTTACCCTCAAAACTAACTTTTGCACAAGCTAGGATGGGTTAGTAGCAATTACAAACTCTGAGTGCACTTGAGCCATATCCGTTCAGGCTACAGGAACATTTAATTACCTAATGGAAATGCAAGACAACCACTCAGATATTGAAAGCGCTTTGTATTTATCAGGTAGAGAGCATTGGGCTGTTGCAATTGTCTGTGATAATTAGCAGCTGTAGTGGCTCAATATCTGCCGATTAAGTGGCTGAACTAATGGATTAGCAGAGCCATGACGGATGAGTGACTGCGACTCACGCTTAGAGGTCGCATCAAATCGACACGCAAAACTAAACTTAAAATTGAAACTTTTGGTGAATGGTTGACTATGTTTCAGAATGGAATACTATACTACACAGTCTATTATTGCAGTATGCATAATTTTTTCTGTATGAATGGATGACCCAGTTGCCAACATCAGCACAGCACACTGTTTGGAATACTGTATCCCACAATGCAATGCATTCAACTTCATAATTCCAGTGTGACAAATGATACAGGTGATATTTTTACAAAAACTAGCTAAACAATGCAAAACAACCATAATTATTTCTTGAAATGATAACTAGATGTCAGCAAAAAATAATAACAGCGTTTTCTCTTTCTTGACACATTATTTCATCTGACTGCCAAAACTGTTTTGATTAAAAGTGCAAAAGGCAAGACATCAAGACATGTGATCATGTAACAAATGTAGCATACTACAGTTTGAAACATTTATAGTTGCATACTACATACTATTAAAAAAACTAAGTATGTGTTAATGTATGATAGTATTCAACAGTCAATGAACAGAGTAATGTTTGATTCAGAAAGGTTGTTTTTTTTTTTTTTTGCCTTTTTTTAATGTGCAAATATATAAATTCGGTTTATTTAACCAACAGAATTGGTTCAAAGTCAGAGTTGGAAACATCTGAAAAAAATAGTGTCTTCTCCCACAAATTTTGTATGTATGCAAATTGTATAATCTCCGAGATACACATTTCTAGTAATTGTGCAGTTAATTCTCATATTGTATTTTCAGAAAGTTTTGGAATATTTTTCCTCTCCCCAAATTTTTCACTACCGAAACAATAATAAATAATTGAATAAGAAAGGTTACCTTTAAAAAAAAAAAAAAGCAAAAAATATAATTACACGGTAGATGCAAACTGAATTTTAATATTATATATGTAATTATATTTTTTGCTATTTTTTTTTTTAAAAGGTTTCACAGGTAAATCAATAACAATTACAATTTTATTTTTAGTTGTATTTTGAATCCAATCTTTCTTTGTAAAAGGCATAAAGTTTATCATACTGATTTCAAAGTTAAGGATTCATTAGTCTGAATATACATTGAACCAAACACTATAATAACATCTTAGTTGATAATCTGACACAACAGCCTATGTTTCGGTGACTGCACATTTTCGATAGTGACAATAATGTGTTGGAAGCCACCACATCACAATACAGAATTTTAACTCACATACAGTTATGTAATGATTTGCATAACTGTACTAACATTTGGTTTATTTCCCCCAAATAAATGATTATGTGTTCCCTTTTGTCACTACCCAAACAATAATGACATGTTTCAGGCGTGACTGTTTCGGTAGTGACTTAATTTTTGTTACTTTTGAGCCTAGCTCAAATTTGCTAATCCACGCATGGTTAGCTAGGACAGTTCTGAACAGTTGTACACTAAAAACTACATTTTATGGAATAACACCAAAAAAAGTGTTACACAGATTTTCAGACTTTTGAACACATTTACCTCAAAATGATGGGAACTATCTACTATGTAGGGGTGTGGTTAAAATCAGCCAATAGAGCTCCGGAGGTCACGTGACCCACTCTGTTTACACCACCATGCTGGCAGGCATGGGACAGCCGGAAGCAAATATGAAATGAATGGCACCAGCATGAGTTTCAAGGCAACAGAGTTCACTGTGCACATTAATTAAAAAAACATAGACCTGTCCATAGCAAAACTTAATCGATTAAACATAACAGATCCTTATAATGCCCCCGGGGTGCTTTTAACATGTATCGATAAAGGAACAGATAGCTTCTCTGACCTGCAGTATCCTGATATCTACAACTACACTTTCCCTCGTCCTACTCCGGAGACTCTTTAAAAGCCTACAAAAACATCACTGTGAATACAGTAATGTATTCAATAATCAATGATTATTTTTTTGGAAAAAAAAAAAAATATATATGGAAAAGTGTGTGAAAAATAGTGTTTTATGTTCGGTCACAATTGTGACTGGTGGGATAATGTGTATATACTGAAATATCTTATATAACATTAGCCTAGTTATTTAACACATTTTAAACTCTTTCATGTCATTTTAGGGTTAACATAAAAACCCTTATACAACACTTATAGGAATACTGAGATAAGACAAAAAAATAAAATAAATACAACCATCTGTTGTTTTTTGTGTTGGTTAGCACGTTTTATTGCAGTGAACCATTTCAGTCATCTACCGAGATCCTTAAGAATACGATAAGATGATGAAATAGTAAGGTCTGTAAGGTCTAAACTGTCTGGTTTTAAATTATTGCTCGACCACTATCGATACCAATGCTACAGCCGCTCTAGCGCTCTCCTGATGGACATCAACCTCCGGAGCTCTATGGACTAAAACATACACTGTTTCGGTGGTGACATGAAAATGCAGGGCACATATTTTACATAAGGTTTCATGATTTAAAAATGAAATATAAAATAAATATATTTTTTAAAGTTCACTTAAAAAAAAAAAAAAAAAAAAAAATCAAAAACATATATGTTTAAAAACAACAATAGAAAAAAATTGCAAAAATTATTTCAATATCATTTTCAAAAGTTGAAATTTAGGGGTTCGGGTTCAGGACAGCCACCTCCCAACTGAAAGTACCCAATAAATGATGATTTTATATATATTAAGCTTACAGATATTATAAATATTACTGTGGGATTAAATAGAAAGATCTTAGTAAACATCTAAAATTTGATTACTTAAATGTTTTTTAAATGGGTTTTTTGGTTGTGGGACAGCAGTTTGCACCAATTCTGTAGAATGGTCCATATATACATTTCATTTATTTATTTCCATTACACTTTAATAAAGTAGTTTCTTCAGAATGACCTCAGTCTATTCCCATTTTATTGAAGGTGTCCTTTGCTATAAAACGTGCTTTGGATGTTTCTCCTGAGGCACGTAGCCAGAAAAAGAAATAATACAAAAACAGCTGCATGCAAATGCATAAATTACTTTCAGTCAAGCCTGTAGCAAATATATGTTACCCTTCTGTAATTTTCTTTCCGACCATAACCAGAAAGCTTGAAGCACTGAAGGCCTTTATCTCACTGAGGTAAAAATGTTCAGTCTCTTATCTGTAGAATGGCCACGTTCTCCTCTAACGGTGAGGTGCATTGTTCCTCGAGGAATCCTCAATGTTCCTCCACGGTTTGATTGACTGCCTGAGGTTAGTCGGCTACCTTTCACAATCCAGCTCCCGTGCAACTTGCAGACAACAATTGCAGAAATATCAAAAAAACAAAAAAAAACAAGGAAATTGCCAGACATAAATTATCTTAATCTGAACATATCTATTTCGCTGCCAGGCAAACCACTCAAATTCATTATTGCTTCTAACCAGGGGCATACAAATAATCGGAAAAGTGAGCATAACGTAACACTTATCAGTTTGGCTCATGAATATTAATTATGTGATCTGAGGTGCTCCCAACTGATCTGCTCAAAAACCATAGTAAAAAGCCGCTAGCAATAGTAGGATTTCCACTTCCAGCTTGCAAGATTCTTGAACGATTCCTTGTAGACCTTCTTAATCTTAAAAATCTTAATCATTACGGTTCACTGCAGAGCACGACTCTGTCTAATGCAGTAGGTATGGCAAGCATGCTGGTCACTCTGAGTTTATTTAAACACAATAATTATCTACTACCATCTCCATAAATATCAGGAATTAGACTGATTCTCATGTTTATTAGTAACCAAAACACTGCTGTCTATGACGTTCATGTTAGTAAGAAGCTCTCCCATTCCATTCGTCTTTGAGATGACTTTATATGTTTCTGAAGAATTTGCTGAGGGGAAAAAAAGAAAAAGATTAAGAATGATTTCAAGACCTGAAAGTAAAAAGTATATCTCTGGAAAAGCAATGTCATCTTGTGTGAAGATTACTGTATGTGAATCCCAACTACATTTCTAAGAAGTCTGGTTATCTTCCAAGAAATACCTTTGCTTTTGGCATCGCAACCTTTATGTCACTGAAATATCAATGGCATCATCAAAAAGAGGGTGAGATGAATGTTCAGCCATGAGCTTTTTTGCATCACATACTGTACATGACACACTGCTCTGACAAACACGATACTGAGTGTTATTTATACACAAAATATTAAAGGGGACCTATAATGTAAAATTCACATTTACATGGTGTTTTAACATGTGTCTCTGCAGTGTGTGTACACAACCACCCTATTTTGATAAAAATTCGCCCACTTCTTTTTTTAATCTCCATAAATCATAAGCAGTGTCTCAGAACAAGCCATCTGCAGATTCTGTACAAAGTGACAACATTGAGTACAGGCCCCGCCCACAACTGTTGATGGACACCGCCGTATTAGCATAGACCCCGCCCTGAGCAAGTTGTACACAGTCTGCCATTGTCTTGACGCCGGAGCAGCTGCAGCGACATGAATGTCTGGTAAGCAATTGAGGATGTTGGATGTAAAAGTGAGTCTTCATTTACTCCTGACATCTGAGCCACTGAAGACGCAGTGGATTAGCTTTATTTTTGAAGGGAATGTGCCACAGATCTAATATACACATGATTTCTGTCACTGCTGTTTACGTTCACAGACATAACTGACTGTGTTTATGTGAACTTTGTGTGTTTTTGACAACCTTGTGTGTATTTGACAGTTTAAACACAATAAAATGTGAAAGAAGTTAGTTTAATACTCATGAGACGTGCCATCTGACAGCCAGGTTTCTGTGCGTGTGCTTCAGGTGTAAGCACTCAGAAAACAATAAAATTGAAGTTTAAACTAATATAGCTTTAAAACGCATGCAGATAATAAACTGTCACGATGAAAAAGAACTGCAATGTCCGTGAGTGTGATCACGATATAGATGATAATCAAAACTAAGCAGATGTCTTGGTAGTACTTAGCAGAGTATCCAATGCAGGCAGACTGTGAATGAAGGAAGCGCTATCCGCTTGTTAAGTCGTGACATAAGGAATGCCGTTTCCGGGTCCAAGCCTCGACTTGTTTCACTAGAGAATGCCATCTCAACGGCCATTTATGAGCGCTATTTATTCATAATAAACATTTAACATTTTAAAAAGTTAAACATTTAAAATACTTACAGTCTACACAACAGTCTCCGTGCTCACAGCGTCACAGACATTGATATTTTAACGATTTATAAAAGATGAATCACTGTCTGGCCATCTGGGATTTTTGTATGGAGATAAAGGTTATGATTATATTTTTTTTGGTAGTATTACACCACATCGTGTGTGTATATTAGCACCTTTTGTTGTTTTCTTGTGATATGAGATAGAGCGTTTGGACCCAGAAAATAGTGCTGCCGCGTGACGTCAGACTTAACAACCGAATTCTGGATAGGGGGCGGGGAGCAGAAGCTCATTTGCATTTAAAAGCGCACACGAAAACAGCATGATTTTGCATGCACTCAAAAATGAAAAACTGAAACTTCACAGACACATTCTGGGGCACCTGAGACGTAAATTACAACTTTTAAAAAGGGGCATAATAGCTCCCCTTTAAGACATAAAAAATTACTTTTATCACCGTTACATTTTTTTTTTTTGCATTGTGGCGTTATTTTTATGACAATTAAGCAATTCTTTCAATTCTGAATTATATGTTATTTCTTCAGTTTTATTGCTGCAATCTTACTTAATTATCTTAAAAGCTGATAAAATACTTGCTCATGTTCAGGGAACATTTATTGCCTAAACCAGCAGAAAATTAATGGGAAAGAAATTAAAGGAATAGTTCACCCCCAAATTTAAATAATTTCTAACCCTGGTGTTATTTAAAACTAATATGATCTTTCATTTTCTAAGAAAACACATAAGGAGATATTGCAGAAAGTTTAGCAGGATGTCTAAGCTGCTTTATCTACACATACCATAAATGTGAATGGGAATGTGAGCTGTCAAGCTCCAAAAATGATATAAAAGAACCATAAAAGCAGTCTAGCACCCAGAAGTACACAACCTGTGTGCTATAACAGTATATGTTATATAGTATATGCTAATATATGCTACAATTAGTGGTAAGACTTTTTCTGGGGGTTACACAGTTACATCAGGTAGCGACAAGTGACTGTCTTTATGAGTGAATCATTGATTTATTAAATAAATGATTAAGTCAATACACAGATTCATTCAGGATTGAAAAATGATGCTGCATCCCTATGTGCCTACTTATACAATGCCCTAAAAGCATGCACTGTTTTTGTGAATAAAAATTCCATTGTTGTTCTACAGTAATTGAATCCTCGTCCAACAAGCAATGGGTTGTGGGCAATTTTAGTCTTTAGAGTGTGCTTGGATCTGCACTTCGGAAGTAGATCATCCGGGTATTTTGGGAATACTCATTTCAACATACTATATGATTTGGGACACATTCATTCTAATTTCAAATACTATTTAGGGCAGGTAGTATGTGAATAGGCACGCAGCATGTGTGAGTCATTGAATCACTCCCTCAATCACTCAGCAACAAAACAAGTGACTGTCTTTATGATTGAGTAATTGATTTTTTTTTTTTTTTTTTTCAAATTTCAAAATGTGAAATTTGACAGTTACGAAAGAGGGGAAGATTTTCAACAACTTTTCATGATCAAATAGGAAAAAAAAAACCACTTGTATCTTCATTTTTTTACTTGATAATGCATCACATTACTGACGTAAAATGGGTTGCAGACATTGCTTTGTCCAGGAGTGTTGTATTTAAGTTTTAGTATGCATGCGTACATGTGCATAAATATAGAACAGAAAGTTTGATATGCTTGTCAACAGCAGTAAATCAGTCTGACTGATCTATCAATTCATGCATAAGTGTATGTGACCATCATTTAAAATAATTTACCAGTAACAGGATATTGATTTAAAATTCTTTCTATGCAAATGGAGACTGATGGAGACAATATTTGTCATTAATTAAGCTAAAGGACCGCAGAAAAATAAGGAGGAAAGTGAATGGCAGTGGAAGAACTAGTTAAGATGCTCAATTGAGCCTCGAACAAAAGTAAAAGTAATGCCTGTCTTTCCTTATTAAGCACTTTTCACAACTCAAAAATCCAATTCAGCTCTGCTTATCTTGTGAGACAACTGAAAGTTTTTATGTCTGACGCCTAACTTAGATCTTTACAAAAACAGAGCTGCACCTCATGAAACACTCAGAAGGGCTCTATATGTGTGTTCTATAATTCAGGATCCTTGTACAGCCTATTGTGTAGTATTGAGCGGGGCGCTAATGTAAGCACTGCGGAACCTTACGGCCTCCCTTAGAACAAATACTGTGGTTATACCATGGTGCAGTGATGGGATGGTGATACTTTGAAACACTGAAATGAATGTCAATGGTATTTACATGGAACTTGAAGGTATTTGTAATCCAGCTCCCATAGTACCATGGTACATGTCCAGAAAGCATAGTATTGTCATGTTACATGTCCAAAGACATGGAATATCCATGGTACTTTTTGTTGGAGCTGGTTGGGGTGAATTACATTTATTTATGTAGATTTACTAAAACTTTGCAAAAGGCTGTTAATTGATATTCTTGAGCAGGATTATAATACTTTAATATATTGCATTAATATGGCATTGGAATATGCTCCAGAGATTACGGTTGGATCAGAAAAAGTTATTTGTCTTATTGACCCAACAGTCCTTACAGATAATAAATAATGGGAGTTTAAGGATAACTTCTATTACAAAAAAGCAGCAGCACTTTTAAGTACTATCCAATAATGCCCTGAAGAATACAGTGACATTTTACTAAAAGATAATAACAATAATTTAGAGGCCCTAAAGTATTACTGGGCATGTTAAGGTCTACAAATTTTAAACGTCGTGGCCTTGACCATGTACACTTTGTAGGCTTTTGTTTGACATTTACTGTCAATAATGGACTGAAAACAATGACAGGCCACCATTTGTCACGTGTCTTGTTTAGTTCTGTTAGTTCATTTGTGTTTTAGTTTGGTTTTGGTCTCTTCCTGTTTTCCCTGATATTGCTAATTGACCTAGTTGACCTTACTGATTACCCCCACCTGTGTGTATTTTAGTTATAAATACTCAGTTGATGTTCAGTTGATGGTCGGTTATCATTAATGTTAAATGTGGTTTGTGTACATGTTCTCCTGAAATTCTCCTTTGTATTTCTGTTTGTGGATTAGATTGAATGCCTTCTTCATTCGTGTTGGATTGCAACCACCAACCATGACAGAATAACCGACCCTCTAATGAGTAAAAATATGGACATCATACCCTCCAGGATCACACAAGGGACTTTTTAGACGTGCCTTACCACTTTCTAAGACTACTCCCTATGTGGGTTTTTTCAGACTAGCTTAAATGAGTGGTGCAAGGGACTCCTGCCCAGTGGTGGTCCTGGAGGGACATTAGCCACCTATGTGGAGTGAGTGCTGGTGAAATGTGGATCTGCGTTCACCATCTGCCCCACTGAGGAGGACATCACCTCACCACAGCCTGAGCCCACTGCAGACGCAGAGCCTGAGCCCGCCACGATGCCAACATCTCCCCGGAGCCTTAGGGCCAAAAGAGAGTCTGGACGGCTATATCATCCTGTGAGGAAGGTATGAAGGCATATGAGGAAGGTAGAGGAGTACGAGGGCATGAGATTTAGACTGAATTCCTTCGTCATTCGTGTTGGATTGCAACCACCAACCGTGACACCACTGACTGTCAGTCATGAAGGGCACAGCGGCAAATCTCCTCTCGAATGCCACCAAACTGCCAGTGAATGTTTGCAATGTTTGCAACTGTTTGTGTTTCCACTTCCTGCTAATATTAATCCTGTGCATTACTGCCTTGGCTAAAAGTTTGAAATGTTTAAAAAGTTGAAAAATTCCAGAATCTTAGACCTGAAGGACATCACAAGATCTCTTCAATACCTAATCTGTCTCCTAGAGAGCAAACTAAGACTTTTATGTAGGCTATAAGTCTTCTGCTCCTCAGATCAATCGTCTCAGAGAAGAAGACACTATATATCTCACATAATCAGAAAAGATCTCAAAAATGTCTAACGTCTGCAATCAAATGTCAGAGATTGTGATACGAACTCAAACATTTCTCATTAAATTCTTTGAAAACCAAATCACTTGGAGCTGCTACAGCATCCACAATCATTATATAGCTGTTTCTTAGGAGAAACAACATTTAGGAGAAACATCTGAGACATGCTTATTACTGAGATCCATTAAGTCTCCTGAGCCACAAAAGAGCAACTTTTGAGCATTAAGCATAATAACCAGACGCACTGACACATTCATTTCCTCACATTCTGCAAACCATCTTGTAACAGGATAATCGGTTTCCTCTTCAACCAAAAGGGACTTTCATTGCTAAATGTTTATTTGGTATTCAAAATTGATTTATAATTTTGAATAGACACACACACACACACACACACACACACACACACAGGTTTGTTTTTGTGAATTGTGGGGACATTCCATAGGCGTAATGGTATTTATACTGTACAAACTGTATTTTCTATCACCTACACTACCCCTACCCCTAAACCTACCCATCACAGAAAACTGCACATTTTTACTTTCTCAAAAAAAAAAAAAAAAAAAAAAAAAAAACTTTTGAAAAATGGGGACATGGGGTAATGTCCTCATAAGGCACCCTCTCCTTGTAATACTTATGTCCTATCCATGTCAGTATACAAATTTGTGTCCTGATATGTCACAAAACCACGCACGCACACACACACACGCACACACACACACACACTGAATTACTGCATTTATTAGCCTTTATTCTTCATGAGAACAGACTAAAACAAAACACAGCTGCAATAAGAAATGTTTTGCAAACCAGTGACAGGAGATTGCAGAAATGTTTGTCTTATTTTAGTGCAATTAATTATTGAAGAGCATTATGAAAAAAAAAAAAAAAAAAATGTAATTGCCTTCAGTGGCTATATATCAATATGCATATCTCAACATGTAGTTTTCTTTTAATAAATAAGAGCACAGACCGGGTGAGATGATATATAATTGTTTTTGCAATCCAACACCACAAGAGCACCTTTTGACCCAACGCATGTCAATCAAAGACCTAATCTCGCCCCGTTTCCCCAAGGCACGAAACAAAGCGGCTTTATTTGACAGAGGTTGATTGTGGCAGGCAGCTTTGGGAGAGCGCTCGACTCTGACGTGGCTGACGGCTGATTTATCGTACAGTCTGACAAGCCTATTAGCCCTGCTTGAGTAAATGAAAGAGCTTCGTCAGAGCCTTAATTATGATGCTGGCCGCAGGTACATTGATTTGTTCTACATGTGAGGCAGGGTCGAGAGAGTTCAGAATGATCTCAATAAGAACTACACCATACAAAGTACAGGTCAGCTGCTGGATTTGATTCAGATTCATATTAGCTTAGGAAAAAAATATTGACTATAGGTGAAATAAAATACTGTTCACAAACAAACTCTTGACAACAACATGTTTTCAGGCATCCCCGAAGGGGCTGTTTAGATTAGCTCTTCAATATATATAATATCACATATATATATATATATATATATATATATATATATATATATATATATATATATATATATATATATATATATATAATAAACTGAAACTGAAACATCTCCATAAACTGGATTTCAAATGCCATCAAAAGTGGTTTAACTTGAATTTGACAACTGAACTGGAATTTTACATTGCAAACAATGTCTATGGCACGACATGCATTTCGCAACCTGAATGTCTGAAGAAATATTTTAAATCTTTTATTTCAAATATTTTAAATCAATCCATTTGAATGAATGAATGTATAAATCATCCAAGCAACCAAAAAAAAAAAAAAAAAAAAAAAAAAAACCCATTATAAGGGCCCCTATCATGCTCATTTACATGATTTAATGAGTCCAATAATGACCATCAAGATCCACCTTTGCAAGCACGCCTTGTGCGGGGGCATGTCACAGTGGTCATTTTTTATTTTATTATTTTAGTTTTATATGAAAGTCTAAGAATATATCAGTAGGCTACAGCTCTAAAATATGTTTTTATTACCATTAGCTAATTCAATATAAAAGCACTATAAATCAGCACTAGAGAACTCTACACTAGACTCTTGGCAGTGGCCATGGCCTTTCTGTGGGACACTTCTCCATAACCTCTAAAGCCAATATAGAGATGACATTCAGATTGCTTTATTACTTCTCAGAAGAGCTTGAATTTTCTTCGCCGGCACCTCATCAGGTCGGCCAATGGGATTTTTCTGCACCTGAAGCCAGAGCTCACGGGCAATCTGGCAGCAGGGCTGGGGAAAAAGAAGCAGCATAAAGAGTTTTGTGACAAATATTTAAAAAAGTGTCCTTTAAAGGCCAGCAATGATGGGACATTTGAGAATGCTATCTTCTGCAGGCACTGGCCACTCAGAGCCGCAATGAAGTAATCTAAATGCATTCCGGTTGTGATGCGCTACACTTTGAGCAGGCCTTTCATGGGGCTTATAGAAATGTCGGCTGTGTCAAAATGATCAATAACCCCATTAGCTAAGCCAAAGAGCTCTCTGAAGGCGACGTGCACCTTGCCGTGCGCACATATGAAGATTCCGGTACGAAGTGCACTGGGAGATTTTGCTGCAATGCAACCGGCCAATTAAAACTCCCACCACAGTTGCATGCAATTCCCTTGAAGGGGGCAGAATAAATGGATGAAACATGGATCATTTTATCTTGTTGTCAAGGTCTTACCTTTTACAAGAAGGGTTTGAAGAAATGATATAATAATGTATCAACAAACTTGTACAACACACATTGCAATAATGGTTGCAACCAGCTATCAGCAACTAAATGTTTGCTTGCATATAGTACATACAATCAAGGGAACATGAAAACCTGTACTTTTTTGTTTTAATGAGTAAACCGTTCTGCCTCATTTGTGATTCACAATCACAAATTTCTGTGTAAAACATTTGTGATGTCATTCTTACATGATTTTACTGT
The DNA here is from genome assembly GCA_037101425.1 of Elopichthys bambusa. Classification (NCBI taxonomy): domain Eukaryota; kingdom Metazoa; phylum Chordata; class Actinopteri; order Cypriniformes; family Xenocyprididae; genus Elopichthys; species Elopichthys bambusa. Next base: position 5,394,130 of record CM074436.1, on the reverse strand, counting down.
TATGTTTACTTCAATGCAGCAATTTACCAAGGTTATTTTCTATTTACCAGTAAACTGTCAGTAGGATGACTACATTTACTGTAGAAATGTCCATGACTTACCATTACCTTTTAGGTTGCTTTTTTAAATGCACTTTCCATGACAGTATCTGGAAATTTATACTCATAAATGTATACTCTCTTATACTCAACCAGGCCTGTAGCGGCCTTTGCTGTATGTTTCACCAGTTTCACTTAAAATGGGACTGGCAACAGAAGGGGCTTGTGCTCAAAACAAAAAAAAGAGTCCAGCTGCCCGCCATTACACCGCGCACACCAGGGTCAGAAATTAATGGGGTCTCAGTGCTGTTTTTCCCAGTATCAGCACTATTGCAAATGTGATATTAAAACAGTTCAATAAACAAGAAGTTAATAAGGTGACTTACATTTTAGACTCACCAACAGAAATAGCTCCAACTTCCAAACAGATACACAGTAGAGCCATTGCACGTCTCCAAGCAGCACAGTAATGTTTCGTTACTGAATTATGAATCCGCGTTTTTAAACGAATCAACCTAATGGATGACTCAACAGGTGCTTCTCAAACAGAAGGCTGCATCCTATGAAGGCTGCATAACTCGGCAGGATCCTTGGAAGGCCTTTGTTTCACATCCTTCTTTCGGCCTGTTTTGAAGGACGCATCGGATGGATCCTTCGTGGTTTTAAATTACCCACAATCCTTTGCATTCATTTAAATTCAAGAAAATAAACTGATGGAAAATGAGTCTGTACTGAGTTTATTATGAAATGTAAGACAAAAATAATGTTTTCGGACATGAAAGTATAGATGTTATGTTTTGTTTTGCTGTAAATTAATAATTTAATACTAATCTGCCAATAATGTAATGTCATTCACTGTACTGCATTAATAGAAAGCCAGTTGATATAAAGATTTGTAAAACATTTAATTTTTCCAAAAATCTGATAACTGAATCAACCTAAATATATTACTGCAATATTTGACACCATCAAAACAAAATTTAAGGGTAAGATCAGGTAGAAATAGCTTTTTAACGTAACAATTGGCAGGTTACTACTTTTTTTTACAGTGCATATACAGTACTGCTTATATTACAGTGCTTTGTCTGCTTAAGTAGAAAAATGCAGACCCACTGACAAATCACGTCATGAAAATCATTGAGTGCCAGTATAAAATCTAGTTCTCAATGATTCACAACCTTACCACTGAGAGATGCTTTGGTTGTTCTGCTAATGCGGCTGGAGTATTATTTCCTTACTATGTGTGTGCTTATCTATCCTTATTTATGTCTGTGAATAGTAGAATAATATGAAACGCGACCACAGTACAGTAAACCATGGCGTTTGAGTCATGATCTGTGCATTATCTCGTCTATATGAGCATTCATGCAGGCATGATGCATTAGACCAGTACGACAATCACAGATAGATAAGTGTGAGACGGAGGTGCCTTTTACATAAGCACCAATGCAAGCTAACAGGCCTTTCTGGTCACGTATCTCCTAAATCACTCAGGGTCTCGCCGCTATCTGTCTTGTCCCAGCCCCACCTTTGACAGCAAACAACAGCTGGAGAGACACGATTTTAAAGCCTGCAACATTCTGCATATCTCATGAGATCTCGTCGTAATTAAAAACGTTGAAGCTCGGTACTCCCGGCTGCTTATCTAGCGGCTCCTCGGGGCAAACGTTGGCCGAACGGGACGCCTCCAGGATTAGGCTGATTTGTAAAGGAAGTAGATTCATCTCCAGGGATGCCATGCAAGTGTGACCTCACAGCACACCGCAAATGCAATATGGGCCACCGGGCACCGGGCTGACAGCGCATGAAACTGATGTCCGCTCTGGGACGTGAGGGATCACAGAATTTTTTTAGATGTTTTTTGGAGGTGTACGAATTTAGCAGTTGTGGAAGGAACAACAATCCAGGGGGGAAAAAAAAGATTCTGCATATGTGGGGTTGAAAATTATTTGTACGGACCTGTTACAAGCTGTTATTGAGATTCGAGATCTGTATATTTATGAGTAAACTATATATTAAAATGTTTACAAGCTATTTATAATTTTTATAATGAAAAATCATTTTCATTGATAAAAAATAATAACTGTAACATTATATAATGTTTAAAATATGATGTAAAAGTTATAAATCCCATGAATGGAAACTGTTGAGAACATGTCCATTTCACCCCAATATTATTTTTGGAAGAAAGAACGTTTTTTGCATTGTGAAATTATTTTCTTGTTAAATTACTATATTGTGATAAAGGCAATGCTATACTATTTAAGTTGTTAAGTATTTTTGTAAAACATAACTTAAGTATACATCATGGCCTGTATGTTGATTTATAATAATAATAATAATAATAATATATATATATATATATATATATATATATTTTTTTTTTTTTTTTTTTTTTTTTTTTTATTAAAATAATGTAATTTGGTGGGAAAATATGCATCATATTGGCATGCATCTGATGAAAGTTTATGGTCGGGTTTCAAATTACATAATCTATTTAAAAAGCAGTTAAAAATACATGAAAATAGCAAGTTCAGTAATTCATGTAAGGGGAAAAAAGGTTTTACTGGATATGAGCAATGGCAGATAAAAAAAATAAATAAATAAAAAAAATCTGATTAATGTCACAGTCGATAAGCTTTCCCTGCTCCCGTAAATGTGTCATTAAACATTTATGATTTGTGAAAAATGGCCCCACTAAATCTAAATGGCAACAGAGGAGGTAAACATCATAAAAGCATCCTAGTACACAAATAAATAGCTGAGACATTTTCAGATGTGCAGATGTCTTTAAAGCGGCTTCGCTAACAAGATGAACGCAGTCATATTTGGAATTACCGAGTCGGAATGTTAAATGTTCTCTCAACGCAGCAGCACTGTTATTTTGAGCCTGATTTGTTTAGACTGAAACAGTATTTGATGAAGCGACTGTCATTTGCTTTTCCTCAGGTGCTTCTGACTGCATGAAAGTTCATTAACAAAGCGTTTACTGGACCTCTGATTAAATGGCGCATGAATCAACGTGTCTTATCAAATTCATACAGATGCAGGATTATACTGGACAATAAAAAAAAATAAAATAAAAAAAAAACAGAAGAAAGGCTTGCTATGTTTGTTAATTTGAAGAGTATAAATAGGTCTAAATCATATTTATGTCAAACAAGAAGATACGACATGACAATCAATAAGAGCATGAAATGTGTCATGTATGACTAGTAGAGGGATTTTAGACCAATAAGATCTCACAGTGGGCGGGGCTGGTTGGGAAACAGTATTCAAGATTCAGAACATTGCGAACATCTCCGATTTCACACCTGATTATTTCTTAGTCACACCATGCTCAAACCACTGTACACAATCTGTGTTCTTATATATATATATATATATATATATATATATATATATATATATATATATATATATAAATAACCATTAATCCAGTCATCGAAGCATAAGCTACAAATGTCAAGCCTTTGTGCATGATAGACTGTACCTATTCCCAAAGAAATAATTCACCCAAAATTTTTAATTAGTCATTATTTACTCATGCCTCATCTCGTTCCTTTATAATACTGATATACTGGCCACTCTTTTCATTACCGTGAAAGTGCATGAGGACCGTGGCCATCAAAATAACATGAAAGCCCTATCATTACAATAGTTCATTTGACCCAAATGCTATAATCCAAGTCTTCTGAAGTCATGTGATAGCTTGAGAAACATACTGAAAATCTAACTAGTTATTCACTGAAAATCTTGATCTGGTTGTTTAGAATTATTGATGTTTGATTCATGAATGAATATTTTGAATCAGATCTTTCCAATGAATAAGTTCAGAACCAATCTGGGGTGCATTTTCCAAAAGCACCATTAGCCAACGATGGTCGCAAGTTTCGTCATTGGTTTCTGATGGTGAAGAAGCACATTCTATAGCTTGGAGGCTTTGAATGAAAAAAGCTCTTTCCCCCATGGTCTTAAGTTTACATGAAGGCTGATGAAGTAAAAGAGAGTTGTCAGAACAGAGAGAGCGTGATGGAGTGTAAGGTCTAATTAGAGGGAAGTACCATGCTGGAGACAACAACCAAACTAATATGATCTGCCTTACGAGTAGCCTCCACTGTACTGTCAGGGCATGGACATCATGGCTAGTGGTGATGTAAATCTGAGTATCATCCGCATGGCAGTGATACCCAAGACCATATTTCCTGATAATCTGCCCAAGTGGAAGCATATATGCTAAATAAAATTGGGCCCAATATGGAACCCTGAGGAACTCCATGTCGAACAGGCATGGTATCAGATTTATGATTACCCAAGCTAACAAACTGGCCATGATTGGTTAAGTAAGATTGAAACCAACCGAATACCGTTCCGGAAAGACCCAGCCAACTATGCAGCCTGTCCAACAGAACAGAATGGCATATGAAATGCACCCCTGAATGATTTGTTCCCGTTCTCAAGTGATTCAAAGATCCAGTCTCAGTGTGGTCAACGGTTCACTGAAATTTCGGTCTGTTCCTCACATAAAGCAATCACACTGCATCACGAGATATGGAATATAGCTCAAGAGCCATATGGACAATTTATAATGTTTGCATGATAACTTGCGTTCTTTTTGAAGCAACAAGTATGTATTATTCCTAATTTCTTTCGTGTTCCGCCAAGAAAAAAGAAAAGAAATACAGGTAATACTGACATGAAAGCGAGTAAATAAGAGTGAACTATATTTTTAATAATACTTCATTATATGGAAGTATTTTGTTGTTTAGACTCCAGATGGTGTTCACTGTGTCCTAAACACAAGGTCATGTACCTCTGATTGACTGAAGACAGCTGTCTGCCCTTATTTACCTCACAGGACACAAACACACAGACTTCAAATTTCTGGGCTCATAGAATCATGATCAGCACTAGTCCTGAGAGAAAAGGTCATATTGACCGTCAATGTGTCTGCAGTGTGTACAAATCACCATCAGCAGTCTAATAAGCACATAAACATTCAAACAGCCACCTGAATCCCAATGCGAACAGTGAGAAATTAAGACACTGAGGTCACTGAGGTGTGAGCTCTTATGCGAGTGCACTTTACAGAAATTTAACATGGTAAGCATATAGTTTCCTTTACAAAAGAATAAAAATAGGATGCTGGTGGTACCATGGTAAAACTATGGTACTTTGGAATACCATTGTAGTGAAATTGCATGGTACTTTCAAGAATATTAGGATACTACCATAGTACATGTCCGGAATACCATGGTAGTATATATGAATATGCAATCTTATATGCCTATATGCAGGGCCTAAAACTAACTTTTTGCCACACCTGCCAATGGCCGGTGACTTAATGTCGGCATGAAGCAGAAGTTGCAATTGTTTTTTCTTCTCTACTGTGACATCTATCCGAGTGAAACGCATCTGAAATGAGAGGACGGGACTTGATTTCATACTTCAGGAATTGATTTGATCGTTGGAAGTTGGGCGTTGCTTATAAAATGGAGGCAGATCTAAATGCCCGTTTGGGGATTTCTCTCCACCGGACTCACTTCGAGCACCCTCACATTACTGTAAGAACTGTTTAATGAGGATGACGAGGACGGTCAATGGCACTAAACAGCGAGAGAGACTGACTGACTGACTGACAGACTGACTGACGGTGCGTGTCTGTTGGTGCGGAGCGAGCGTTTTCAGTTCATTCCTATAGAAGTTGAGCATCACGCTCGTGCACAAGTTAAGCGTGACGCTCAACTTCCACAAGAATGAATCTAAAAATGCTCTGGTCGCTTGCTCTGCTCCAGTGGACACGCAGCCTGACTGACTGAAGTGCACGGATAAATTTTTGATAATAAATACTTGTTCATTTTGATTTCATGCCGACTTTGAGAAAATGTACCGGCCATAAATACTTTTTACCGGCCCTGAAACGGTTTTTTGGAAAAACAGGCAGTAATGACCAAAATTTTAGATGCCAGTGAAAATTCACAATTCTCTATTGCAATTTTAATACCACAGCTAAAACTACTGCCTAAGTAATATCAATTTAAAAATGTATTAAAGACAAATGAACAGTCAGTAATAAAATAAGAACAAATGATCAAATTACAAGCAAAAGCACAAATAAATACAGTATAAGATACAAATGTAATAAATAGTGTGTTTCATATATTTCAGGTAGGTCTGACAGTTTTCATGTACAGAAATGTAATAAAGTAAGCAAATGTAAAATGACACTGCATATTCTTCACTGTATAAATGAAACATCCTTACAAACGAATACTTGTTAAAGTTGCAAAAGGTTATTCAGTCAAGAGCAGTGAGTGTTTTTTTTTTCTTTGTCCTTTGTTGTTTGATTAACATTAAAAAAAAAAAAAAAAATATTAGGCTGCTGTCATTTTAAGAGCGAATGCACGGATCTAATATACTGATACTGTTACACATGCGTTTACTGTTACAACAACTGTTTACATTACCCTGTTTACCATTATACTTAAGACATAACCGACTGTTTACTTAGATGCTCACTATTTTTTTTTAAAATTTTTTTTTACATAATTTTGTGTGAATTTGTCTGCTCAAGTGGAAGACAATATGAAAAAGAGTTCAGTTAGGTATTCTTGGGCTGTCTGAGACGCTGCTTTTTTGGGTGTGCGCTTTGGATGAGTAGCGAGTAACAGAATGAGCTCCCTTTCGTGTCTTCTTGCGCTTGAATATTTAAATTGTCAAGGCTTAAACTTACATGACGATGCAGTCAACTGTCCTGACTGTCATTTATGTTTGTTCACATTCATATATTGTTAGAATTCATAAAAATGTCGAGTGACAGCGTTTCATGTACTCGCAGACACCAATTTCTACTCTTGTTTGGCACTTGGCAAGTGTTCATTTTAGGCCCTGTCTATGTGCCATAGGCTACTTATTGTGGTATGCTTTTATGGTAAAGACCATACTGAGCTACCATGAAGATACCATGTTGGGCTCAGTTTAATCATGTGTGTGTCTGTATCCGTCCTCACTTGAGCTGTGAAAACCGACTGCGGTCCGTACAGACCTAGTTATCTCTGCTTCAGTTGCACAACTTTGGAAGCCACTCTCCTGAACCAAAGCCAATGTTCTGTCAGCATGGACGTCTGAGGAACGGCCCAGCTGCCAATCAGAATGCAGCATCTGCCATCCAGCCGGCTGTGCCAAGCCATCGTCTCTGGCAGCTCGGCGCTCACTTGATGAAACTCAATAAAATTGATCCAGAATAAATGAACAGGGGTAAGCAGCCAGAGAAAGATCGCTCACTCCACTCACCTGTGACAGCCGTGACCTGCCACATCTGTCGTGCTCTTTTTCTTCATCTTGCTCATTTTTTTTTTCTTTTCTTCTGAATATCTTTCTCAATTGCTTATAGTATCTCCTTGACCTTCTTTGTTGTTGCTTTATTTTTCTCTTACACACATGCTTGCTTTCTTCAAAACAGAGGCATTTGCTCAAACACACACATACTAAAGTGTATGATACACAGTCAGCCACTCATTACCGCAAAATAAACCCAGACCTTAAGCAGAGGTTAAAAACAGTCCCTGCATTCTCCTCAATTCCACTGCGCTCCTTATAGCTGTTTTGAACGCAAGAACACATCTTATGTAAACGCCTCCTGAGAAAAACATCCAGTTGGGGTCAACAGAGCGGGGTGTGTGCGGGGGGCGGGGCATGGCCATCATGGAGATAATGAAAATATCTGAAGACTGTTAGGAAAATGAATGTTAAAAATAAAAAATATGAGATGAAAAGCTGTCTATGAAAACATAAAAACGTGATTAGAACAGTGTTAGACTGATTATGATGCAGCAATGTTTTTAATAAGGAAGCATCTAAAAGGAATAGCCGCCTGAGGTGAATGCCAAAACTGAAGCCCGTTCTATGACACATCCTATGATATTAATCAGGTAACTTGTATACATAATATAGACGTAACATTACAACTTGTATAGGTACAAAAATGCCAGTGAACTTTAAGTTACATGCTATAGCGATAGTGAGAAAGAGAGAGAAAGAGAGGGAGAGAGAGAGAGAGAGAGAGAGAGAGAGAGAGAGCTCACGACAGCACGCTGAATAACGGGTAAGGACAGAATTTATATAATATAGATTTATATATATATATATATATATATATATATATATATAGATTTCTATAAGATTCTCATTATAAAGCCATGTTTATGGCAGATCTGTGCTTTTTTTAATCACATTATTAAGTGATTCCATAAATCGCCTGCACGTTTTCGAAGCCATGCGAAAAGCAATATGACCATCTCGAATAACTCAATATCGGGCATTGCATTTGAGCATGAAACTAAACACTGATATGCAGCGCATTTAGCATCTTCAAATCTTGATATCCCGACCCAACGCATCCTATAGTAGATTAATCCGATGTAGCTATTACAACTTTCATCTGCAAAAGGTTTGCAAATGCAAACGTGAGCTTGACCGAAAGTGTAACTCCGATTGTGCTTTAAAAAGTGTCACTAATATTTCAGCAATATTGTGGATTCAATTTGCACTTTCTGATCAACCAAAATGTTATTTTACAGTATGAAAATCACTTATGATTATTGCTAAATTAATTATGAATAGAATTGAAAGGATTTTTCAGCACAAGATAAAAGCTTGGCGCTGCACAGCTTGCATTGAACTGTATTTCCATCTATCTTGTCAAAGTGAAACTAGACATCACTACGTGACTTCGAGGCCATTCTCTCTCTTCTCACGTCTTTTGACGCATGCTGTGGAAAGCTAAACAATCGGAGCTCAGGGTGCCACCCAAAGTGCTGCTATAACCAATCAGGAAAAAAAGAAAAAAAACATTTCGATCATCGTTTACATGATCGATCGTCACTGTCACGGTCGAGTACTCGAGTACTTGGTCACTTTTGCACATCCCTACATTTTACAGCCCCAAATGAATTGAAATTCTCAAAATTGTGATTCTGTTTGTATTGTTTTGTAGTTAAAATTCAACAATAATCATTATTAAATTAGTCCAGTAGGAGTGCACTTATTTATAAATATGTTAGTGCATAACTGAATATGCAGCAAATATTCAAATCTAAAGGCAAAAATGATGCAATAACCTGTATGTTTGTGTATTCTATATTCATATTGGTTTTTGGTAATAATTTAGACTGCATGTCTTACCTGACACATCAAGAACTTCTTTAACCCTCTGGGGTCTGAGGATTTTTGGGGCCCTGGAGAAGTTGACATGCCCTGACATTTGTGCTTTTTTCAGTTGTTCATAAACATATTAATGGAAAAAAGTGTCATTACACTGTATTCAGCACGAACTTAGCTACCATAATATGTGAGCAACATGTATGTACATGTTTGTATTTTTGAGGAAATAATGTTTATGCGTGGTTATTGAAAAAACAAAAAACTCAAAGTCACTGAAATATAGGCGTGAATCTTCATGAATAATGCTGTGATTCACACCTGAGAAGACAAAGACCTGCATAAAGACCTGCATAATGACCTGCATAATGACCCGCATAATGCGCCCTTTCAGTCAGGTAGGCTATGTGAAAAAACCCTCTGATAACAGGATCATATCAGCTGTATTAACGTAAATATAATGTCCACTCTTGACAAAAAAAACATGATTTTTGTGATCTCATGCATGCACGTATTATTGCACATGTGAAGAAAATTTTGTATAGGCCTATTATAGTTTAAATTACAGTACCAGTCAAAAGATTGGATGCATTACTATTATAATGTTTTTAAAAGAAGTCTCAAGTCTCTAACCAAATAATGGTTTTCTATTTTAATATACTTTGTTAATGTGCAGCTGACAAACTATACATCATTAAAAAGATCTAAGACTCAATTTTGACCTCTATTTTACTCTTATAGTGTTTTACTCTTATAATGTTCCTTTACAGCGAAAGGGTACGCTTTCCCAGTGTTATCCAATAGTCTCAGTGAATGGGTTTTTTGGGGAACAGCGGTGATCGACACTCTCTATGTTGGCCCTGTCCCACCGTCCTTAGGCAAGGGGGTACAGGAGGCTTGCATGGAGCGCTGGAAGGGGCAGCTCCTGTGGCGCTGTGGTAGGGATTCCTATTCGTCAGTCTGTCCGACGTACGTCGAACGTGACCAACTGAATGGGAATGTCTCGCTTACAAAGGTAACCTTTGGAGACGTACGTCCTGTCGACACAGTTGCTGGACCCCGCTGAGGCTGCCGCCTAACCTGTTCAGCTCCTCAGCGAAAACCTGAAGATGCAACGCACCTGCTGCTCATTAAATACCCGCGCTGCGAGGCGAGCAACTGCTGCATATGATTGCATGCCAATGTGCATTGGCTCGTTTTACACTCGAAGCAGATTGGCCTCTCTAGCAAGATTCCTATTCGTCTGTCTGTCCGATGTACATCTCTGTTCCCTCCTTCGGAGAACGAGGGTTGCCTTCGTAACCGAGACATTTTTCATAGGGTTATTGCTTACTAAAATAACAAAGGCATTAGAAGATAAGGTTTGTTTAGCTCATTATAAAACAAACAAACAAATAAATAAAATTTGAACAATTAAAATAAACTGAAACTAAGGAATATAATTCATATAGCTGTAATTAGCATTAAAAGTAAATAGACACAGATAGACAGAAAGATAGATAGAATTTAGTATTTTTAAGAAATCTTAGATGATGAAATACATGACTAGAAAAATAGTCATTTTAAATGTTTAACTAAACATCTTGTAATGAATGTCATTTCAGTTCTACTTTCTGAATATGAATGATCATATCCAGCAAAAGACAACAATGCTCAAGCACTGTAAAAGGTTTTGCCACAAACTCAACTGACTGGCTTCTCTCCTGTATGATTTCATATGAGTCTCTTCAGACCTTACTGTACATGATTTATGAACTTCAACAACTTTTGACCTCCTAACTGAACTCCTTTCCACAATTTGATCAAAGAAATAAAAACAATATAAATGAAAATGAATAACACAGTTTTCTCTTAGTCAAACAATAAGTGCAAGCATAATCATAGTACTCTCTCAATATTCAAAGTGCAAATAAAGACCAAAGGCATGATACAGAGCTAAGAGATGGTTAACTACACAGCCCAGCCTAACATAGCTTTCATATTGGGAGATATTTGCACGCATCAGTGAGCCACTTTCAAAATGTGAGGTATTGAAACACGTTTGAATGCACACTCGCGTTTTACTTTCGCTTTCGAAATCACGCATACTCTGTGAATATGGAACGGCAGTGCTGAGCACGCATTCTACAAGATAAGACTGATGCTTGTCAGATGCTTAGGCTCTGTTGTGCAACAAATCCTCCGCCATGGTCTTATCAGTCATCTCGTCACTCCATCATGTCAATTCCAAGAGACTGCTTTTCACCTCAACGAGAAATCTTGTCACATTTTAATCTTGGGAGATCTTATGCCACAAGATCTTGTCACACCTCTAATAAGTAGATTAGTAGACTGATTGATTGATTTTTTCTTTCTTTCTTTCTTTCGACTGGGGCTGAATTTTTGGCTCCCAAGTGCATCTGAGAGCTGAGCATCGTTCTTGTTCACACCAAATGTACAGATCAGCACTGTTGTCTTGAACTGTCAGGTGCTGTTTTATACGTCACTGACATCATCAGTAAGAACTCCAGGCAAATGAACAATACTGTCTGTAACATTTGTTGAAGTCTTTCCTTTAAGAACAGTCTTTAGTCGGGTCTCTGGTGCATGACACCGGTAGTGCTGTCTCCATGGAAACTGCACACAAAGCAAACAAAGAGGCTGTTGGACTCTCGTAGACGTCAAATCAAGAGTCCGAGCATTGAAATGAACTCTCAATCAATTTGATTGGAGGGTGACCTTGTTAAACCCACCACGATCATTCAAACATTCACAAGTACCTCATTTAACGCAGGCTTAAGGACCCTCATGTGAACTTTGACCCAAGTCTCACAAAGTGCTCCTGCAGGCTTCTCCGCTAACTAGCATGATACATCAAGAGCAATCTTGCATCCACTTCAAGCCTAAGCTGCTCCGACATCTTAATTGCTTTTCTGTGTGTGCATTGAAGCATGTGAGACATTCTGCAAATGAAGATTTGTTTGGATTTGCGTGCGGAGTGACTGTGGAAGAGGGGGGCATGTTTTATTGTTAAAGCTTTGAACTCAAAATGGGCAGGTATCTATATTTCACCAACAAACACGCTGGTGAGGCTGCATGTCAATGAATGGTAAATAATTAAACCTGTGGGTGATGGGAGGTTGATGAAGAGTTATCTCAATGCAGAAACACTGGAGGGAAAGAGCTGATGGACTGTTATGATGATCTGAAATGCATAATAATGGGGTAGTATTTTATGTCAGAAAAACTAGTAGTATGATAGTATGCTATTCTGAATTCAGCAAGTGTCTACAAAGACTTAAGTGATTTATTGGATGATTTGTTCTCTTAAAAGATTCATTCAAACACAGAGATTCATTCTAGAATAATCCACTGGAATCGCTGTTGGCATCTAGAGTACAAAAACAAAAGTATGTCATAGTGGCCCTCTCCAATCAATCTTTTGCATCGTATTCAACTCATTTGACTGAATATTTAACTTTGCATGAACAGAAACAAAGCAGAAGCCAGACATAAAGGCTGAAGTCCATATAATGCAAAACAGATCGTGCTGACAGCACTTAGCCGAGGTAAATCTCTTTGCAAAGCTACTGCGCTGAATCGTGAGTTTTCAGGAGGTGTCTTTGACCAGGGCTGGAGTTAAATCGATGGTTCCACACAGGGGCAAGAGTCTTCATTCAAATGAATGAAATTGATTGGTTACCATTTCCATTTACATATAAATGAGAGCAGTTATCGGCGCGTCCACTTGTCTGAGTTTCTTGACAGCTCCAACTTTGTTGAACTCATTTTTTTGAATAGTCTCCAGTCCAGAAGAGAAACCGTGATACATGCACGAAATAATAAATTAGCCAGTTATTATGCGGGAAATTACACTGAGAAGCTGGGAAACTTTCCATTTAGTTTCAAGGAGTGTGAAAATGGTGTGCTTCTTTCTACAGGCAGACAAAACAACCTGTTCAGTCTTCAGTGTTAGCATTATAGAAGTACTGAAAGTGCAAATTACGTATGAACTAAATAGTTACATAAACCAATGAGCAGGAATAACGATTGGAATATGATGGCAGAACAACTGAATTACATCAGTAAGCGTGTCTTACCTGCCAAACTTCACTCTTTTAGACATATATGATGATTCTGGTATTTACACTTGTTTATTTTAAATGAGAGAAAATCATGAGTGTAAATTAATTCACAGTCCATTTTAACAGCAAAATTTACAATGTGCACCATCCTGTATTAAAAAATATACCACAATTTTTTTTAAATAATTAAAAAACTAATTAAAAAATTGTAGCATTAGTATTTATACACTGTCTCACTAATTTTAGATACTGTTCCCTGTATATTTATTATTCAGGCATTTAAATATTTAATGTTAAATACTTATGTTTAATAATATAATTATGCTTTTATAATTTAAATTAAAATACTTATTCATGTTTTTTCAGTTACTCTTTTTGCAATTTACATTGTAACACCAATAGGTGGTGACAAGTGACTTCATGAGTGAGTCATTCATTCATTCATTTAAAAACAAAGATTCATTCAAGAATGAAAAAAAAATAAAATAAAAATACAGTTGTATTTAGTGAGTAACGGAATTTAATCAATCACTCAAAATATACTTTTAAATCAATTTGATCGATTCTGTAAGACTTGATTTTCCTGCTAAGACAAAAGCTGAGATCAAGCACCCTGCAATAGAGCAATAAAACTCATCTAGAGAGAAGTGTCTCTTCAAGATTACCTTATTCTCTCCCCCGAAACCAGGTCTTGTTGTAGTAAATATTTATAATCCTTTTGTCCTGGTCTGGATATTTAAGGGAAAGAGCAAAACAGTAATGGGGGATCTTCTGTAGCCAGAAACCCCCATGCAGAGATGGGTGAGTGTGTTAAAAACACTAACCCACCACTGTGTGTATATGCATTTCTTACTCTTAGAGTCATCTTTGAGCAACTGATGTTATGTATTTATGATTTCTGAATTGGCTTCTAATTGCTTATTTGTGTAATTGGCATTATACATTTTTACCTGTCAAATAAATGGTACATTTCGATTTATTCTGGACTCTCCTGAAATCATTATGACCAGTAGATTATGGGAGGCTAATGCTACCGTAAATCTGTGTCCAGGGTAGAACAAACTGAAGGCACATGAATGAAAGGAGCATTAGGCACTTTATCTGAAGACCTTTTGATTTCTGTCTACCACTGATTTAGCAAGATGTATGGAAGTGGCTAAATTAAGTACACTTTTGTGCGAGTGAGCAGTAGGCAACCAACTAAAGGTATTAGCTAACTTATTACCCAGGGCGAGTATCTCTGAGCGGCATTGGGTCCCTGATGAACGAATAATTGAAAGTACGGGACACCCAGAATTAAACAAACAGTTAAAGTAAAATTGAAACTACATTCTAAAAACTGAGTGAACTTCACAGGGCACTGAAAAGACATACACTCTGTAAACCTTCACCCCGGCCGTCGGATTCCGTTCACTGGGCCGATGGGGGGGTTCCTTACAATTCAATTAATAATTAAATGACTCGCTCATAAATGCAGTCCTTTGTTGCCATCTACTGGCTTAACCCTGAAAAATCCCAACCATTTAATGTAATTTTTATTATAAAAAAAAAAAAATTATACCCCCAACCCCTTGCCAATCCAAGTCATTGTATAAGGTACGACCATATGAAAGCAAACACACTTTAGCATGCACAGTGTATATCCGATCCGATTCTATCGTTGACATACAGCTCTATGGATATGCTGCAGTGACACATCACAGATGGTGTGGATCAGCACAGGTCAACAGAGACGACCTCAGCCTCTGCTCAGCCTGCTGGGAACTCTGAGCTCCAAGATGCTAAATTAAGATGCATTGAAAGATGCAGATCAGACTCAATGTATTCAACCCCTCCAAGGGATGAACAACTCCTAAAAGCATTCATGAAGTTTTCCTGCTTTCATAAACGAGAGGGATGTGAGAGATAATAAGAAGCAGAACATGAGAGAACAAGGAGTCTCAAAAAGAAAGTGAGACATAAAGAAAGAGACGCAGACTGGCGAGAAGAAACACAGATATATACAGACAGAGAGGGTATGACTTGCATGGTGATTTGCTGCAAAATTCAAAAGTAACAACAAACCTGCCATGCAAAACTATTTTTAAAGTTTGAACTGTCATTTCACACTAGTGGCGCAAAATGGAACTGCAAATATAATAATGACACCAAACAGGTTTCCAATCAGTTCCTGGTGGATTATATATAAATAAAAATGAATGCTTCACTTTAATGAATGCTTCACTTTGCATGTCGGAATGTTTGAACACAGACCACTACTATACAGGTAGGCTATATGGAAGTTCAGTTCAAGTCCATTTGTGACATTTTAAATATATAAGCCTGTAGCATATATTACATTATCATATGTTCTGTCATATAACCAGTATAAAAACATTAAAATAACAGCTCAAACAACTCAGTAGGTATTATTAGTATTATTTTAATTATTGTTTTTGTTGTTACATTTAATATGTGAATTATATTATCAGAAAACTAAACACATTTAGCGGTTTCAGGCTATTATTTGTGCTTAATGGATAAAACAACGGAGCTGCGCACTCAGGTTTTATGCCTTTATGCAAATGTTTCAATCGAATTTAGCTGTTTTAGAGAGCGTTTCCTCATTTTGAGCCTGTTTTTAAACATTAACTATCTGTAACGCTATTTTTCATGTGTGAAAAAAGCGACAAAACTAAACTAGCCAATCAGATTTCTTTTCACCCATATCCCCACACCCAACCATGCACGCACATTTGACTTTACAACACACAAACGCACACCTTTATTTATTTTCATTCTATATACGCAGATAGATTTTAATAATCAATTTAAAAATTATGTAAAAAATAAAAACTGCATTAATTAGCGCACTCTCATGGTACGGACAATGTGTGCAGCCGTACGGCTGCAGGCACCACTGTATATATATATTAGTGCCACATTACTCTTTTTACACCAATGAATGTCTGATCTGCAAAAGATGACTCATGCTTCTCTCCTGAATGAGAAAATGTTTTATTTTGTAAATGTCCATTTCAACAAAATGTACTTACTAACACTCAATTAAAACGTTCAGCTGGCCCTTAATTGGATATCTTCATTTCTAAATGGGTTGCAAGTGCATTTTCACATCAAAGAAAAGGCACACTTCACCTTTAAAAAAAGATGCAGGACCTGAAACGGGAAAGTCATTTTGGACAAAGAAAGTAAAAAGTACTGGAACTGAAATCACCCCTTCTGGACCAAAGCTAAAGGCCTGCATTATAAGAACACTTCTTCAACACAAGTGGTTGTGGTTTTTAAAGGATTCATGGGTTAAAAAAAGAGACCATGGGCTTCTTTTCCTAAGACTCTGGGCTGAGCTCAAGGAGAGAAGCTCATTAGCCTGATGCTCTGGGCAAACTGAAGCTGCAGGGTGGCTTTCTGCCACAGGCAAGTTGTATTGAAAGCTCTGGGCCACTCGGTATCATGGGTAATGCTTAACACAGAATATTGACACCATTATCCCACTGCATTTACTCATTGATTCTCTATGATTCTCCCTGGAGTCTGCCCTGGAAAAAAAGGACAAAACACAATACCGTGGTAACTTGGCAATGCACTATGGCAATACCACAGTATTATTTGAAATATTTTTGAGAACCCTTACAAAAAGTGTATAGTGTAGATGTATTATGGTACAGGTATAGTAGATGGTAATACTGTGGTACTTTGAAATATACCATGATGCTGAAATGTTTTATACCATGGTACTTTTAATAAGTGTTGTTTTCCCTTTCAATAAAAGTGAATACCATGGTACATTGATGGTACTATAATACTTTAATATTTACCATGGTACTGACATTCATGCACCATAGTTTTTTATGGGACAGCAAAGAATAAAAAAAATATTATGGTACAACTATGGTACATGTCTAAAATAGTAAGCAGTAGTGCCACCATACTTTTTAATACGTGTTGTTTTTCCTTACAAAAAACAAAAACAAAACAAAAACAAACAACAACAACAACAAAAAAACTATTGTGGTGTTACCATGCTACAGGGGTTGTATGTAATACCATGGTACTGTTGAAATTTACCAAGTTATGGAAATTATTTAGTATGGTACTTATATGGTATGGTACTGCAAAGTACTTCCAAAAATACTATAGTACTACTATGGTACATGTCCAAAATACCAAGGTAGTACCATGGAGATGGTATAGGGATGGTATGGTAATACTAATACTTTTGATATTTACTATGGCATTAAAACTATGTATTATGGTATTTATATAGTACTGCAAAGAACTTCCAAAATGCCATAGTACTATGGTAGTACCAGTGTTATAGTGTTACATCATTGACATACTACTGTAGTGTTTATTAATATTTTGAATTTGCTTTTAATTTTTATATTTGTTTTAAATTTCCAAATTTTAGTTAAAGCTTTAGTAATTTTGTTGTTTTTGTAATTTTTTACTAGTTTTAATTACTTTATTTATTTATTTTTTGTCTTTTTTTATTTCAGTTTGTCTTTTTTTAGTACAAGTTCAACTAAATGAAAAAGGGAAATGGTGCTAGCTGAAATAAAATAAGTTGAAGACGCCTCACGCTGCTCTCCTGAATTCGTTTTTCTCAAATTCTAGTAAAGGTCTGTAAGTGGCCAATTCAACACAGTTTAATTCCTAACACTCAGTCAAAATGTCCTGTTGGTGCGTAATTGGATATCACCATGTTTAAAGTCATAGCGTCCTGCCAGATTGGTCCATTTCCACAACAGGAGGAGGTTTCTCAGACTCCCTCATCAAGGTCTAAATTGCTCTGGACATCATGTGCCAAGAGTCCACGAGAGATCTCTCCGATGACCAGTGGCTTCACGCTGAGATTCCCAGCAAATGCCTCTCCGTGTTCCAGTTATCATCATCAAGGAGCACACTTTGTCGTCTTATCAGAGATGACGATAGCACCCTGGGCCACAAAATGATTGTGACTCCAAGCAGAAAGTCTGAAGCGCTGGAGAGCCCCTGCTGTGAGGAAATGTCTGAAAGGCCTCCTCTAAAGGTCTCTTTCAATCTCGATATATCCCCTTTTTTCTCCATCAACACCTTGCTACCATCATGTCTTGAGATAGGCTGAGATGGCCTTGATTATGAGGAGAAATATTAAAAGAGACAAGAAAGATCTTCTCCTTAAAGTGGATGTAATTTAGATCAATCCCCTTAGTGGTGTGCAATTTTTTCATATTAAAAGTCTTTGTCTTTATCCCAGTTCAATGTGACAACTTTAAGTAAAACATTTGTAGTTTGACTTCTTTCACTCAAATACATAAATAAATAAAAATAGGCCTAAATTTAAGACTGATGTATTTGAATTGCATATACGTCTACCCATTTGGTTTACACAGTTTTAACACTTGATGCATATTTAAACAGGTAAGATTTCTGCACAAAAAAAATATTAATAAGAATAAATATCTGCATCTATTTAATTTTAGTTATAGTTTAGTTGACAGTTATACGGTCAAACCAAAAATTATTCAGACATTGTTATATAGTGTGTGCAGGACACTATAGTTCATTTATGTAAGTGAGGATAGCAAAATAAAGTAAACTGTGACATATTATACCCAACAATTCTTCATACAGTGGACTACCAGTAAAATTACTAAAAAATTTGGAACCAAAAATGATTCAGACATTTTGACCTGACCATGTTTTGCTTTAGATTATTTTTTTCTGACACAGTTTAATTCTGAGATCTTGTCATAAGTATTATATTATTATATTTTTTTAAACTATAGTGAATAAACAGTATTAATGAATGAAATGTTCAAGGTGTCTGAATAGATTTTGGTTTGACTATTTTCAAAATGAATTTATTCAAAATGCTTAGAAGCATAAATAAATCATAAATAAATGATATAGTCATGTATATATCAAAAATAAATTACATTTATTCAGTTAAAAAGTATGAACATGGTTAAAATATGCTAGCTGTAGATCTATAATCAATTAGTAAAAATGTATGAGATTGAAATTAATTTGATATATTGATGATAAATATGCACACACCGGCCACTTTATCAAGTACACCTTGCTAGTATCAGGTTGGACCCCCTTCTGCCTTCAGAACTGCACTGTAAACCCAAACAGTATAACTAACTTATATGGAAAGTACTAACTATTATTTTGGAGTTTTACACATTCAACATCTATCAGAGATTTAAGTTAACACAATATTTTATTTTATTTTAGTTTTTTTTAGTTTTTACAACTCCGCTAAAGTTTAGAGTTCAGGGAACTTGAAAAAATAGATTCAACCATAATCAAATATTTTAATGTCAAACATACGCCCTCTAGTGGCGGTTTTCTACGAAAATGTGACTTCATCGCTGAACGTGCACTCAGACGCTTTCCCTTCACACAGATACCCAGAAGTTTGCAGGGCAGTTGGGTTCGACAGCAGGTCAATTCAAGTCCAAATACATGCAATATTATTTCGATAGCTACAAAAATATGCAACTATTCAGCTGTTTATAATGTTGCATTAAACTAAGATGAACAAAACACTACATATATATTTTGATTTAAATGAATGTTTATTTGTAATTTACAGTTATTAAAAAAATAAAAAATAAATAAAAAACTTGCTATGCTTACTTATGATATTTAAGTTTGCAAACTTACAAAAAATAGAGGCAATCGTTTGCCTTAAATTTTTTGAGTTAGACGAACTTATCCGGGTTCACAGTGTGCCTTAATTCTTTGTGGCATAGATTCAACAAGGTGCTGGAAACATTCCTCAGAGATTTTGGTCCATATTGACCTGTTAGCATCACACAGTTTCTGCAGATTTGTCGGCTGCACATCCATGATGTGAATCTCCTGTTCCACCACATCCCAAAGCTGCTCTATTAGATTGAGATCTGGTGACGGTGGAGGCCATTCGAGTATATTGAACTCATTATGTTCAAGAAACCAGTTTGAGATGATTTGAGCTTTGTGTCATGGTGTGTTATCCTGCTGGAAGTAGCCATAAGAAGATGGGTACACTGTGGTCATAAAGGGATGGACATGGTCAGCAACAGTACTCTGATAGGCTGTGGCTTTTAAATAATGCTCAGTTGGCAATAAGATGCCCAAAGTGTGCCAAGAAAATATTCCACATACCATTACACCACCAGAAGCCTGAAGCATTGATACAAGGCAGGATGGATCCATGCTTTCATATTGTTTACACCAAATTCTGACCCTACCATCTGAATGTCGCAGCAAAAATCCAGATACATTAGACCAAGCTACATTTTTCAAATCATCTATTGTCCAATTTTGATGAGCCTATGTGAATTGTAGCCTCAGTTTCCTGTTCTTAGCTAACAGGATTGGCACCAGTGTGTCTTCTGCTGCTGTAGTCCATCTGCTTCAAGGTTGGACATGTTGTGTGTTCAGACAGAGATGCTCTTCTGCAGACCTTGGTTGTAACGAGTGCTTGTTTTAGTTACTGTTGCCTTTCTATCAGCTCGAACCAGTCTGGCCATTCTCATGTGACCTCTGGCATCAACAAGGCATTTTCACCCACATTCTCTGTAAAACCTAGAGATGGTTTTTGTGTGAAAATCCCAGTTGATCAGCAGTTTTTGAAATACTCTGACCAGCCCGTCTGGCACCAATAACCATGCCACATTCAAAGTCACTTAAATCACATTTCTTCCCCATTCTTGATGCTTAGTTTGAACTTCAGCAGATCATCTTGACAACAGCTGTCTCACTTTGATGTGCATCCACTGGAGGCTGTATATGACAGCAACATGCATCATTGAGGCTGACTCATTTCAGTAAAGTAACCTTTGCATTCCAAAGTCATAAAGAAATTACAACTACAACTACTTACACTTACACTGTTTACAAAGAATAACAGTCAACTTTATTATGGTTACTTTTCTGAAATGAGACATCCTTGATGATGCGGCCGAAAAATGCAAAAAGCTTTTGAAATGAGACACAGCCCATGTCTACATGCCTTAATGCACTGAGTTGCTGCCATGTGATTGGGTGATTAGATATGAGTTAACAAGCATTTGAACTGGTGTGCCTAATACACTGGCCAATGAGTGTATAAATATGGTTACCGACTGTGTATTTAAAACACATGTAGTTTATCAGTACTACTACAGAAATTGTACCCGTTTCATTTAGGTATGACTGAAAAACATCACATAAGTTTATTAGTTTATGTTAAAACTGTGTAATCCAAATGGATGGAAAATGTATGTGCAATTTAAATACATAAATACTTAAATTTAGGCCTAAATATTTTTTGAGCAAACATTTTTAAGCTGGTAGATGATATAACAAGTGAAAAAAAAATCCACCAGGACATCATACAGACAGGCTCGGATATCATTTTTTTGAAATTCAGGAACTTATGTTCCCAAGCAAAATGGTATGAAAAGAAAAGAAGGTGCTAACACCTTGTACCATGTTTCTCATGTAAAGATCACAACATGTCTTTTGTCTTGAAGCACATCCAGCAGGAAGGGAAGAAACTCATCTATTACAGCAGGCAGAACAGCACCATCAGGCTTCGGGATGGTAAAACATCATTGATTTGGCCAGCGGGCGGAACAGGGATAGAATAAACACAAACGTGTTAAGGCTGAAATGGATTTTTAAATATGTATTCATTGATTTTCTGGTCTCTAAGTGTTCTGCTGTGACGTGCTATTTTGCAAAACAGAGGGATATGAAAAGAAGCATAAACTAATTTGCCTTCAATTGTATTAATTGAAGCAAAACATTCAAGTGTGAGTCAGCGTTTGAGCTTTTACCGTCCTCCAAACTGAGAGTGATGACAATAATAATCAAATCAACACAGAGACGTTTGTTTGTTCAGGGAACGTTAGTACTTTTGGCTCTAGAGGTGAGATGGTGACGTTTATTCAGCTGTACAAAAGAGGATTTTTTTACGCTTATAGCTTTTACATAATTATTTTGAATGACATACGGAAAAGCGCAAATGATATTTTAATCATAAAAAGAATATGCAAATACAATTACATTGATGTGTTTGAAAGATGCTGGTATCCAAAGCGACTTTTCAAGGTGTGAAATTTATCAAAACATGCATTTTCTAGGATTTATATCCATGACCTTGGTGTTGCTGGTGTTAGCAATGTGAGGGTCACAGGTTGAATTCACAGTGAATGCATGAACTGAAAAAAAAAAAAAAAAAAATGCAATATACAGTTGAGCTCAAAAGTCTACATACCCCTTGCAGAATCTGCAAAAATGTTAATCATTTTAACAAAATAAGAACCCTTTCCAGCAGTGACTATATGATTTTGAGATCCATCTTTTCACACTGAGGACATCTGAGGGACTCAGACAAAACTATTACAAAAGCTGCAGACATTCACTGATGCTCCAGAAGTAAACACGATGCGTTGAGAGTCCGGGGTGAAAACTTTTTAACAAGAAGTTGATGTGCATGTTTTTTTTATTTTTTATTTTTTTATTCTGTTTAAAGAACATTTTTTTTCATTTAGTTCTGCCCTTTGGAAGCTACAAAAGATACTTACATGTTTCCCAGAAGACAAAAAAAGTATAATTTATTCTGTTCATCCAATTCAAAAAGTTTACATCCCCGACTCTTAATGCGTCGTGTTTCCTTCTGGAGCATCAGTAAATGTTTGAACCTTTTTTAAAAGTTGTGTTTGAGTCGCTCAATTGTCCTCAGTGTGAAAAGATGGATCTCAGAATCATACAGTCACTGCTGAAAAGGGTTCAAATATGCAAAAGTTAACTAAAGAATCTGCAGGACCTGAAGGATTTTTCTGAAGAACAGAGCTCAGTTTAACTGCTCAGAATAAACAAGAGACTCATGAACAACCATCACAAAACAAAATAGTCATGGATCAACCAGGTAACCACACAGTATTAAGAATCTAGGGTATGTAAACTTTTGAACAGGGTCATTTTTATAAATTCAGCTATTTTTTTGTCTTATGGGCTTTATGTAAACAACTGTTATGTGAAATAGTTTATTAAGGACAGTACTAAATATAAAATAACATGCAATTGTCACAATCCTTCTTATTTTGTTAAAATGATTCACATTTTTCTAAATTCTGCAAGGGGTATGTAAACTTTTGAGCTCAACTGTAAATCACTCTGAATAAAAGCATCTGCCAAATGTAAAAGTAATTGAAATGCACTAACTTACTTATTACTTTTTGTCTTGTTTTCCAGTACAAATATCTAAACATTCTTAAATCAACATTCTTAATTCAGTATTGATTAATTTGGGGCCTATCAGGTACAGTACATGGCAAATTTCCTCAAAGAAAAAAAAAATCTCTCTCTCAACTAATGCTGTAAACTATACAGGGAACCACAGCTGGTACATCATTACAATATTAGGTTAAAATTGAATTGTAAGCTACTTACATATAGGCTAAATTACACATAAGGAAGTTTTTATAATAACGTTATGATACATTTTTAATGACAATTATTTTTCTACTCTTTTTTTATGTAGGCCTAAACATTTAAATGGTGGCTGTCATAAAACGGATTTATACATTCAATATCAAAGCACATGTTAAGTACAAATACAATGAATATGCAATAGCCTATAGTGCATATATTTAGCAAAATGCTCCTCTCAAAGTTCATTTTTGTAGCTGAATAAGGAGTTTTTGGACATTGAACGGCTTTTCTGAGGTAGGCTAAATGTGACATTTTTACAAGCTGTTATTGACGCCTTTCTGCGGTTGAAACACTGATTGTTTGATTGCATGTGACATGATACAGATTTCGGTAAGTTGTACTGTATCTTTCAACGTACCTTCGGATGTTCAATCATGTTTATTTTGTGTTGTAAGTAGTAAAGCTTACAACACAAAATAAACAAAACAACACATGAATTCACAGTGAATGCATGAACTGAAAAAAAAAAAAAAAATGCAATATACAGTTGAGCTCAAAAGTCTACATACCCCTTGCAGAATCTGCAAAAATGTTAATCATTTTAACAAAATAAGAACCCTTTCCAGCAGTGACTATATGATTTTGAGATCCATCTTTTCACACTGAGGACATCTGAGGGACTCAGACAAAACTATTACAAAAGCTGCAGACATTCACTGATGCTCCAGAAGTAAACACGATGCGTTAAGAGTCTGGGGTGAAAACTTTTTAACAAGAAGTTGATGTGCATGTTTTTTTATTTATTTTTTTTATTCTGTTTAAAGAACATTTTTTTCATTTAGTTCTGCCCTTTGGAAGCTACAAAAGATACTTACATGTTTCCCAGAAGACAAAAAAAGTATAATTTATTCTGTTCATCCAATTCAAAAAGTTTACATCCCCGACTCTTAATGCGTTGTGTTTCCTTCTGGAGCATCAGTAAATGTTTGAACCTTTTTTAAAAGTTGTGTTTGAGTCGCTCAATTGTCCTCAGTGTGAAAAGATGGATCTCAGAATCATACAGTCACTGCTGAAAAGGGTTCAAATATGCAAAAGTTAACTAAAGAATCTGCAGGACCTGAAGGATTTTTCTGAAGAACAGAGCTCAGTTTAACTGCTCAGAATAAACTAAACTAATGCTGTAAACTATACAGGGAACCACAGCTGGTACATCATTACAATATTAGGTTAAAATTGAATTGTAAGCTACTTACATATAGGCTAAATTACACATAAGGAAGTTTTTATAATAACGTTATGATAAATTTTTAATGACAATTATTTTTCTACTCTTTTTTTATGTAGGCCTAAACATTTAAATGGTGGCTGTCATAAAACGGATTTATACATTCAATATCGAAGCACATGTTAAGTACAAATACAATGAATATGCAATAGCCTATAGTGCATATATTTAGCAAAATGCTCCTCTCAAAGTTCATTTTTGTAGCTGAATAAGGAGTTTTTGGACATTGAACGGAAGAGATGGTAGGTTCACGAGCGCTACATCAATCTGTCACGCCACAGAGCACCCCAGTCGATGGGAAAGTAGCCCATTTTCGATTCTTATGAGAATCTTTTGACTCTTTGGATCTAAACGATTCACATAAATGACGTATTTTGATTCAAAATGGCTAATTTCGCCAAAAAGGTGTGATAAATCAGAAAACTGAATAGAACTAATAGTCTGGAAACACAAATATTTTTTCATACTTTGATTTCTTTTTTCCATATTTTTCCAGACCTGAAAATTATTCAATTTTCAATTCTAGGGCACCTTTAAAAGCACTAACCACAGCTCCAATATGAACAATGTTTAGTCCATGTTCTCCTTTCTGAAACATTTCCTGTCCAGAACAGCTCCTAAAACAGGCTGCTGTGAAATCCTTTGACAGATTACAGTAATAGATAATATGAGGTATGACCTTTCTAAAATAAACAGCTGCATTAAATTGCTGGAAATGCCAATGGGACATGTGTGTCCTCCCTCCATGAGCATAACACACCAGCACTAGCACATGCACATACTGCTGGAAGAAATGCGATTAAAATACAAACAGTGTGATTTAAAACCACAGTACACGTATTTTTACTGTGATTATGTGTAGGTTTGTTGTGGTTTAATATGAGCATAATCACATTAACAGTCACAGTATTCTGTTTATATGAGCTCCAGCTTAATCACAGTACAGTCTTAATCACACTATATGGATCCATATAAATGTAGCCATTGATGAAATATTCAGAAATAAAAGGAGAACTGGATATGAATGTTTATACATAAAACCACATCTGAAAGTTACCATAAATAGATGCAAAAAGTGAATAGCAATAAAGGTTCCAACACCATATGACCACTGAATTTGTATGACTTTTTTAATCATTTGGATTAATATTATATATATATATATATATATATATATATATATATATATATATATATAATATTACTAATAATACTAATAATACACACACACACACACACAAACACAGTGAATATATTTAGTGAAATGGAAATGGTCCCCTCTAGAGTTCATTTCTCTAGTGAACTAACATGCTGTGGACACTAAATGACTTGCCTTAGGTAAATGTAATGCTATGCAAGATAATATTCTCAGGTTGTTTTATTGATGTTTTTCCGTGGTTGAAACACTGGTTGAGAGATTAGACGTACACATACAGTATCTATCCATAGATTGTCTGTTCTTCTGGGGTACATGTACACCTTCTAGGGTGTACATGTACTGTTACACCCCTAATATACATATATATATATATACATATATATATATATATATATATATATATATATATATATATACTTTAAACTGTCTCTACAACCATGTTAACAGGTTTTATGCACACAATGCCACAGTTTCATACATCCATTAACGGCGGAGCTAATGAGGTCTACTCTGATCTGTTGGCCTGAAACATTAGCAATTCATGAAAAGAGTGGGACATAAAGAAGCTCGTTACATTGTTTCATTTGATGGTATTTTTCCTGGCGAGGCTCACCTGATTGATGTGCTTCAGTTTATCAATGACTTGATTGATCACCGGGTCGGCCTCCTTCACTTTGACTTCTGGGTTTTCTGCCTGGGCTTTAATCCCGTTGCCAACCACTCGCAGAGTGTAGCTATAAAGACAAAAAAAGGATAAAGAATGAGAGATGGTTGTTCGCAGTGAGTGGGTGTCGTTTCTTTGGATTCATTTCCAATTTTTCAGTACAAAGATGACTGAAGCTTTGTTGTTGGCTTGATGAGGAAGGCCTTACATGAACTGACTACATTTATCAGCATAGCAAAGAAAAAGGCATAAAGAATCCCTGAAAAACCCACAAGGGCCTGAGACGGGACAAATAACTCAAGCCACACTAAAAAGCGATAGGACCTCAGGCTGAGAGACAGATTGGGGTTTATGTGGGGCAGAATGGATGTGTGCTGAGATTGGACGCGGATAAGACGCACTAGTGCAGAGAAAGCACTGCTGACAAATGACATGAAATATTACAATTCTTTATGGGTGAATTCGTTTTACACCAATACTAAAATCAGCCCATCCTATTGAGACTCACCTTGAGAAGGACACTGTCTTCAAACAGCGAGGATAAATATATGAATGAATAGGAAAATATGCAGTGGGCACAGGTATTCAACTCTGTTTACAGGCAATAAAAAAAATATATTTATGGAACTGAAAAACCCTTTCTTAAAGGGGACCTATAATGCCCCTTTTACAAGATGTAATATAAGTCTCTGGTGTCCCCAGAATGTGTCTGTGAAGTTTCAGCTCAAAATACCCCACAGATCTTTTATTATAGCTTGTCAAATTTGCCTCTATTTAGGTGTGAGCAAAAACACGCTGCTTTTATGTGTGTCCCTTTAAATGCAAATGAGCTGCTGCTCCTGGCCTCCTTTCCAGAAGAGGGCGTAGCTTTAACAACTCGCACTTCGGTTGCTCAACAACAACAAAGCTGGAGAATCTCACGCAGCCAAAATGACGATTGCCAGCAAGCTACATAAGATAATTTATATGATTAATCCAATGATTTTACTCACTTTAAACCACCAGTGTTTACAATAACTTCCAACTGCGATCTAATATGGGTTTTGGACATATAATGTTGTTGAAATGTTATTTATAGCCTTTTATAAGAATCACTGCACCTGCTTAGCATTTCTTATGTAAGCCAAATCTCATGAAAATCACATACAAATCACATACAAATCTTAATAGTGTGTTTATTAGCTTCATGTTTCACAACATTTCTCTGGGTTTCTTGTATACGGAACTGACCGTGGAAGTGTAATGGAAGTTGAAAGAGATGGTGGTTATGAACGCATAATATGAGAGGCATATTTGCAGCAAATGATCTTCCTTTGAGTCATAATAGCGATCATGGAAGTGA
Source organism: Elopichthys bambusa (assembly GCA_037101425.1). NCBI lineage: Eukaryota > Metazoa > Chordata > Actinopteri > Cypriniformes > Xenocyprididae > Elopichthys > Elopichthys bambusa. Next base: position 5,366,024 of record CM074436.1, on the reverse strand, counting down.
AAACACTGGCAGACAGCACTGAAAGCCGCAAATCCTCATCAGATTGTGTAAATCAATAGAAATTAATAGAAATTATGATTCTGTCTAAAAAATAATGAAGCGTGTATAAATATACCAATATTTCTAGATATGAGCACTTTTGGACTATACGCCCTAATGAACACTGTTCAGTGAAGCTGTGTGAACACAAATCAACCAGAGCAGACGTGACTGAATATGATTGTTTTAAATATGAATATATTGTTATTCTATTCAAAATATCAAAAATTACAGATGATTATTTTGCACTACTGACATTATTCTGACACTGAAATTAATGACAATGCAACCAAGTTTTTACATGCAGTGAATAATCTGGGGCCGGTCAGTGATCTTTGCGTTTAAAGGGGCTAATATAATCTTATGAATATGCACGTCGCATAGCTGTGCACTGAAGACCAACGGATTTCATAAAAACAACAAAAACATTATAGTAATGCTACAGTATTTCCTAAAGTACACTGGAGTACCATGCAAATACTACTGTATATGAATATGATACAATTCAGTACAGTGGGTAATATCAAAGTACCATGGAACCTGCTAGTACCTGCTTTGTGAGTGAGTCAGATTAAAACTACGGAAATAAAAGGCACAAATAACATGGAAATAAAGACAAAAAAAGCAACTTATTTCACACTGAGCCTCAAGCCTCACCCTACCATCGAGCACGAGCATGTAGTTTCACCTCAGCGGTGTGTCTGAATGGAGGATGTGAGACAAAAAGCCCCTCACAACAGCACTGAGCTGTCTCCTCTGCTGCTTTACTTCCCGCTTTGATTCCAGCTTAAGGCAGAAGAGGTGTGTTAGCTCAGGGCTGTCACTTAGCCATTCCAGCTCTTTCCACACACTCATCTGAATAACTTTCAAACCCATGGCGGCGCTCTGAGAGAATACTTCAGTGGAATGCAAATGCTCCAGAAATACACCGTTAAGTCTCGTTGTGTGTTTTGTGCTCTTGAGGCTTGGAGACAAATTGATTTAAAAGGTTGAAGTGGAACATTTAAGACTGGAATAAAACAACAAAAACTACATACTGACTTCTTAATTTTGTCTTTGAAAAACCACAGTAGACATAAAAAAACGACACCAACTAATAGCTTGTCATCGACTAAATTAGTGATAGATATTAAGGTTGTTTTCAGACCTGTAGATCCATTCATTGTCATCCATCAAGATGATTGGCAAGTTTGCTCCATGAGATTAGCTTATTGTGGTTTAAGTCAGAATTGCGAGATATAAAACTATAAAATATATAAACCTTTTTTTCTCACAATTGCAAGTTTCTATCAAGCAATTCTGACTTTATATCTCACAATTCTGACTCTTTTTTTTTTTTTTTTTCACAGAATTATTAAGTCAGAATTGTGAGATTTGCTCCCGGTTTCACAGACAAGGTTTAAGCTAGTCCTAGACTCAAATGTATGTTTGAGCTGTTTTAACTGAAAGTAACTTGCACGGACATATCATCTTAAAATGTGTCAGTGCCATTGTTTTTTCTTAAGACGACACTAGTAATGTTTTTTTGTTTTGTTTTTCTCTCTAGTTCACATTTATAAAAGATATATTTTAATATATTTAAAAGATATATTTAATATTTTAAATGCCCTAATTGAACTAAGGCCTAATCCTGGCTTAATCTAAGCCCTGTCTGTGAAACCGGGCCATAGTCAGAATTGTGTGATATAAAGTCAGAATTGTGAGTTACAAAGTCAGAATTGTGATATATAAATTCGCAATTGTGTGATCTAAAGTCAGAATTGCATCTTATAAAGTTAGAATTGCATGAAATAAAGAGAAAAAAGAATAAAGAAAAAAAAAAGCGAGTTATAAAGTAAGAATTGTGAGACATAAACTAGCAATTCTGAGAAAAAACTTAATTCCTTTTCCCCTCACAATTGGACATTATAACACGCAATTATGAGTTTATATCTAACAATTCTGACTTTATAACTCACAATTGAGAGTTTATATCTCGCAATTCAGAGAAAAAAAGTCAGAATTGTGAGATAAAAAGCAATTACTTATTTTTATTTCATGGCAGAAACAAGCTTCCTTAGAAATCAGTGTCAAAAGAATCATGTAAATAAATATAAGAATTTATGTTCATGTGTCATGATGCAAAATGTCCAAAAAACAAAGTAGTTTGTTAGTTGCAATGAAGATCTAACGCTTTTAAACAGCAGTCTAATGCTTTTAAAATCTCCCCCTCATTTAACAGTCTGCTGTCTGACTTGATTAACACTGAATCATCAGCATGCAGGTCATTTGCAAACATGCTGCTGTGCTCACTTTAAAAAAAAAAAAAAAAAAAAAATCCCTCAAAAGAACAGTCATAACTAGAGAGCGGATGTGCCACACTAAAAGCCATCTCTCACTGTGGCACTGGATCGCTCTGCAGACATTTCACTAATATTTCATAACACGCTCATGAAACAGTCTCGCAGGGTGACACACAGCTGAGGAACACGGAGCTGCTTTTTAAAAGGTGTCGGATGATAAAAAAACTCCCAACATGCGGAACACTTCTCCATACATGCACATGCCATCCGCTGACTGTGACTGTGACTCGTTTTTGCAAAAGAGAAAACAGATCAGAGAAAGTATTTGTCTCGCAAGGATTGACAGACAGCATTCTGAGGTTATTGCAGCAGATATTCTAACAAACTCAAATCACAACACTCTTCAATCACTCGTTTGGTCCTTCAGTGCCAGAGACAGATAATTTAAAGATAATTTTTTCTTCTTTTTTTTCATCCACAGCCTATGAATGATGGGATAGTGTGGGTGTGCATACATATGAGCAGGATTGTCTTTTTAAAGACATCAATCATAAAACTTTACAAATTTACACTGCAGCAGAGCACAACGCCTCATTACGCATTTTACTGCTCAACAAACCACCCACCAAACGATCCGCGTAATGAGAAATGTAACTGCGGCTGACATAAGAGGCATATCACAATCAAAACCATTTCATTTGCCTCAAGTAACCCACAAGCCTGTTTTCACTCTTATGGCCAAAACAGGCACTGTAGAGTTCTGAAAAACAAGAATTAGTCTTATAAAACACACAGGCCCACCTCTGAAATCTGACTGGATGAATAAAAATAGCCAATAGCTGCAAATCTGTTAGTTCACAGTAATTAAATATTATAATATTTGAAAAAAAAAAAAAAAAAAAAAAAATCACAGTAATTATGATTATGATGATGATTGTTCTTAAAAAATATTATTAATTACTGACATTATTTTTACTATTATTATTATTATTATTATTATTGTTGTTGTTGTTTTGAAAATAATATAATTATAAAATATTTATATAATAATAATAATAATAATAATAATAATTTATTATAAACATAGCCAGTCTATAAAATGCTATAGTAGTCTATAAAGTCTATAATCACTTGCTGACACAATTATTGTGATTATGACAATGATTCTTCTTTAAATTATTATTAATTACTGCCATTAATAGTAATAATAATAATTATTATTATTATTATTAATTTTTTATAAATATTATTACTGTTGATTACCTTTGCGAGACAACAATAATAATAACAATAATAATAATAATTAATAATTGTTTTTATTATTATTGTTAAATACTACTACTACAAATAATAATACATTTGATTAATTACATTTGATTAACTGTTTTTATTTATTTTTTTTTTAAATATGGCATTGTGATGCTAAATATATTATTTGTTGACACAATAATTATGATTATGATGATGATTGTTCTTATAAAAATATTATTAATTACTGACATTATTATTATGACAATGATTCTTCTTTAAATTATTATTATTATTTACTGCCATTAATAATAATAATACTAACAATACTAATAATTATTATTAATTTTATTTTTTGTAAATATTATTATTGTTCATTGCCTTTGCGAGATACAATAACAATAATAATAATAGTTATATTATTATTGTTAAATACTACTACTAACACTACTACTAATAATCATACATTTGATTAATTACATTTGATTAACTGTCTTTATTTTTATTTATTTATTTATTTTTAAATGTGGAATCGTGATGCTAGGGTGTTTTTGATGATTGCCAGAACATGTTACACTGATTTGAGTATGATTAAAGAGTACTTCACGTTGTGCTAGAGAAAAATCCTAAACATGGTAAAATCACTGCAATGCAAGGCCTCAAGTGGCTTATTGCTTTAATAGCATATTACACAAGAGGCCAGCACCAGTTAGAGATCCACGCTGAAGGTCTATAATTGCAGAACTGTGTAAGAGTTCAATCAGCGCTGCTATTCAGGAGGCCGAGGCCTTGCAAAAACCTGCCGTTTTAGCAGGAGATTCTGGTCCATCTGCAGGCACTTTTCTTTTCACGGCTGGGTCACTATTATTATACATTTTGGACCAGATGTGCTTTCAGATATTTTGAAGTGCTTTCTTACCTCCAATACAGAAAAGTGTTGTGTGGAGCTTTTAATAAGGTCAACTGGGGAAGCTTTACTATATTTAAGTTACCGAAAGATAGTTGGACTCTCACTTGCCTTCTCCTTCTTCATGCTGAGCTTTTCTAAACAGTTGGTCTGATGTAGCTTTCACTACCTGATAATTGGATAAAATCATTCTGTACCTTTTTGTTTTTCTTATTTTATTTTATTTCATCTCTAGCATATTTAAAATGGTTTTTAGTCTTAATTTTCACTGCTGTCCTTCAGATTTGCATACTGAATAATGATCTGTGGGGTTTTCACTCTGAAATTGAGGTAGTTATTTTAATGACTCAAAGGTACAAGAGAATTGAGAGCCAGTTGTGTCCAAATGAAGGGAAATGGTTTTTCATCTGTGGAACTGTAATGATTTAGCAATATAGAGACTCAAATCATTTGCCAGTGTCTTTTTACATCAGGGAACAAAATTTCAATGTAGGACTCAATCACTACTCAATTGCTTCTCTCAAGATCAACAATTATAAAAATATAATGTTTCAGAGTATATCATCTTGAAATATGTTTATTTCACTTTGTCTTATTTTAAATGTAATCTTCACTAAATTTACTTGTATTTATGCTTAAATCAAGATTCATTATCAGAAGTTTTAATATATTATGCAATTTTTCTTCACAAGTATATTTATCCTGAATCATGTTTATTTGTCTTGGCAATTTTTTTATTTTATTTTTATCTTCACTAAATTTACTTGTATTTACTGTATGCTTAAAAGAAGAAAATCAAGTCAAGATTTATTTTCTAAAGTCTTTATAATAAAATTGTTTTTGTTTTATTTTAAGTGTAATATTTACTTCATGTAGTTGTATTTGTTTAAAATGAGAAGAAGAAGAAAAAAAAAAACAAATGTATGCAATCTGCATTTTTCCTTCACAAATAATAGATTTTAACGGATTGATTTTAGGATATTTAGATGATTTTAAGATATATATAACATCACTACTCACTACTATATATTCAATCACTACTCCATATATTGCTTCTCTCAAGATCAACAATTATAAAACTTTGTCAGAAGTTTCAGAGTAAAAATAGAGGTTCAAAGGAGCTACAAGAAATCTGTGCTATCGCACAGGACAAATACACCCATCAACCCACCTGTGAACTACAATCTCTGATCGTAACAGCTCAGAATCACGTCAGACTCTTTTTTTCAGGATGTGAACAGTGTGATTGGTGAGAATAAAGATGAAGGAATAATGATTTGTGCCCGTTTTGGTGTGATTGCAGAATTGAGAGAGAAATCAAGCGAATCACTCCAGCAGCTGTTTCCTCATCATCTCTCCTCGTCTGTAACGTCATGAGAGCCCCCCGGGTCTCCTCAGGAAATACAACCATCTAAATGTATCCGTGTTCTTCTGCGTAAATTCAACGAGACACCGGTGTTAATTAAAAGAAATAACGGCTGAGATTGAATGCGATTGCTGTGAAAGGAAATGGGACGGGGAGTTTGGAAGACAGACGCCGCATGCGGCGCACAAATGCTGCAAAACGTGTCGCCTCTGTTATGGAGCATGAATGCCACCCCGAAGCTCAATGCCAACATCCAAACAAACATGAATATGATGATTAAATACATAATTACACTGACTCTTTGGTGCTTTATGCTTTGCATTCACAAAATAGCTTTCTTTATCTGCATTTTGCCTTGTTTTTTCAGTACAAAACAACTTTAAAACAAGATAAATGTACTTGAGGAGCAAAACCGTGTAATGAAAGAGGAATATTTAACTTGAATTAAGTTTATTTATCTTAGCAAATTAATCTTCAGTAAATTAAGTTTTAATGTCATACTGTATGCAATTTTTCTTCACAAGTATATTTATCTTGAATTTCATTTATTTCTCTTATTTTAAGTGTAATCTTCACTAAATGTAAAATAAACATGAAAAACTTTTGAAAAAGAATATTTATTCTCTGAAGTCTTAATATATTTTGCAGTTTTTCTTAAGTATATTTATTATAAATTAAGTTTATTTCTCTTTGAAAATTATTATTTTGTCTTGTTTTAAGTGTAATCTTCGCTAAACTTACTTGTATTTGTGCTTAAAACTAGAATAAATCAACATGAAAAAACTTTAAGATTTATTCTCTTAAGTCTTAATATATTATGCATTTTTTTCACAAGTATATTTATCTGGAATTGTGTTTATTTCTCGTTTTGTCTTATTTTAAATTAAATACTTTATAATATATAATACAGTGTTTTAATATCTTATTCAATTTTTCTCCAGAAGTATATTTATTATGAATGAAGTTTCTTTTGGCCAGTTATTTTTGTTTTATTTTATGTGTAATATTTACTTGAATTAGTTTAAAATGATTAAAAAAATTACAAGTAAACTGACTGATTTATGGATTTTTAGATCATTTTAAGCAATTTTTAAATATATTTTTGCAGTATGCTACAAAGAGTGAATCCTGAACAGAATCAAAGCTTCTTTTTTTCTCTCCATTAAACTGCAATTCCTGCGTTCCAATCAATGAGACCCCCAAGCCATAAACGTCCATCGATCTGTGCCAGGGGCAAAGTGTGGCATTAGCCAACAGGCATTCAGGGAAGCAAGGCTTTCTGGGCATTCTGTGTTTTTGAAAAGGTCAATTTCTATTGTGTATAATCCTTACTTGGCTCTTTACTCCAACAACTGAAGGCAACAACGCCTCAACTTCTGCTTCAACAGTGTTACCTGCTGCGAAAACCACAACACAACTGCGGAGAGAGCTGAAAAGAGAATTCTGTATAGAAGTCAGCAATACAAATAAAGGTCTTTTCTAATAACATATCTGTTAGGGCAGGGTGGTACAGTATGATGATATATACTGGATATAACGGCAGCTTTACACTACTTACAAGTGAGAGCAATAAAAAAAAAAAAAGACGCAGAATATTAAAGTAGCTATTTGTCATGCAATGTGTTCCAAATGTGATTTAAATTCAATTCCACTAGGATATAATATTTTGGTGATAACGTCCACCTCTAACTTGTGTTTTATAACAGAATCTCAACAGAAAATAAATCCTCAGAGGTCCTGTACATGCTTAGAAGCAATGCAATAGTAGTGTGTACTTATTTTCTTGGTAATAGCACATTGCAGTTTACAAGCAGTTGATGCCCCACAAATCACTGGGTCTTAGTGTTTATTTGCAAGGATACAAAGACAGATATTATCCGATTTCTCTGCTTTTACATGACCATTCAGCTCAGGAAAAACTCTTTTTATTGATGCTGATCTATCAGCGGCATCTCTTTGGCCATTTCCCAGTACAATTACATGAAGCTGAAATACAGCTGCACTGAATAGCCATCAAAAACCCAAAGCTGCTGTGAAAAAGCATGTAGATTAATAACACTCCAAAGAGCTTTGACTGGGCTAAATTATAAAACATCTCCATCATGATTTGATAGCTGCTTTTTCATTTCGAAGGCCAGAATCTTTAGGCTCCAAGTTCTTGTCGTAATAATTTGTATTGGCTATACTCTGCAAAAAAGAAGAATGAATCTGTGACTTGATTAATTCACTTTCAAAAAGGCAAAGTGAAAACCCACAGGCCTGAAATTAAATCTACACTACCATATGCATCTTCATAAATAACAATTTTATCTAGACCCATGCTAGGCTATGTTTTATTAAAATAGGGTCCAAAATTAAGTCAACAAGAGACAAATGTGAATAAAAAATTAGCTTTGGTGAGCAAATAAACCATTATGTAACTGCAACATATGGTTAAAATCACATTGTAAGAACAATAATATGAACTTCATTGAAGTTACTGACATCAAATGGTCAACAACAACAAAAAAAAGGAACAGTGGTGAACCGGTGACAGCATCATGGGCGGCCAAGGCTCATTGAAAGCACATGGAGAGCAAAGGCTGGCCTGACGGGCCAACAGACAAACTACTGTAGCTCAAATTGCTCAAGAAGTTAATGCTGGTTCTGATAGAAAGGTGTCAGAATACACAGTGCATCGCAGTTTATTGCGTATGGGGCTGCATAGCCGCAGACCAGTCAGGGTTATAATGCGCCCTGGCACAAAGCAAAAATGGTTCAGGAATGGTTTGAGGAGCACAACAACGAGTTTGACGTGTTGACTTGGCCTCCAAATTCCCCAGATCTCAATCAAATCGAGCATCTGTGGGATGTGCTAAACAAACATGTCCGATCCATGGAGGTTCCACCTCGTAACTTACAGGACGTAAAGGATCTGCTGCTAACATCTTGGTGCCAGATACCACAGCACACCTGCAGGGGTCTAGTGGAGTCTATGCCTCAACAGGTCAGGGCTGCAAAAGGGGGACCAACACAATATTAGGAAGATAGTCATAATGTTGTGCCTGAGGGATACACACACATATATATATATATATATATATATATATATATATATATATATATATTTTAGGGCTGTCAATAGATTAAAATTTTCAATCACGATTAATTGTGCACCCTTCTGCACCCTTAATCTTGTTTAACATGTCCATTTTGCTATCATTGCCTCTATCCAGCAAAGTAAACCATCAGATTGAAGTGTGATTCTCACAAAACTGTATTTTTTTAAGGTAAATTTAGGTGTCTTTCCAAAAAAGGACACTTGCTGTCTCCAAAAGGACACCAAATGATATGAGTCCATATAATTCCATAAAAAAAAAAAAATCATAGCAAAAAAACGTTTCAGAATTCACAGTGTATAGTATGTGCAACAGCAAAGAGCTTGTTTACATTTTTATTCGTAAACGACATTAATGGTGCAATTTCACATGCTTCAGTATTTTTTTTTTTGTTATTGCTATGTGTTAATGCGTTAACGCTGACAGCCCTAATATGTATATGTAATATATATATATATATATATATATATATATATATATATATATATATATATATACATAGTTTGTGTGATAAATTCTATGTTGAATCAAAATATTTTTGTTTTTCTAAAGCTACTTTTTGTATGCCTATTTAATACTTTTCTCATTTAACACAATAATGACTTTAAATGATCTTTTGGTGGTAATTTCTCAGCAAAATTTGATGTCATTAATTTGCGATTTTAATTCTAATTAATTACACAATGTGGCGAAAAAATTTGTATCTCTTGACAGCCATACTAATAACATAATCCCCAAACACCAGATAGTAATATCAGGTTGAGCAAAAAAAAAAAAAAAATACTGTTGCTTTGTATTCAGAGCAAAACAAACAGCTCGACATGTCCAACAACATTCATCTGACAGAAATCGATGTAAACAGAGCTGATTGTGCTTCTCTGTGCTCTGTTTCTTCTTGTCTTTGTCATTTATGTTGTTTTTCTGACCCTCAATTTGCACTGTCAGAAATGTTTTATCATTCCGCTTGCGCTGACCCTTGCTCTGTGTTTCCTGTCTAGCTGAACAGATACTAAACGACTGCTTGCTTTGGGCCTGGTGGGACATGGTTTTGCGTGAACTTCCCTGATAGCTTCTCCAGCTTTGCTTTTCCAAAGAAGCAGCGTCAGAAAGCAAACTGACAAGCGAATGAGACCCTCCACAGCACATGCAAGGGTAAAAGGTGACTCGCGGTTGCCAATCATCACAATATGCTGGTCTACAGCAGGGGCACTCAACGCGTCATGCTAAATATGAATGTATTTTTAGTTTAATTTGTATTCAAAATGTTCGTTCTTACACGTACACTGCGCATGACGCACATAGTCATCAGCACAGAACGCGCACAGTGTAGGCGCACAGCACGGTTTTTCTAACCACAACGAACAATGAATGTACGGCACTTTGCACACACAGTTTGAATAGTTTTTGCACTAATTTAGTTTGTCCACAAGGTGTCAACACTGAAATGGGCCGTTGTTTCAGTCTGAAAAGAAACAGAGAAGACGGAACATCAACAAACACAATAGCCACCCGTGTTGACTAGCGCTTGTGTGAGGGGATTAAAGATATCAGCAACTCTATTTTAAATGAATACAAAGACAGTTTATCGTAAATTTTGGAACGAAAAAGTGCAGAGACTGGACAAGAATGAATCTTTCTAGTGCGCATGTCGAACACCTGCGTTCGCGCACACTAATAAATGCTGTCCGTGTACGTAAAAAAAAAAAAAAAAAAAAAATCAAAACTTTTTTTCAGCATCATTTAATGCGGTTGATACTACTGAAACTTTGCAGTGTGTAAGTGGCCGATGGTCTTAGCAGCATGAAGAACAAAACTTTTATTCTTAATGTCAATGTGTTATAAACAGAAAGCAAGCGCTCCCATTCACCCACTCAAAAACAAAAAAAAGATTTTAGAGATTACCTCTACCTAATTTAAAGGTAGAGGTAATAATTAATAATAATAATAATAATAATAATAATAATGGAACCTTTGTAAAGCGAGCCTGAGTATAAATAGGCACTATAAAAAGTATTAAAAAGGTGCAATGAAGCATAAAAAGACCTGAAATTACTTGTGATAACAATCTAGACTTTTCACATGGAATAAGGACTTCTTTTCTCAGTTCTTGTTAAGTTTATTTGTTCAATAATGTTTTTCCTTTTGCATTTAGGGATTTTTTTCATACTCTGAGTATGAATGCATTGTTGCATTAAGAATACAGCAAGACAAACTATTAATCTTTTTTTAATGCCATTTTCTTCATGTTCAGTGACACTTTAGATAGGACAACCATTAAAGGACTAGTAAGACTTAGCCAGATAATAAACTGCACATGTAAATACTACAAATATTGTCTTATAGGCCTAAATAAAAGTTTTGCGATCCAAGTTGTAATTTGTATTTTATGTGGTTTAAATGCGGCCCTCTCGGCCTCCGAACTTGAGTACCCCTGGTCTAAAGGAACGACAGACAATCTACGGCTGGAAAGAACCACTATGCAGGTGCCTTAAGCATCCTGCAGTGCAGCAACGCCTACTGTTTGAGCGCAGGACACATGCCGCGCGTAATGAGCGTTTCGCTTTTCGAGGGCAAGTGGATCCTGACAGACATCGCCTTTTAAAGGAAGCTGTCTACAGATTGAGCCCAAATAAAATTGTCACGCCACATGAGCTCTCTCCTGGAAAACCTCTCTTATAGAGTTGCCGTGTAGTGAACCGCCATCAAGCAGATATAATAGACATCACATTCGGCCTCTATCGCTCCGCAGCGAATCGGCCCCTCGCGATTCGCCGTTATGTACGCCAGTTCACTGCCATTCTCCGTTTCGATTTTATGCCCCGATCATACATCTTTCCGTGCACTGAGAATTGCACTCCGTGTATTGATTCCAAGTCAATTTTATAGTCCAGTGGTCCCGGGGCTTGACTGCCTGGTTCACCCTGTCTGCTGTCCATATTTATGTTTCCACATGGCATCTCGACGGAGTCATTTTCACGTGGACAATCACGGAAGAGTGATTCTGTTACCACGGAAACACACTCACACAAGTGCTTTATATTAGACGCAGATAACATCCCCTTCCTAGCCACCAGTCCCTTCCCACAGCATTGAGTGGCTCAGTAGAAATACTTACATATGCATTGAATTTGTGACACAACAATGTTTATTCAAAACGGCAAGCCGGGAGATTTCCAGACCCGGATAAACATCTTAATGGCATCATTACGCACCACAGGTTTTATTTGGTTTGTGCATGGCAAATGATTTTTGTTGATCACCACATGAGAAATTTACACTCATCCCTCAGTTTTCTTTCTGCAAAAATGCAGTGATGCAAACTTAAAACAACCACAACCAAAATAAATAGAAATAAGTAAATGTCTTGTTCTCTTTTTTAACTTTTTATGCACCAGCATTTGTACTACTCCATCTTACTCTTGAAACTATTTTTTATTATTTATTATTTATTGAACAATACATTGTGTTCCTTATTTGTAATTTGCTTTGGATCCAATCAATGAACAATTAAATAGATAGGTGGGTAGGACAAAGACTAGAAAAATAAATAAAAAAAAAAAAAATGGAAATGCCATTATTAAGTGCAACGTTTCGGTCCTATGACATTTATTTTTTATTTTTTTAAATAATTTGCTTTGGATGAAAGCATCTACTAAGTGACTAAATATATCCTACCACAATTTTTTTTTGTTTTTGTTTTGTTTGTTCTGAAAGTCTCATATTCAGCAAGGCAGCATTTGTTTGATCAGAAACAGAGTAATATTGTTGAATATATTAAATTTAAAAGATCTGCTTTCTATGTAAAATACTGTAAAATGTAATTTATTCCTGTGATTCAAAGCTGAATTTTCAGCGTCATTAATCCAGTTTTCAGAGTCACATGATCCTTCAGAAATCTTTTAAATATTTCTTCTTATTATTAATGTTCAAAACAGTTGTGCCGCTTCATTTTGATTCATTTTTTTTATTTATTTTTTGGTGGAAACCATTATCTGTCTAAAGTCTATTTACTTATTAGACAATTTTTACTTGTCTAAATAATGTTATGTCTTAAATGCGGTCGACAGAGCTAAACATTAATTTAATGATTGGAACCCAATTATGACTTGGAACTATCTGAAATATTTCTGTACGGTAAAGCTATTATTCACGCAACCCAAGATGGCTTTGGTGCAGATTGTGTTCTTGTGTATCATCATCTCTTAAAAACCAAGTAAAGTAGTTTTCTGTAGTTTTCCCTACTTCTGTAGGGTTTCATTCACTCATGCAACCGCAGATGGCCTTGGGCGTTCATGTTCAATCTCTGTCTTCATCATTTAAGATGCTTCAGTATCATCTGAGGGTCTCTCAGCCGTGGCCCGTCTCTCTGGATTAGGGCACTCAGTCTCTGACCCCTCAAGGCTTTCAAACCTGTGCTATAGCTCCAGACTGTCAAATGAAACTGGGAATTCACAGCAAACCTAAACAGCTCTCCACCATCCGCATGTTTCCTCTGAGGACCGCAGATATACAGCACTTTTCAGGTGTGAGCTTATAAGGTGGAAAATAAAAGTGATTACTTTTCTAAGCAACCACACTTACAATTTTGGCCTAACAGACGATAAAACAGGTAAAAAATGTGTTAGACCTACATTTATGGAGAGACCTGAGCCATATTTAGATTTGAGAGTTGATTCTTTTGACCGGTAAGTGACATCAAATGTCATATTTTCAATAGTTAGTAAATAAGGCAGTAAAATAGGCAGTAAAATAAATTTAATAAATACCACACAAATTAAATAAAAAATTTAAATACATAAAAATATTTTAAAAGTGTTGTTATTGTTGTATTTTATTGTTATATTGTTGTATTAATATGTAATACAATGTTAATATTTAATATTAATATTTTAATAAAAAAGAAAAAAGTTATAAATTAAAACTATCTTTTTGTTAGTATAAGGTCTGTTAAGGGTGGAATTATGCTAGTTTTAGCTAGTCTCCACTTCCAAAAATAACCAGGTTAACCAGCTTGTGCCAAAACCAGTTAAGTCTATCTTAAAATTTAAGATGGACTAAACAAGTCTAAGCTGTATTTTGTAAAACATTTTTGAATGATCTAAGTATTCTCCACAGCAGCCTGTTATGGAGATCCATCCGATCTAACACTTTCAATATGTTATTTATTTTAAAAAAAGGTCATGTCTAGACAATTTGCTATCATTCCACACCAAAAAGCAATACCATACACAGAGTTAAGACTCCGGCAAGTGTTGTGCAATTATTTCCTCTGTCTTGTTGGTATGGATCATAGAGCTGCCAGTCTCCATGCATCTGCATTCTGTTTGATCCAATTTATAGAGTTGGGCTGCGAGGACAGCGTCTGAAACAAGAATCACAGTGGATTGCTCTACTCTACTTTATCTACTTCAGTTAAATTACTTTGGCTTTAGATAGAACCCTCTGAGAGGAATGACAAAAATGAGCAAGAGAAAGAAAGAAAGAAAGAAAGAAAGAAAGAGAAAGAAAGAAAGAGAGAGAAAGAAAGAAAGAAAGAAAGAAAGAAAGAAAGAAAGAAAGAAAAAGAAAGAAAAATGCTTGGTTTCAAGAAGCAGTATGGCGTCATCCCAATTTAAGGTTATCTGACGCTCTTTCTTTGGCCTGAGCCACCAGGGAACAGATGTAGGAGCTTTTCTTCGCAGTGCGTTATTCCAATGGCCACTGATTGACGTGGAACAATCAGCAGGGACACGGGATATTTTGGCAGCGATGTCTATCCGTCTTATCACAACATGCATATGAATGAGAAAGTCTCTAGAGCATTTTCTCTTTTTTTTCAACAATGAAAGGCACATTAAATATTGAAGATAACAAAACTGAAATCCCGTAGAGTGTAACAGATTGTAGACGCAAGATTGCAGAATTGGTGCATGAAAATTTACTCATCACGCTGTGGTAGTGCTAGACTATCTGTCCTTAACTTTGAATATTTGAATAAGTATTTTGAATATCCTTAATAAAAGATAAACTATATATCACAAAATAATTATTTTTTTTAATATAATTATTTGTGATATTTAGTTGATCTTTTATCTCAAATAAATAAAATAAATGCATATTATAAAAACAAAAACAAAAAATAGCTTTATAAATATAGAATATTAATCAGCTATTTAGCAATATTAATACTGTAGTTGTAATGTCTCAACAAATTATGAATTAAAAAATTAAATTAAAAATACAAATACAATTAAAAATAAGTATTTTTTACTTTAACTATTATGATATTTTATCTATAATGAAATGTCTTGTAATAAAACAAAATTGTTGCAAAAAAAATTATATTTTGCAATTTACAGTCAAACCAAAAATTATACAGACATTTTTATATATATATATATATATATATATATTTACTAGTGGGTGCAGGGCACTATAGTTCATTTATGTAACTGAGGATAGCAAAATATAGTAAACTGTGACATATTATAACCAAAAAATTCTTCATACAGTGGACTACCAGTAAAATTGATTAAAAAAAAATTTGGAACCAAAAATTATTCAGACACTTTGACCTGACCATGCTGACCTGACCAAGTGTTATCTGACATAATACAGATTTTTTTTTTTTCTAACACAGTTTAACTCTGAGATCTTATCATATTTTATTACCTTTTTTTATTACCTATAGTGAACAAACTGTATTAATGAATGAAATTTTCAAGGTGTCTGAATAAATTTTGAGTTGACTGTAGTTCTGGCATGAAACTCTAGATGACACTGGCAGATAGGTCCTTAAGGGGATAGTTCACCCAAAAATGAAAATTACCCCATGATTTACTCACCCTCAAGCCATCCTAGGTGTATATAACATTCTTCTTTCAGACAAATATAATCGGATTAAATATTAAATAATGTCCAGGCTAATCCATGCTTTATAATGGGAGTGGATGGTGCCCCAAATTCTAAAGACAGAAAAAAATTCACTCATACATTATAAAAAGTCCACACGGCTCTGGAGGGTTAATAAAGGCCTTCTGAAGCTTAGCAATGCATTTGTGTAAGAAAGATATCCATATTTCAAACTTTATAAACTGTAATCTCTAGCTTCCGCTAACTGTCATACGCAAAATTTTTCATTCATAAATGGAAATGTATGAAGACAAAACCTTATTTTTCTGTATTCAAAAGAGACTTTATTTGTAATGACTTTCCAGCATTGGAATGTATGAAAATGAAAAAGGCCCAGAAAGTTGCTGGATTAATAAGAGACCTTGATCTCTTAAAAGAGGAATGAAGAGACCCCCATCTTCATTTTCTTCCTTTTTTTTTTTATTAAATATGTAATTTTATTTTATTTATATATATTTAACTGATATGTGCCTTGCTTGATACTCATTTAACTATTTTTGTTAATGCCACTGTAGGTGTATATTTTGTTTGTTTTGTTCTTGATGTTCAATAAAAAATTAGAAAAAAACAAAAAAAAAAACATCATGCGCGCATTCACGAGAGAGTGGCGTCCCAGCTTATGACGTAGAACGCATGCACAGTGTGAGCTCCGGTGACAAACACGGAAGTGCAGAGGAGAGAGCAAAACAAAATACCGGTCACGAATTAAAAGTACAAAACTAGGATTTCTTAAGAAAAATGTCAGAGGATTTCGATAAAAGCCAAGAGAAGACTTTGTTTTTTGCCCAGCCATATTTGTTTGAACCGGAGTATACCGACCAGGAACTCCGGGAGATGGAGGAAGCTGGAGCAGCAAAACAAACTGAAAAACTGTTGGTCAAGGCATGTTTATATTGTATAAAACCACGTTAGCCAAACCCCGTAAGTCACATCACCAAAAACAGCAGGCTAAGAGGGAGACAACACACTCAGATAGCAAGCAGTAAACAAACCGCGCAACTGATAGAGAGAGCGGTAACTCACCCATCTGATGAGCCGAAAGTGGTGAAAGACGCAACAGGGTAGAGAGCTTGCAGCAGCACAATGGCAAAACTTGAAGGCAGTAAAAACTGCAGTCAACAATCACGTCTAAAGCACCAACAGTTAGAATTGGAGTAACCCGAAAAGCACAGTAATCCGATGTTGATATAGAAATACAAATAAAGCAGTAATCCGATCAGTGCAGCAAAACATACAAACAAACAATCCAGTTTTGAAGCGCACAGCGCTCTTCATCTCCCTTTGATGTCGCCGCACGTAATCTCAAGACTTTAGCTTTGTTGAAGCAACCCAGATATTCACAAGAAATCAGCATTAACACTAATAAAATGTAGATTATAGCTCAAATAATTTGCTTCTTCACGTGGATTTCCTTTGCTGTACACAACTTGGTTTTCACGAGACTAGCATATTCTCACCGGAGCTCACGCTGCGAATGCGTCTTACGTCTCAAGATGGAACGCCACTCTCTCGTGAACGCGCGTACGACAGCTAGCCGAAGTTAGAGTTGTTTTAAATATGGATATTTTTCTTACGCAAACACATTGCTTTGCTTCAGAAGGCCTTTATTAACCCTCCGGAGCCGTGTGGACTTATTTTATAATGGATGAGTGCATTTTTTCTGTCTTTAGAATTTGGGGCACCATCCACTCCCATTATAAAGCATGGATTACCATGGACATTATTTAATATAATTCTGCTTATATTCGTCTGAAAGAAGAATGTCATATACACCTAGGATGGCTGGAGGGTGAGTAAATCGTGGGGTAATTTTCATTTTTGGGTGAACTAACCCTTTAACTTATTTGGTAGCGATCACATCATTATCTACATAGCGCAGCTGATTGGTTGCAGTGGTATTAGTGGCCAATGAGCTTGCTGCTCAATCATTCAAATACTTGGCATTGTTTGCTGTTAGCAGTCTGCAGCGCGCCTTTAGAAACCCTCCACCTTCCCCAGTTCCACCTGTTATTTGTGCAGCAGCAGCAGCATGTCTCACATGCTCACAGCACTGTCTGTGAATGTATTGGCAAACAAGTCTCTGTATTTGCTCTACAGCAGCAGCAATAATAAACAGCGACAGCGAAGCAGATCTATTCCGCCAAGGTGTATATATATATATATATATATATATATATATATATATATATATAAGTGAGTACACCCCTCACAAAAATTGTATTATATCTTTTATTTACATTCTTTTCAAGACTGAAGAACTGACAGCTACAATGTAAAGTAGTGAGTGTACAGCTTGTATAACAGTGTACATTTGCTGTCCCCTCAAAATAACTCAACACACAGCCATTAATGTCTAAACCACTGGCCATAAAAGTGAGTACACCCCTAAGTGAAAATGTCCAAATTGGGCCCAATTAGTCATTTTCTCTCCCTGGTGTCATGTGACTCATGACAAGGTCTCAGGTGTGAATGGGAAGCAGGTGTTAAATTTGGTGTTATCACTCTCTCATACTGGTGACTGAAAGTTCAACATGGCACCTCATGGCAAAGAACTCTCTGAGGATCTGAAAAAAGAATTGTTGCTCTACATAAAGATGGCGTAGGCTATAAGAAGATTGCCAAGGCCCTGAAACTGAGCTGCAGCACGGTGGCCAAGACCATACAGCGGTTTAACAGGACAGGTTCCACTCAGAAAAGGCCTCGCCATGGTCGACCAAAGAAGTTGAGTGTACATGCTCAGCATCATATCCAGAGGTTGTGTTTGGGAAATAGACTTATAAGTGCTGCCAGCATTGCTGCAGAGGTTGAAGGGGTGTGGGTTCAGCCTTTTAGTGCTCAGACCATACGTCGCACACTGCATCAAATTGGTCTGCATGGCTGTCGTCCCAGAAGGAAGCCTCTTCTAAAGATGATGCACAAGAAAGCCTGCGAACAGTTTGCTGAAGACAAGCAGACTAAGGACATGGATTACTGGAACCATGTCCTGTGGTCTGATGAGACCAAAATAAACTTATTTGGTTCAGATGGTGTCAAGCGTGTGTGGCGTCAACCAAGTGAGGAGTACAAAGACAAGTGTGTCTTGCCTACAGTCAGGCATGGTGGTGGGAGTGTCATGGTCTGGGGCTGCATGAGTGCTGCTGGCACTGGGGAGCTACAGTTCATTGAGGGAACCATGAATGCCAACATGTACTGTGACATACTGAAGCAGGGCAATATTCCAACATGATAACAACCCCAAACACACCTCCAAGACGACCACTGCCTTGCTAAAGAAGCTGAGGGTAAAGGTGAAGGACTGGCAAAGCATGTCTCCAGACCTACTGAGCATCTGTGGGGCATCCTCAAATGGAAGGTGGAGGAGCGCAAGGTCTTGAGTTGAGGTTGAGTTATTTTGAGAGGACAGCAAATGTACACTGTTATACAAGCTGTACACTCACTACTTTACATTGCAGCAAAGTGTCATTTCTTCAGTGTTGTCACATGAAAAGATATAATAAAATATTTACAAAAATGTGAAGGGTGTACTCACTTCTGTGAGATACTGTATATATATATATATATATATATATATATATATATATATATACACACACCTTTCTGAAATGGCAGTTCATAATATAATTTCAATAACATCTGTCCACTGGTTTCGGATTAGGTCAGAGTTACATATAAAAAAAATAGAGGGATTAAGAAGAGGTTAATTTCAAAAGTACTACTATTATTCTTCCATGTGCATCATTGGGATCTCTGGGACCCTAAACAGAAAGAAAGTCAATTCAACAGAAAATGAAGGTTAATTATGTAATACAGAGTGGTGTACAACTCTCTCACAAAAGGTGAACCAAATAAATTAGCATTCTGGATGTCGACTGATACTAATGCAATTTTCCAGAGGGCTAGTTTGAGAGAGGTCCCGAAGTTAATGAATCAAACAATGAGGTGTTTGTGCCTTGACCGAACTTAACCAAGCTTCTCAAGGGCGACTCTGAGTGTTTAGAGTAGCATACTAACATACTACTCTTACAGTTTCTAGAATATGCGGGGCGGGGTATGTGTGTGTGTTTGGGGGGTGATAGAGGGGTGTGGTTTGAAGAAATTAGCACAATGGATCACTTGTTTCGTTTTTGAACAAATTTCATCATATAGATATATTTCATCAATAGGTCTAGAAACAATCTTTATCAAGCGTTACATTAGTTTCCCATAGCGGCTCCTGACCATACATTTAGGTAGGGCAGATTCAGGGTCTTAACTCTAGTTTATGATAGCTTAAACATTTTTGCATGCTTTATATTCTAAATCGCTGAACAAACACAAAACACTTTTGGCAGACGTTGAGTTATTCGGCCTGAGGGTGGCGCTCTAACGTTGATTGACACGCACGTTGTTTAAAATATTACAAGTTGTCAGTGTTTTATTTGTTACACAATACCGAGAACTCCTTAAAGAGTTCCCACTCAAATGAGGGAAACATATTTCATTCAAATGAATATGACTTTTCCAAAAGAAATTGGCCTTTTATCGATTTGTTTTTGTTATTAGGAAAATTTTATATTTATCAAAACCCAATTTTGCTAATTTTCAAACAGCCTTTAAAGTCTATTTAGAATCTGTAAAGTTTTTTAAAAATCGAAAAGGCCAAAGATCTTTGCTAAATGAATTTAATGTTTGTGGTGCCCTTTAATTTTAAGTTCATTTGTTTTGTTTCTTTTTATTTAAATTATTGTTTTGTTTCAATTTATACTTACAAAATGTGTGAAATGGGTCAAGAACGTGCTGTTGAATTCTGCAATTTTGAAAGTTTTGAAAAAAGAAGTTGTGGAGGAATTCCAGTGAGGAAAAGTAAGTCATGTCTGTTCTCTTACCAAACATAAAACAAACACAACAGTAGGCTACTATAAAACTTAAAACAAGCATGTTTAAACTGAAGGATTTATAGCAAAATTTTATATGTATATTATATACGCTAGTCCACATATGTACTAATGATGCCAACTAGTTACTGACCTGATGCAGACTAATACACACATGGCTGAAGCGGACTGATATCGTCTTGGTCTGGACTGGAGCAAGGTTTACACTAGCTAAAGTGAAAATAAGCGAGAAATCTGCCCCAATGGCACACAATTACAGCATACTGCAGTTCCATTTTTCACCACAGATTTACACTGGAAAATTGTGGGGCGTTGTAGAGCTGGGGAGGGCTCCAAGACCGGCTGCCCCGCTTATCATACATGCCTGCCGAAGCCATACGTTAAATTTTTATATCCTGCTCACTTTACGTCTAGAAAATCTGAAAAATATTTGTTGCAGAATGCTGAACACATTTACAATTTATTATTGTTTCAGCTTATATAGAGGTCTATGTTTGGATGAATATTCTGGTGAGGCTTTGCCCATACAGACGAGCCACAGCTGTTAGTTTCAAAGGTAATTTACTCATTTTGATTGCGGAAGCCACAACATTGGTTTATATCCAGACTTTAAACTTTTAGCCCAATATTTTCCTATGTTTGCAACAAAGTAATAGCAATACTGTCAGCTGAAAACACTGTTTGTGAAGTTTAGCAGCGCTAAAGCAGGTTTAAATTAATATTCCGGCATGATCGTAACTTTAAAGGTTTAATAGACTGCTGAATTTTTGTCATTTAGGAATAAGATAGCGTGCGTGTTTGAATCAAGATTGCAATATTTTAATAATTAATCGTGCACACATATGGACCTAACACATTTGTACCAGACCTCGCGACCCCTCCGGTTCCACGATCCATGCACAGTACTTATAATCTTTGAATGCACTGAATGCATGATTTTCAATATTTCTATTTTGAATCACTATTTGTCAACAGATGATCAGTGGATGCTACGCTCATGCAACCTGAGGTCACGTGATAAGTGTAGCACTACTATATACTTTTTTTTTTTTTTTAATAGCAAGCACAATAGAGTATACTGCACAGCAGGGCTGGGCGGTATGAAGGCAGAATCTTGACTGAATCACTTGTATCTTTAATAAGAATCAGTTTATATTTGATTCATACAGTGAAGACTATACAGTGTTTTAGTTAAACACTTGATTATTCAATTTCTGTAGTATTTCTTACTACATGGTAAATAAACCTACTGTAGCTGAAAAACAAAGTTTATTTAATTTGTATCTTTTCTCTATTGTATTTGTCCTACTGTTTGTAATTTGAAGAAAAATAAAATTAAATAAAAATAGCTATATCAACACACACACACATATATATATATATATATATATATATATATATATATATATATATATATATATATATATATATCTCATTATCGTGAAATAAAATTCCTTGTACCGTGAAATAAGATTTAGGTCCCTACTGCACAGTATTCAGGAAGGAACATGCTGCACTGTGTGCTGAACATAGACAATGAGTGTGGCCTTCTAAAGAGAGGCTGTCTGAGCAAAAAAGTGCACATGAAGAAGTTTTTCTCTCAGCACTGCTTATCTGCTTTGGAGTGTGTCTTGAGATCAGGGAGAGATTATTGGAAGCTGCAGAGCTAGAAAAAAAAAAAAAAGAGGTATGACAAATGCACGGCAGATAACCACGCTATCTGACAAATTAGATACTACGAGGACAAACAGGTAGTTAAAATACCTCACAGAGAAGAACAATCACAAGTGAGATTTCTATAATAATGCACCTTTTTCTCCCGGACAGAAATTAGACGAAATGAAGATCAAAGAGACTTTTGCTCATTTTGCACACTTTTTTTTTCTTAACATAAAGGGAAAGAAGTCCATAGCAACACCCGACAGCTGGGTTTGTCCATATTTGACCCAAATTTGGGTTGAAACAACGCAGCATTTTTTAGAGTGTAGAACTGCCTAGGAACCACATGCACAAGTATTCAAACTACAGGCCTAAAAACTACACGTATTCAAACTACAGGCCTGTAAACTACAAGTATTCAAACTACAAGTTGTCTTTTCTCCTTCACTACTTTAAATATTATAATTTCCCACAATCTTCAGCCTATAGGTAGATTCAATCAGAGTGATTTTTTGTCTCAGTTTCTATTGAATATTTTGTTTTGCAATGTGTCAAGGACCCGCTTTAGAAAGGCTGTATTAAGCTGGCAAATAAATAAGGATTGTGGCCGTCAGTCTGCGCGGGTTGGCAAACAGAAACACGTGTTTGGGCTCTTGTACCTCTCTGCACACCAGCTCGTTTATCTTGGCTGTCAGTTGAAGGGCAATGTATACGAAAAGGTGAAACTTTCTCTCTCTGTCTCCCAACTACTTCTTTAATAAGCTTGCTGTCATGAAGACCACACACAACTTTACTAAAAGTGACGTACAGCAGGCCTCACTGATTGCACATGCATAGTCACAAACACACAACCTCTTCATGAACATTTAATCATTTCCTTAAAAGAGGTGAGCTTGACAAATACAAGGAAACAACAGTCGCTGAACTGTTCTTGACTATGTAGGACATCCTCATAGGTTTGCTTCAAACACAAAGTTTCAAACTCCAAGATACACTAGAGCAACACGTCATTCGCAAACATAGCTAATGAGCCATTATTAATCAAAACTGTCATACTTTGAACAATCAAAAGTAAATAAAAATGCATTATTTAAAGGAATGTTCTGCATCTGTGACACTGCTAATTTTAGTCAGTTTTTAAAGCCAAGCAAAAAAAATCATTTGTGATGTTAAAAAAAAGACAAAAAAAAAAAAAACATTAAAAAGCACCTAGCAAAGAAGATAATTTAAAGAATGTTGGTAACCAGACAGCTGATGGCACCCATGGACTTCCATAGTATTTTTTTTATTTTTTTTCCCCTACTATGGAAGTCAGTGGGTGTGGTCAACTGTCTGGTTACCAACATTCTTTAAAATATATTATTTTGTGTTGAACAGAAGAAAGAAACTCAGGTTTGGAACAACATGAGGGTGAGTAAATGATGACAAAAAATTAATTTTTGGGTGAACTATCCCTTTAAGAGGACCTATCAACAACCAAAATTATTAAAAATTATTAGTGCTGTCAAATCGATTAATCGTATCTAGCATAAAAGTTTGTAAATATGTAATATATGTGTGTATTAGGGGTGGGACGGTTCGCTGTAAAAAATCGAACCGTTCGGTTCTCCATCCACGGTCCGGCATGACGACGCATCTATAATATGGTTTGTTTTTTAAAACCAACATGCAAAACAGACAGACAGATTCGCCAAATGTATATTTCAGTCTTTGGATACGCATTCTGGTTTCCCAATACGTTACAACAGCGATGATCAAAAGAACATGGACAAAACAGTCGCTCGTTGTAAACAAGTGTTCAATGACGTGCTGAAAGCTCATTTACGCCGTCATCACCTGGGTGTTGATAGCGCGCGAGCCCAGGTCAGACATGAACATCTCACGTTGCTATCTGTGTTTAAACTAAACTCATTTAAACCTTGCCAATTTAAACATACATCCATAAGACGCAAAAGAGAACTCAGCGCGCTGTGAGATTTGTGTGTACTTAAAAGTAAACAAAAAAATAAAAATATAAAAATAAAAATAAAAGATAATTCAAAATATTCATAAAAACTACAGTATTTAGTATATAAATACTAAAATAACACAGGTACAGTACTTAAGAATAAAATACAAATAAAAAAATGTGTGTATTTTATTTAACATTTACTCTGGTGCAATGGCCTCCTCCATAGACGTTCACTGTAAATGCATTACAATTTTTGCTTTTCACAAATTGAAGGATGAGTTGAAATAATTTTCAGTGATCATTAACAGCATGTCAGCTTGTATTCATCACAGCCCATTTGTTTAACCTATCATACTGCAATACAACATTTAAAGTTACGAAAAGCTGAGTGCAGATGTCTAAATATGAGTTTTTATTGTTTACTCTTCACTGAAACTGAAGAACTTCGGGCGATATTCTTATAATTGAAGAACACATTTTAGTCTCATTCTGCAGTTAATGAAGGTTGCACAGGAAGAACACACTGCCGTCAGTGCAATGATGTGTGCATTATGATAGCCATGGGCACTAACAGCTCTATGAATTTATTCAATGAATTTTGCTTAAATAAAAAGTCCAAACAAACAGGCCTCAAGAGGAGCTTTGGCTGATGCTATGAGTTTAAAGGTGACGGCACTATGTTTAACGCTTGATTTACGCCTGAGCTTTTAATTAGAAGATTGCAGGGCTCGTGTGACGGGACACATAACACATGGTCTTATGGATGCTGCAGTTAATTACTAAGAGGTTATTCATCTTCAATGCCCTCAGACTGCTGAAGCCTAGGGTTGAATACATAATCGCACAATTGGCTCACTGAAAAATGACGCTGCAGTGTTATTCATTATTATCTAATAGCTGGGACAAGAAGTCGAGACTGATGACGCTAAGCTGTGCTTCTGATGCTGCTCCCACACAGATCAAATAAACACCATCCAAATGTCTGTACATTTCTTGAATCAGAGCTAAATTAATGGGCAGCATTTCTATCTGCATGTCCATTGATTTTCATTATGGCACTGAACCTGAATCCTGCAGACACACACAGTGCTGATAAACTCATGAAACATTTTTAATCATAAAATACCATTTTCTTCTTATTTTCTAACTTAAGAATTAAGGAATATTTTGTTTTCTCGAAAAGATTCTTGAAAAAATCTTAATCGAATTCATGAAAAAAAAAAAAAAAACTCAACTTAAGGTTGGGAAACTTGTTTTTAAGTCCTCAAAGGTAATATATTTAATTTATTAACATGAATATTAATACTAGATATTTTAACATCATATACACTCACACGATGCTTGCAATTTAAAGTTACTCAATGGATACATTTACTGTAAAAAACTGATTTTTAAGTAACTTATTTTACAAAATATTTGAATATTTGAAGCATTTTTATTTATTATTTTATAATAGCATGGCTGAAGGGTCTGAACTATAGAAATACATTTTGCTAAGAAAAAATAATAATTAAAAAAAATAGAAGGACTGGTCAAGAAACAAATATGTTCAGTTCAAAACATTCCTCATGACTATTATATTTGAATATTTTAGAAAACAGCAATATAATCCTCATATATAACATCATTGTGGTCATATTGGGTGTAGATGAGCAGCTAATAATGCTAGGTCTCCATATATCCTCGTCAAAATGTCATGTTTCTTTATTTTGGAGGATAGGCAGTGGAATAGTCAATGATCACTGTCCATTTTATCTCTGGGAATGTGGGTGTGATTCAGTCTAACGGTAAAGTGTTGAGTGAAATGATACCACTGTTGTAGGTTGGAGTCGATGGGTCACAAGGTCCACGGTTATATATTGACTTTCTATTACTTGAACCTGGGGGAGACGGTAGCGTAGAGCAGTCACACCTAGAAACTCAAACAAAACCCATACATTCTCACAACTACGGCGTTGGAATCAAGAACTGGTACTAATTGAAAATAAAAATGTATATAAATTATGACAATCTTGGTTCTTAGACACATGCGTTTTTCAGAACATCATAGCGCCTACTAAAATACTCCATCCGTGTCTTTTACTACTGAATCTACAGCTCCACACCTCTAAATATTCACAGCTCTAAATATTTTAACTTCTTATTTCAAGTTGAATGAGTTGTACAATACGGTTCTTTTAATGACTCAATTAAAACAAACTAAAATGGCTCACTTCACTGAATCCATCAGAGCAGTTACTGAATGAACACCTGACTCACTCACTGAACCACAAGATTTGATCAGATTTGGATAGATAGATAGATAGATAGATATTCATATGAATAAATACTGAATTTGGATACAGTACAAAATACAAAAATCGCTAATGGAAATAAGTGGAATGAGAGTCATTTCCATCTTGACTCGCACTATATACACAAACTGCGGTTCAGCACTGACACTCCACAAGACCTGTACAGCACACAACAAATACTCTTTTTCTCCACCTCAGGAAGAAAAACGATGAAAAACGCTTTTCCTGGCCTCTCGTTCTTTCATCAACAGCTGCACCACGGTCAGAACATCAGTTAATCTGGTTTTCACATCCGTGTGCAGATCGATCGCAGCTCGGATCACTTGTGGCTTCATTTGGCCTTGCATGACAGCTTTTGAGCTACTTTAAATCAAACACAACCACACACACACACACACACACAAACACACAGACAGGTCTAGATCTGCCTGAGCAGCAGCAGCAGTCCTTTATCTGGACTGCTGGACCGAATTAACCCAGTTTAACAAGGGGGACAATGGACAATCTGTTTTAGAGGGAAAGAAGACACTGTCAAAACAAACAAACAAAAAAACAAAAAAAAAAAACTCATTACCACACCTGTCAATGAAACAAAATTAGTTATATGATCATATATATAATCATCCAAAGGTCTGGGGTCGGTAAGATTTGTTAAATGTTTTTGAAAGAAATCTTTTCTGCTCATCAAGACATCATTTATTTGATCAAAAATATATAGTAAAACAATAATATTGCAAAATATTATTAGTCATTACAATGTAAAAATGTTTTCCAATTGAATATATTTTAAAATGTAATTTATTCCTGTGATCAAAGCTGAATTATCAGCATCATTACTCCAGTCTTCAGTGTCACATGATCCTTCAGAAATGCTGATTTCCTGAAAACAGTTGTTTCGTATTTTTGTGGAAACCATGATTTGTTCAAGATTCTGATGTATCAAAAGTTTGAAAGAACAGCATTTATTTGAAATAGAAAGAATTTGTAACATTATAAATGTATTTACTGCCACTTTGGAACAATTTGTCCTTGCTACAATAAAACTAAGTTATGTTAAAAAAAAAAAAAAAAATGTTGACTCCAAAGTTATGAATGGTAGTTTGTGAGTGTATAATGAGCTTTTTTAATGGTTATCACAGTACTGATTTGCATGTAACGACACTGTAATTTAAATAATTTATCATGTGCCTGAATTGCTCACTAAAGGCCTTTTTACTTTGCATTTGACGTAATAAAGTGTTAATTTAAACTCCATGTTCATTGTGTCCTCTCTACTCCACTCTCACACAGAGGTGATGCAGTGTTTTACCGCAGTATCTCCACACCTGATTTTACCATCTGCTTTTCTGCATGCCAGCAGATGGTATTTATGAAGAATTTCACAGAATAAAATGCTCGCACCAAAATATGCAATTAATGTCCGTGTTCAGCAGAGTGCTTGAAAATACTGCACATCGTTAATAGTCCAATAATTGATGACCAGCTACCGTGTGTTTTGCTTAGCCTTCATCAGTATGGCCCCTACAGTAAGTGTTTAAGGACAAACCCAAGCAAACTCTAGCGCTGCTGCGATTTGCCCTCGGCCACATGTCTCCATGTCAAGCTAAGATTTAACGCAGACATTCCTGGTCTGGGACCGAGAAACATGAGGTCACGTCTGTTGAACGTCCTACCATTTATACACACTGACGTGTGAGGGCTTTCGCAGTTACGTGAAACAATGTGAAATACAACCCGATTTACTTGACCTTAAACATTTCCCATTTGGATTCCCCCTCAGAATAACCTTAGGCCGTTGTTTTTGAAAACTCTCTCCTGTGAATGAATGTTTGGGAATCATCTCTGCTGATAAAACCCCAAAAAGTACCTGTGCTGCCTTGCGTAGCTAGTCTCTGTTTGGGCCGATAATAATGGCTGTTTTAATGCATCATTTGGAGTGAACGTGTTGAATGCACAGAGAAGAGAGAGAGAGAGAGAGAGATGGCTGAATGAACACAGCTCCCCCATCTGGCCAAGCCTCAGCACTGCAATGAAACATTAACTAGAGGAGTGCAATCAAATTAGTTATAATAGGGTCTGTATTTATACACACACACTTCTGTTCTCAGACTTTTGGATCTCATTATAACTACCAGATTATCTGCAAAAAGACCTGTATAAAATTATAGATTACACAATGTAGCTTAAAGTAAAAAATAGATTACTTTACACACCATAACATAGGCTATAAATAACAAAAAAATAAAAGTACACTATATTTCAAACGTCTTATAGGTCAGTAAGATTTTTTTTGTAAGAAACTAATACTTTTATTCAGCTAGGACACATTAAATTGATCAAAAGTAAGAGTAAAAAAGATTTTTATTTCAAATAAATGCTGTTTTAAACTTTCTATTTATCAAAGAATCCTGAAAAAAAAAAAAAATCACAGTTTCCACAAAAATATTTATAAGCACAATTGCTTTCAACATTGATAATAAATGTTCTGACTAAATGAGTAAATGTTGACAAAATTTTCTGTGAATTTTTTGGGTTTTTTTTATTAATATGGAAAAAATAAGTAAATAAAAATAATTGCATACGCCCCTGCAAACAAGATAAACCATCACCATCATTCTTAGATAATTTTCCTGGAAAGAAAGACTGTATATTATAAATGTGCTTTCTACAAAAAACAAACAAACAAAAAACTAGTGAGATCATTTATAAACCTTATTGCATTGGCCCGCTTGACCAGTTAAAGAAGCATTAGCGCCCTCTAGTGTCAAACATCTACTTATAAAAAGCACAACATGTTTTCAAATGTTAGACTGCAAAATTGCAGCACTTGTAGCAATCGTAGTTGCCAAGAATAAAATGCAAATATAGGACTACAGCATCTCTCTTCAGAGTAAATAGGTCGATGAGGCCTGGGAAAGGTAATCGGGGGTAACGGCACTTCCCCACCGTCCCACCACACGCACCGCCCTGAGGAAACGGGAGCTAAGGGAGCCAAGGGAGAGCAGGGCACTGGAGTGCGGTGTCTGTGGGAGCGTGAGTCATTAATCCTGGAAGTGGATGTGGTCGCCCACATGCTAGCAGTAATAATTTATGCTAAACAGAGTGAAGAGGAGAAATGGGACGGCGTAGCAGAGGTCACTCGTTAACAATGCCTTTTGTGTTACAAAATAAAGCCTTCAAAACATGAAGTAAAGGGTTATGTGTGCTCATTTTTTTATTTTTTTTATGGGGGTGACTTTAGAAGCCTTAAAGAGATAGCTCACTGAAAATGAAAATGCTGTCATTATTTACTCATCTTCTTGCCATTCCAAACTACAGTTTAGACTTGAGTCACAGTTGGAGGCAAGATTATAAGCAGACAATTCAATTTTTATTTGATTCCAAAATTTTAACAAAAAGATCATTTTGGGTGAACATTAAACTATTTAATGTACTTTATCTTTATGTTCAGTTTGAGGTATGAGACCACAAGGCAATTAAATAACTCAAAACACTAGGATGGATGGATGGATGGATATCAGGTTGATCCTTCATGATTTCTTTGGAATAGATATTTCAAAAATAGCGTAACACATCTTATATCAAAAATATTACATTATGTCTGTTAATAACAATAATAATTGCAGTGAATTTTCAAGACTTTCTGATAGTCTATAATGCAGAAGTACAGCACTGCCAAATGTATTTGTCCATAAAGCACCTGGTTTTCTTTTTTGTAAAGACACTAGGTGGATAAAATGGATCAAAATGTAATGAATAAAAACAAAATACTATGAAAACAAAAGTAGACCACGATGAGAGGTGATATGAGATGAAAATGGTCATATGGGCTGATGAAAGAACTTCTCACACATATATATGTCAGTATGATTTCATTTCTGCTCTTCACAATAACCCAGAATTTACTCTCCGTCCCTGTTCGATGTTCCCAGGAGCTCTGAACTCTTCCAGAAGCACCTTCATATTCCTTACTGGGGATATGTGTATATCACCACAGGAAATTCAATTTCAGCTTCTGGGGCAAAATGAAACATCACTGAGAGCCGCTGGCGAGCTGAGCCGAGGTAAAGTGACTGACGTGTCGACTGTTGGCGGATATTTCCGGAAGGATGAATTCTCGTTTTATTTTCATCCAGTCCACCAGACTGGTGTTTACCACAGTCCTGTCATCTTGGCGGTGTGCAAAACTGGTTAAAATAGTGAATATGTCCATCATAGGGTTGACGCAGAACTTGTTTGGTTTGTTTTTAAACAATACTGATTCAATGAGACATTTATTTATTACATTTAAAAGTGCAAAGACAGATGATCTGCCACTGCACCGACTGAAGATCCAAATGTTTTTCAAATTCACATCAATCTCAAGGTCATGCAGACAGCTTATTAGATATGATATGAACAAAGCTGCTTGATAAGTTTTGAATGACCTAATTGACCATATGCACGGAATGAACTTCCGCAATAATACAAGCCAGCTGGAAAACTTACGGTGAAATGTCACTTGTTGGTGTGGCGGTAATACTTAGTTTATAATCAGAATATAGTCAGTTACTTAGCCTAGCATTATGTTTAGTTGTTCAAATATAAAATTCTGTAAATTTAAGATTTATTGTGCACTTTAGATTCATTTTCACAAGTGTGCCAAAATCAGTGAGTTGTGCTGAACTAACTGACAGCTTCGGTGATTATAAAGGGAACGCTCGTTGCTCGCTTTCTGTGGAATTAATGCGCAATTTGAAGAACAAAAAAAGGGCTAAACTTTGACAAAACTAATTTTTAAACAGTTTTTTTTTTTTTTTTTAATGTTTAATATTAATTCAATAGCAAAACATCAAAAAAAAAAAAAGAGCCAATAAGTTCTCCTCTGCCGCCATCTAGTGGTTACACTGATAATTAACATATTTTATTAATTTTAAAAAAAAGTGTTTGTTTTCCATCAAATGTTGGATTTTCTACATCTTGAAACTTTCAGTTTTACAAATGGGGAAAATCTCTGAAGGAACGAATAATGCTTTTTTGGTCATCACATTAAAATAACGTTTGAGGCACTGGAAAAATGGGAAATTGTGAAGGCAGTATGACAGCTGACAGTTCACAGGAAATGCCCAGGCTGGCTTATCGAAAAGCAGGAAGTAACAGTGCATATGGTCAATTTATAAATAATCATAAACAAACATCTGGAGAAAGTGAAACGATTGCAGGGAACGGATAGGAAGGGATTGCAGCACAGAGTGAAATCATCATGAATAAAACATGGAGGAACACTGGTGATCTTGTTGATTTTTTGTGTGTATGAGTGTTTGTGGATTGTCTGGGCAGGAATTGGAATTTTGCATATCAAACACAAACGTCTCCAGCTGCAAACAAGCTGCAAACAAACAGCCCAAGACTCTAAATCCAGCTTTACTATTTAGCACTGATAAACATGGAATAATTCGACAGACATCATCATTAAGAATACAGATAATAAGGTATTTAATCATTCTAATTTTAATTTAAAAGTTTTTCTAAAAGGTCTTAAAATACTAAGAATCAATCAATCAATCAATCAATCAATCAATCAAACAATGAAGCTGATGTTCTGCATGGTCTTAATATAGTAAGTAAATATATTGAATAAGGTAATTGATAATGTCAGTTATTATGATGATAAATAAAAAAAGATAGATAGATAGATAGACAGACAGACAGATAGATAAAATAACATTTTAAAGGGATAATTCACCCAAAAATAAAAACAAGCAAGCCATAACATTTTGACAAAAAAACAAGCACCCAAGAAAATCTTTGTACAACCATGGGCATAACTGACTGCAAAGTCTGTGATTCCCTTTCCTATAATGCCACAAGTCTCAGAAGGACAAAGCCTGTCGGGACACCCTGCTGTGAAACCAACCCTTCCTGCTGACAAAGGTACATGTCAGCAGGAAGAAAGGTCCGTGAGAATCCGTTTTATCAGAAGCTGTCCACAAGCGACATGAAATGTTTTTGAAAACGGACCCTGAGTTTACATTTTATGCTTATATACACATCATAAATAACTGTGTAAGATCCGTAAGATTACTTTGGGTGGCAACTAGAGGCTACTCAAGGCAATATGGTTGCAAAACACATAAGAAAGTAAACATATTGAGTAAAACCTTCATGGAATGTCCCATCCCCACTCTGCATAGCAACACCTTAGTAACCAACCACAACAGCCCAGCAAAACAGCTAGTTTTGCACGGGCAAATACCCCAGCCCCCGTCTCAGTAAGAAACCACACAAATGTCCTAGCAACAACGTAGTAATGCTGTAACAACCACACTAAAAACACTCTGCATAGCAACACCCTAGCAACCACCCACAACAGCCCAGCAATCAAAGCAGCTAGTTCTGCACACACAAACACCACTCTTAAAAAAATATATAAAAATGCAGGATAACAGGCATTATGCATAAAGACAAAACCTCTTAATCTTCATATCACAGACATATACATAACTAACTCAAGACATGTTCATGTTACAAAGAAAAGACAAATTGTATTGTGCATAAAGAAAATAATCATTATTTTTTAGAAACATTAAGAATTTTTGTGTTAACTGAGAGGGCGGTTAAAGTATGGTAATATCACAACGTAAAAAAAAATGTTTTTAAATATAAATATTAAATTTGCATATTAAAATATCATAAATATTTGTCATTATAATCACAACAAGCGTATAGTATAAAATAGAGCAAATGCTTGAGAAAAAAAAAATCCATAAATATCATATGGCTCTAGTTTGGTCTCATCCAATATGACCCAGACATGTTTTCATGAGAACCCATATGAATCTGTATCATAAATAGTAGAGCAAAAATCAACCCTTCTGTTTTCATTACGCCCTTAATGAGTGCACTTTCCTTAAATAACATTAAGGTCACACTTTCTCCTTACCTTCTGTGTCTGTTCTTATTTATCAAAGCTACGGCGTCGTCCATCCTAATTGCTGTTGGCCGTTTGGCCCTCGCTCTCGGACATGCACCGCGGCCCTTTCAAAGTGACCAGGACCCAAACCGCTCGTTTTAGGTCTGAATGGCCTTGGTAAATCAGTCTGTCGCCCTCCGTCCTGTTTTATTTGTCCTTTTTATCCCTCTCTCCTGGCAGATGTGGGGCCTGGGGGTGGTTGGTTATTTATCACCGTTACCTCTGGTGGGCCGAGTGCTAAAAGCGGTGGCCTGAGGTACGATGGAGGATGGGGCTGCCATACATAAGTAGACCGCAGTGACAAAGTCAGTCTGGAGTGAGACAAGTGGGCCATCTATAGCAGTAAAAAAAAAAAAATTGGTATGTTTCTCCGTAGTCTTAAAGAGACCAGCTTAATCAGAGAGAGCCCTATAGACTTATAACATCTCTGAGACAAAGAAACCGAGGCTTAAAAGTGTTTGACACTGACTGGGATGGCCTCCGTTTGAGAGAATATTACAATATTCCCAAAGCAATCATGACCTGATTCATTGTGGATTGACCCTTATTGTACCCTCAAAAAATATTCTTCTTCAAAACCATTTATTTATTGGAATATTTTTGAAGTTGTTTAAAACCAAGTCACCAAAACACGATGAATTCACATTGAGCAAAACCCAACAAACAACAGTAAATCTATAAGCCTCATTACGGTTTACACATATGCTTATCACAATGTTAGTTGTAGTTTGTGTGGGTGACTTGCTATCCGACAAGCTATCGTAAACAAGCTAGCAAACAAGCTAGGTAACATTATAATCGCTAAAATAGTGGACTCACGGGGAAAAAAATCATGAGTTATTAAAAAAAAAAAAAAAAAATATGACTAATTATTCAGCATCGTCTGTATTAAAGAGAAAATAATCACTTCATCCGATGTTTTTGAATAAAATAGCCTTGACGGCCTACTTACTGGAATTCCTCCCAACTACTTTCTGTAGAACTGTTCTCTCCCACCGGCACCGCCGGACTTGTACACACACAAGTGTGACGTGCGCGGTGGACCAAACCACTGTGAGGCAAGGGAGGGGTGACTCAAAATGTTTCTAAACTTAAAACGCCCGTTTGCGTTTGTATTGCTTTACTACTTACACAATTATTTTAAGTATATATCATTTATTTGCAATACTTAGTGTGGTTTTTAATTATATTTTTTTTGGGGGGGGACAGCACTCGTCAGCTGACGCTGGAGCAGAGATCGACCTGTCGCCGGACCAGCCTGTAGCACCTCCTCAGCTCGCTCAGCCTCTCTCAGTGCTTCATCGCGGGGTGACAACAGGTGGACATGTTGGCGGAGCCGCTCAGGTGTAAGGCCCCGCAAGAAAGTGTGGAGGCTCAGCTCTTCCCTTGCTGCAGCCGGGAAGGTAGGGTAGCCCTCGGATGTCAGCGGCGAAGGCACCCACACTCTCCTTCACGTCGACATCGGTTAGTCAGCTCCTCCCTGCTCTGTTCTGCGGAGGTTCTCTGCCCGAAGCGGCGGTTGAGAGCAGCGGTGAGGGCCTGGAGATCATGCCGCTCTTCAGGGGACAGATCGATGAGGACCTGGAGAGCGGGACCCTCCAAGGCGAGAGCCAAGTGAGTCGCTGTCTCCTCGTGGCTCCACCCATCGTGGAGAGCGGCCAGATCGACCTGTGCCAAGTAGGGCTCCGGGGCGTCAACCCGTTGTATCGTGGCAGCTTAGCGGGCGATCATGCGAGGGAACCCAGCCGGCCATGGATTTGGAGTGTTGGTGTGACCGTGGTTCGTTCTGCCCATGGCTAGGAGAGCGGTACACTGCCTGGGGAACGCTGGTGCGGAGCCCTGATCCTCCGCGTCGTCTCGTTCGTCAGACATTCTTGCATGATGCGGTTCTCTTGAATGGCACGCTCTAACTCGCCTATACTTTGCTCCATACTGGCGTCTTCTAAACGTCCTTTATCCCACTTCTGACACCACTGTAATAACTGGCAGTTCTTTAGTAGAGCGCGGGGCTAACCAGAGCTATACTAAGCTAGTATACTTGTACTATGCTAATTACTAGTACGAGCACTCTTGTCCCATACACCGCACAACCATTAGTGTCTCTATAGGCAGAACAAAACAGCAGGAGGCAGTACTGTCTTTTCTCCTTTTTATTCTGAACACAGAATAAGAACTACACAGGCAAGGCCAGATCGCCAAGTCCTTCCCATACACATCTCTCTCCATGACGGTAAGAGCCACACTTTTTATATAACCAGGCGGTAAATGAACCAAATCCACCCAAACTAACTTGAACATAAACACACATAACTTTGCTAAAGCAAAAACCCAACCATCTTGCTTAACACATAGATCAACTCAAAACATTTTATCATTTGAAAAGTTCTAAATGTTTACTGTCAATCTACAGTGTCTTTTTTACGATATAGATGCTTTGTGTCGGTTGTGCAAATAACAGCATAAAAAATCAAACGGGACTTTATACCTTTATAATGAAATAGCGATCGCGAGATGAATCCAAGCCGTTGCACTTGGGTAAAAATGTCCATGAGTGTACATTGGAAAACAAAAAACAGTACTTTTTGTCCACAAAAGCATTAAGTCCATGAAACATTGTTATATTATCCATTGTTTGCATCACATTTCTTCTGAATGATCTGCTCTCCATCATCGTTCTTCAAAAAATTATGCAATCTGAGCAGCGTTTACGTTGTAAAACTGTATATGATCGTATATATCTCACAAACAATTGAGCCCGCGTATAGTATAGTTTTTGAAAATGCAGCAGTTTTACTTATAATATCCAAGCAGTGCTGTCGGAGTTTTATATTCTCCCGCCATTGTCACAAAACTTTTAGCCAATGCCACGATCCAACGACGTGTGTTCTGTTTATCTTCTGCATGCGTGCACATCTAGACACACCGACCACTTTACGCAGCAAGCCATATTATTTTATAATTGTATATATTATTATTTTATAATTGTATAAAATAATCTCGAAAAAAAGCACAAACACAGCAGAGATGCCAAATTCAGCGGCTGGAATTAGCTGAGGTAACGGCTCACAGACAGCAGCACAATCCATATGTCACTCAAGTGACCATGCCCTTAACTATGCAGAACTTTAAGGCTTAATATAATTTAAACTGATGAGTTATAAAAATAAAATAAAAATCACCCCCCTCAGAGTTGTCATGAAAGGCAAAATTAGCTGTATAAACTAAAACCACAATTTGATCCAGGCTGTTAACATGTTTTTTTCTGCTGTAAAGTTGGCCATTTTAACATGGGGCTCAATGAGATTCTGCTCTCTTTTGGAGCCTGTCCCTAGTGGCCAGTCGATGAATCGCAGTTTAAGTCACTTCCGAATTGGCTTCAAGAGAAACTGGGGGAGGTTGCCGCTTGCTCTGCACAGCAGCAGCCAGGAAACTGCCTCACCTCGTCCTGTCAGCGTTTACTGGTGGACGATAACCCGTCCTGCAGGGCGTCCCAGGCCCGCCCCAACTCTCCTCTTGAAATATGGTCCCACCTGCCATCTGGCAGCGCTGACAGCGGATGACAGTTCGGAGGAAATACCACCGGGGATGAATTTATGGGAGTGTTGGGGCGATGACAGGCCAGGTGAGATAGGAGCAGCAAGGAGATGGATTGGATTTTTCCCCAGCGTGCAGAGGAGAGGGGAACAGGAGGATGCTACGGATCTAGAAACAGCTGGCCTGTCACTTATAAAGCTGTTTATGGTGAGTGGGAAAAATGCCAACAGAGACCACCGCTATAAAAAAAGTCATTAATTACACAGGCGGAAACCATGACACGAGTAGCTTCATCTGCATACATGTGGTTATAAACACATTTTTTTTCAGAAATTGTTCAGTTTATATAATGTAACTCATGATTTCCCAAACGTAACTAGTAGTTTGTTAGAGCATAAAAGACATGCCAATGGTGAACTGAACTAAATAAAACAAATAATAATAATTATTATTATTATTATAAATTCCTTTATTATTATTTGTTAATTTAAACCAATAATTAAAATTGGTTATTAAACATATGTTGAAAAATTAGGAAACTGAGGAAATGAGAAAATCACGTAAATTAGTTAATTATAAATTATGTTAATATTAACTCTTTTATTATTATTATTATTAAATATATTAATAAATTATTATTTGGTCATATTACAATTATGCAAATAAAGTGATTTTACTTCCTGATGAGCCAACTCATTATTTGATACAAATGTAATAAATATAAATAATTTTTACACCATTTACACAGAGTAAAAATATTTCATGCCCTAAGAGTAATCTGCTTTAAAAAAAAAAAGGCATGTGTAATACTGATAATATGCAAACCAAAAGACCAAAAATCAAATGAAAAAAAAAAAAAGAAAGAAAAAAAAAAGTTGTTAATACAGGATGGTTTTCCTCCCTAAAATATACTGATCAGAATAAAGAGCAGGCCCTGAATGTCAATGACATATCAGCCTTAAACACATTTCTGTACTTACAGTAGGATATAGTTAGTCAATCAGCATACACTATTTTCCACAGCAACTTGTAGTACACTAATTATAGGCAAGTCGGCGTGGACTAGCATGGGCTTTAGTGTCTTCACATTAAATTACATTAAAATACTATAGGTGACAAGCATAGCACTTTACAATAAATCGTCCCATCAGATAGATGGATAGATAGATAGATAGGAAAATGTGTTCCGTCAGTCTATGGAAAGCTTCAAAAAATCTTAAACAGCAAGTATAGACATGCATATATAAGAAAATCCTTTCAGGAAAAAAAAAAAATGTGTGCATTATTCACACCTAAAGAAAGATCTATGATTTATGCGACGCTTGTGGACATGATGATGACTAAGTGCAGCTACAGGCAGAAAATTTCAGATATGTACCCTTTGTCAAATTCAGCTCCATTCCAGCAGGCCAGTCCGTCTCCAGAGCTCAGATCGCTCACACACAGCAGGTCCGCCAGGCCACCGTAGAACGTGCGGTACAGACGCAGACTGCTGATGAAGTCTCTGGAGAGACAGAGATGAGTTTGTTTCATTGTCTGTCCAGTAGATGGCACACTAACACAGCTTTTCAATGCTCATGTGGCTTCAAGAACTTCCATAAAAAAGATCTTCCAATTAAGTTGTCATGGACATAATATTGAATGAGCAATTCCTATCTTATGCACTATATATAATAGTTATGCATCTATAAATAACATATCACTAAAAATTCTATTCACTTTTTTACAGCATGTGTTTATAAAAATACCTACAAATATTTTCATTTATATTTTGAATATCTTGTATCCCCTTGATACACAAAAATATGAATTAATATTTGTATTAATTAAAATATTATATAGTTAGATAGATGTCACATAATATTTAATATAACAATTAATGTTATTAAAAGTTGTTTTTAATATTACTATTATACAAGATATTATACATTCAAAATATTATATTAACATATAAAATATAACTATAAATTATATATGTATAAATAAATTTATACCACATTTATTTTATTAAAAGTTTTTTTTTTTTTTTTTTCCCCCTTTGGGTTTAACAAACAAACAATGCATAATATTTTATATTAAGGATATTATTAGCAGTAGTAGTAGTATTATAAGACATGTTTACAAAATACTATTATACTATTATACAAAATTATAATGTTTTAGCATGTAAAATATTCTTATTCATCATGTATGTACAAAGTCCAATTTATACTGTATTATATATTTATATGAGAGATAATATTTAATATTAATGGTATTAAGACATGTTTTCAAAGAAAAAAAAACTGGATTATAAAATCCAATGATATTTGTGTAGTTATGTTTTGGTCACTAAATAATTACAATTATCCCTGTTATTTCATGGTTTTGATTACTTTAATATTATGCTAAATTGTGAAAATAGTCATAATAAAACAAAAAAATGATTTGATAAGTCCAAAGTTTTGACTGTGTATAAGTACATATACAGTGTGTTGATGTGATTGCAAATGTGATTTCCAGACATACTTCCTCCAGTTGCTGAGGCTGTCCTCTCCGTTTCTGACCGCTCCTTTCAGAGGAATGGAGTCTCGTGCGCCGCTGCCGTGCTGAACGCTGCCCACCTGCTCCGGCTGTCTGCTGGGGTGACCGCACACCTTGTGCACCTGCAGAATTTAAACACAGACTGTCACTATTACTAACATATCCACAGGCATGTTCATTATGATAAACGCTAGGAAGGTATTTAATAGCGGGGCTGGTAACCAGAAGGTTAAAACTTGCACTTTTTGCAGGTCAAAAGGGGTCGATGTGCCTGTAGTAGCACAATCAGCCACTAGGTGATGCTGTTTTTTAAGACATGCGACAACAGTTTTTGCATCAGAAGGAAGTAAACTTTGAGACCGTTTCTGCAGTTTCTCTAATGATCTGGGGCAGGACTGTAAAAGTAACAGGAATATAGAGCGATTCGTTCTACAGGACTACAAAGTGAGATTTTAAAGTAAAGAGGTGGACATTTTAAAAAGAACAAACGTGACTTAATGAGTCAATATATCCATAAACAGTTGATGAGTGAGTCAGTAGTCTCTGCATCAGATGGCGCGATTATCAGTTGTTGCCAGACAGATTGTATGGTTTGCAGACAAACATGGCAGATATTTGCCTGCTCGTTATTTATCCTGAAAACGTTTTTTTTTTTTTTTTTTTTGCGTTATCTTGCATTGATAACAAGCCTCCACTAGCAGTCATTCTTGTGGTTGCCAGATGCAAAGAGCTTAAATCCCCCAAATAGAGCTTTTCCCTTAAACGGATATACTTTCTTCCCGGTGTTTTACTTAATCTGGCAACTCTGTGCACGCGCTCCCTCTAAATGCGGAAGCAGCGCTGATGATCTGAAAACAAACATGTGCGCTGGAGTTTAGCGATCTCCACAAAGAAATTCTGCTTCAATGAAAGTGTCTTTGTTTCTTCACAAGCCATTTGTATTATTTGTGTGACTAAATCTGCAATGATCAAACCTTCAGCGATGAATTCCAACAAATGCAACACGGATCTCCACATTACTGTTTGCAGATGCACGTTTGCAACCTATGTGACAATTCAGTCGGGAAAATGAACATAATTTGGAATTATTGGAAATAATATTAGGAGTTTCGCCGTTTTATCTTTTGGAGTTCCTGAAGGTTTTACCAGTTTTAATAATGTAAATCGGTTGAAAATGATATCTTGCCAGGGATCAAGAGCATAGTTCTTTGCTTTACAAGTTTGCAGGGCGATCTGAATCTGTGGTTTGTCTCATTTGCAAACGAATTGTGTTGCTTTTAAAATCTAATGTGAATACAGATTACAAAGCGCTCACCAAAACCATGCGTTATGTATTGATTTACCATCAAACAAAGTTATCCTAGTTGGTTAAATGAAGTAGGTGTGCCACCTACAGGCATTTTGGGTGAAGTGTAGGTTGGTAAAGAACATGCAAAATGACCATTACTACATTACACTTTTTGATAGAATAATCGTGTTTATAATTTTGAGTAAAATAATGGTTTAACCATTATTGTGCAGCCCTAATATAGTCAAACCAAAATTTATTTAGACACCTTCAATATTTCACACATTATCACAGTTTATTCACTATAGTTTAAAAAAAGTTAAACTGTCAGAAAAACCTTAACAATGTCAGATAACACTTAAGCAAAACATGGTAAGGTCAAAGTGTGAATATATATATATATGTCTAGTGTCTGAATAATTTTTGGTTTGACTGTAGGTCTTTGTATATACTAATATATAATTATTAAATAATAATATATAATAATTCATATTCTATATACAAATGCAAATTTATACTGTATTTATTTTATTAAAATTACATATTTTATTTTTCAAAATATACAAAATACGAATCACATTAATATCAATATTAAATATTATAATTAATATTAAGCAGTTTTTTAAAATATATATAAACTATTATTAATATTTAAAGACCAATTTATACTGTATTTGAATTATATATATATATATATTATTATATATATATATTTTTTTTCTTGGTCTTTGCTCTAATGTCAGAAAGGTCATTCATTTGTTATGCATTATGGTCTTTTGTATCCATCAAGTTCCAAATACAATGAAGTAATCAAATGAGATTAATAACTTTTCTATTCTCACGTATTTAGGTATAAAAATAGGTATTACCACATGGATGTGTTGTTTAGTCTCACAACACAATGTGAGACTAAACAGACACTAATGGGCATTTGTTGCATTTTATGAAGATACTCATTCCTCCAGAACAACTGGTTTAGACATAAACAGGTCATAAGCAGTTTTTACTGGTCTAATACTAGCCGTGATGCCTCACACTGACCCTAACCAATGACAACACTTTATTAGAGACTTGATTCTGATCCAGTTCCACACCCTGACCCCTACAGATCATGTGTCACCCATTAGCTGACAAAGCAATGCAGTTTATAGTCTTATTTCTACTTGCGCGCGCACACACACACACTGTCTGCAAACCTTCACATTTCAGCTCAACACGATCTGAAAGCATGTTTACTGGATCCCACAGAAGCCCACTATGATTTCAGGCAAATTCAATTTGAAGACGGCCAGAACACATCAGCGTGGTCGGCCGTGCCGCTGCAGCTGCCCACACCAAGAGTATTTTGAGAATGTTCTGGGCTCGCTGGCTGCAGCATGGCATGTGTGACTGCGACTGCAACTTATGTTCAGGCCGTACTGCATTCCATGCCGTCCAAGCAGTAGTTACATGATGGGTTTTAAGACGCTGTTTGAAGAATTTTCAAGGCATGAAAAATACAAAGGCCAGTGTTTAAGTTTTGTGTTTACCTAATTGTGAATGCAAGTAATTTGGATGTGCCACAGCCAGAACAGTAAATGAACACTGAATCTTCAGGATTTTATAGACTAAATTAAATTAAAAATCTCACAAGTCACATGCTGCCATCAAGTCATTTCATAAATTTTTGTGAAAACCAAAAAAAACATATATGTAACTGGTCCTGAACGTCATGGTACAGACTTCATGGTTCGGTGCATACAGTCAGACGACGAATAAAGTCAGTCACAAGATATCCACACTCCAATCCAGAAGGGGGCGAGCAATGCTGCAACGCTGTTTGCTAACAGCTACAAGAAGAAGAGGCGATCAATGCACTAACCCAAAACAAGAGTTAAGATGGCAGGCAAGAGCTTGCTAGTAGCCAATTTACTGAGTTTCGATTAATTTTTGTGACACATTCCACAAACTTCACAGAAAAGAAACCGGGACGGCAGAAAGCGGCATCCTGTTTGTTTTATTTATTTACAAAAGCACGTTTTGTTTTTATTCGGAGTGTACACAATAAATGTGTGTAAGCGACCCTTTACAGTTTCAAATGATGTCTTACCCTTATCTGTATGTGATAAAGTCACATTAGCTGCCACCGCTGGGGAAGCAGCACTGGCATGCACACACACGCACACACAAGCACCCCGGCCTACTTAGCTCATTTATCCTCCGTATCGTTCCTCCCGGCTGTTGCTGTTGTCGCTATCATAGTAGCGGGTGCACACGCAATCCCGATAGCACATGGACATTCTCTCATTTCTCCACTTTCCTCCATCCATTCATATCCATTTCCCAGTCATTACATAAACCTACACTGCACTTGTCTTCTTGTTTCGTCCCGGTGTTGTTTGTCGTTATGGGCGTAGTCAGTCTTCCGGCGGGAAATGCTGCACTGGCCAAACCGAACGATCGAGCGGTGGCCGCTTATGACGTCACGGCCTGGTCGCGCCGGCGCAGCGCAACCGGAAGCTGACGAAAACACTGTCTAATGTGAATAGGTGTTTGTGTGTGTATTTAAATGCCCAGATTGTATTAAGTGTATTATGTGTGAATGGATTATGTGTTTATTATTAATGTATATATTTGGGAATTGATTATTGTTTATTATTATATTGAATATCAAATAGATTAAGTATTTGGATATGTATTAAATGTTATATATACCCAAAGATGAGGTGGCCCAAAAAGGGGTGGGGTTTGGCCTATATAAACCAGGGCCAAACCTAAAGATAGTGCTTGTTTACCAAGTGCTACCGTGATGCCTCGAGCAAACTTAAACCCCCTTTTGTATATTGTGGATACCTGTTTATTGCATGTATATATCGTTGTTGGATTATTTTCTGGTTTATTTTCCCTTTTTGTTGTTTCTTTGGTACTTTGGATTTTTGTCATTTTTGCGGGCACTTGTATATATTCTTCACTGTGGACTAACTTTTTGGCACTGTAAATAAATTACATTTTGCACAAAAGTGCTTCTGCCATCATTTTTTACATCCCCTTCACAGACTTACATTTTCCTCCCCAAAGGCGAGCTGGTAGGCTCGTCTTCATCACACTGTATGATTTTAAGTTGTTTCCACTGTTATAACGAGACAAAATTTGCCAATTTGTGTCATGGAAGTCTCACTTCTACAGTCCAGAGATGGAATATGCATTTCCTGAAAATTGGAAGTGCTTAATACACTAAAGGAGGCTGTACTGTACTAACTACCTCGGGGGGGGACTAAATGCCCCTATCTGGAACAAACTAATTTGCACTACTGTCCGTTCAAAATAAATGAAAAGAAAAGTAAAGTTATTTTCTCAAAAAAATATTATTTACTTATTTGTACTTGGAATACATAAAATGATAGATATGAAATTAGCCTTATTTAAATAAGTTACCCTTATTTAGAAAAAAAATTTAAAAATAAAATTTTCTTTTTTCTAAAAGTCCACTTGGCAAAAGTGCCTATAGAAACATTCACATAAATTAAATATGAATATACAGTATGTAATATAAATATACAGTAAATATACATTCCTGTAGCATTATAGAGTTTGGCGATAGCAACAACAAGGTTATGGGTTTGATTCCCAGGAATTGCATGAACTGATAAAAAGCACACTTTGAATAAAAGCATCTCCCAAATGCGTGTAAATGCAAATATTCCCAACATTAAAAGACTTCTTTGCATCAAAGAATATAATATCTAAATGACAACACCTGATGCTTTTATCCAAAGCAAGTTAATTTATTAAGGGATATTTGAC
The DNA here is from genome assembly GCA_037101425.1 of Elopichthys bambusa. Classification (NCBI taxonomy): domain Eukaryota; kingdom Metazoa; phylum Chordata; class Actinopteri; order Cypriniformes; family Xenocyprididae; genus Elopichthys; species Elopichthys bambusa. Next base: position 5,321,335 of record CM074436.1, on the reverse strand, counting down.
CATGAGCAACCTGGAGTCAACTCATTAGCTCAATATCAGTACTAATTACTTTTGCATGATCACTTAGGATCTTACAACCTTCTGATTACCAGCCTTTTTTCACATCACACATCACAAATACCTGAGCAGAAAGCCGGGGTCCGTTCCTCTGTGCATGGGCCACTGCGTCTCTCACCAGCCCGTGAACTCCCAGAAGCACTTGCTCCAGGTCTTGTGCCCCGTGCATGCGGGTGGAGAGGGTCTCTAACGATCGCACAAACTCCCTCCAATGGGCGTCCACTTCAGCCAGGCTGGCGAGACACCCTCGGACCACGTTGAGGCAGTAGCCCATGCAGGGCTTGCTGGTGGTCAGACCCTGGCAGTGTGGACAGTAGCTCATCCTCAGCAGGCCACGTCTGCATTCGCGGCTGAGCTGAATATGGTCGGTGGTGTTGATGACCTCGATGCCCAAGTGGAGCGCCTGCAGAAACACCCGGCCAGGCAATGAGGCGCGGGAGATGTGCGTGGCGAGGCGGCCCGGGGCTCCGCCGTACGGTGCCAGATCCCGACAGGCTGCGCGAACGCACTCGGCATATGGCGGAGACAAGCGTGAGAGACCGGGCTCGACCAGTTGCTCGTAAACAAGAGGGAAGAGGGCATCGAAAAAGCGCTGTGAAGCTTCTTCCAGACTGAGCTCGGAGCCCAACACGAAGAGCCCCACGTCCGTGAAAAACTCCCCAACGGGAGCCACCGCATGACTGGCCAGGTCACGGTACGTGTGGAGGAGGACAGTGTGAGTGTGGTTCTCTGCCTGACGGACCAGGGAGTCCACGTTTTCTGGAAGAAAGACAAAGAAAAACTGTGAGAGACAGGAAAGGAAAGTTATTACATTAAAATAAATAAAAAATGTTTGTAATAACATGATGAAGTCTTGTTTGATTTCATGTTGACTTTCAATGTCTAGAATTAATAAAGCAAGCTATACAAGTTTGTCCTTTTAAATTGTTTAATATACACTCCCCAGCCACTTTATTAGGTACACCTATTCAACTGCTCATTAATGCAAATATCTAATCAGCCAATCACAAGGCAGCAACTCAATTCATTTCGGCATGTAGACATGGTCAAGATGATCTGCTGAAGTTCAAACTGAGCATCAGATTTAGGAAGAAAGGTGATTTAAGTGACTTTGAATGTGGCATGGTTGTTGGTGCCAGACAAGCTCGTCTGAGTATTTCAGAAACTTCTGATCTATGGGGTTTTCATGCAAAACCATCTCTAGGGTTTACAGAGAATGTGGGCGAAAATGCCTTGTTAATGCCAGAGGTCAGAGGAGAATGGCCAGACTGGTTTGAGCTGATAGAAAGGCTACAGTAACTCAAATAAGAACTCTGCAGAAGAGCATCTCTGAACACACAACACATCCAACCTTGAAGCAGATGAGCTACAGCAGCAGAAGACACACCAGTGCCAATCCTGTAAGCTAAGAAACAGGAAACTGAGGCTACAATTTGCACAGGCTCACCAAAATTGGACAATAGAAGACTGGAAAAATGTTGCCTGGTCTGATGAGTCAGGATTTCTGCTGCAACATTCAGATGGTAGGGTCAGAATTTGGCATAAACAACATGAAAGCATGGATCCATCCTGCCTTGTATCAACAGTTCAGGCTGCTGCTGGTGTAATGGTGTGTGGGATATTTTATTGGCACACTTTGGGCCTCTTAGTACCAACTGAACATCGTTTAAATACCACAACCTACCTGAGTATTGTTCCTGACCATGTCCATCCTTTTATGACCACAATGAACCCATGTTCTGATGGCTACTTCCAGCAGTATAACGCACCATGTCACAAAGCTCAAATCATCTCAAACTGGTTTCTTGAGCATGGCAATGAATTCACTATACTCAAATATCCTCCACTTTCACCAGATCTCAATCCAATAGAGCAGCTTTGGGATGTAGTGAAACAGGAGATTAGCATCATGGATGTGCAGCCGACATTTCTTATGATTTATTTATTTAAATATTGAGAACACACTGAAAGTTTATTATTTACTTTTCAATATTTAGTCTTGTTCGATTTTATGTTGAATTTTAAAGAAATTCATACTTTTCTTTAGCAAGGATGCATTATATTTATCAAAAGTGACAGTGAAGACGTATAATGTTAAAAAAAGTTTTCAAATAAATGCTGTTTGAGTTTTTTTTTAAACTTTAAATTAATCATAGAATTTTGAAACAAAAATGTATCATGGTTTCCACAAAAATATGAAGCAGTACAACTGTTTTCAACATTGATAATAAGAATAAATGTTTCATGAGCAGCAAATCAGCATATTAGAATGATTTCTGAAGGATCATGTGACTCTGAAGGCTAGAGAAATGATGCTGAAAATTCAGCTTTGATCACAGGAATAAATAACATTTTGAAAATATATTCAAATAGAATTTTTTTTAATTTGTAATAATATTTTACAATATTACTGTTTTTACAGTATTTTTTATCAAATAAAAGCAGCCTTGGTGAGCAGAAGAGACTTCTTTTAAAAACATTTTTTTAAAAAATCAAACTTTTGAACAGTAGTGTACCTTTGACATTTGCATAGAAATGTCATAAAACTGGTGGCATTCTTACAATATTCTCTCTGGTTCACGCATTGAGTGTGTAAATCCAACACCATAGAAATGAGTCCCAGACCGTTTCAAAGCAGGGGAGCAGAGAATGGCACTTCCTGCAGGCGAGCCCAATATGAAATGCTTTTTTATCTTTGTGTAAAGAGATCTAAAGAGATTCCTCAGTCCAGAAAGAGAAAGAGAGAGAGAGAGAGAAAGAGAGAGAGAGAAATACAAAAAGTGGATAACAAGACAGAGAGAGCTTGAAGATACAAGGGTGCAATGATGCCTTGAAGCGCTCTCCATATCTCTGCATTTAAAGAGCTTAGAGCGCATTGAGAGATCATCTGTCTTTTTTATTATTCTCTATTATCTCTGTTTATGATGCCCATAATCATCTTTGTGCATGTTCTCCAAACACTCAGTGCTAATTCATATGCATTTCTATGATGTAAAAAAAACAGATACATTATGATAGAAATGACTCATAACGATTGTACGGTTTAATGGCCTTTGGTTTTATTCTTTTTGCTGTTTCTTTTAAAAGAACTGACTTGAGGGCATCATAAGAGATACAGGTGCTGGTCATATAATTAGAATATCATCAAAACAGTTGACTAATCACTAATTCCATTCAAAAAGTGATTGCTATCGTAGACATCGGTGTTTAAATACTAACTTAAAACTTATATCTCAGTACTTCTGTGATAATGTGATTTGTAACACAGAAATGTATTGATTCAAAACGGCTCTCTCTGGCTCTGGCAGCACAAACTCAGATTTGAACGTTTCGGTATGATTTTGACAAAGGTTTAATAGACGCGAGAGAATCGTTGTCATTAATAAAGTAGGATCTTTATTAGGATCTAGGATTTTTACGATTAATTGTGCAGCTCTAATATATAAGCAAAAAAAAAAAAATGTTGGACCCCAACTGTAGGTTTGCACAAATTACATTGCTGGCATGTAAATAATAAGTGTCTGACTACAGCTTTGGATTTGTTATGGAGATGTGTCGGGGTAAGATGGGTCAGGGTGACTGGGGCCAAATCAAGCAGAAGGGGGAGAGGTTGCCCTAAAACTGTTGTACAGAGAAATATGTCTGTCTGAGAGGCGAACACATCATGTGCCTGTCATGGGTTGTGGTGTAAGTGTGTGATGAGGGAGACGTGTAAAGAAAGTGCGCTGGGGCAGAGAAAGAGAGATCTGAAGGCATAAAACAGGTTGTTTTTTAGTGGCTTGAGGATATCATAAGCGATATATTTTTGTGAATATATGCTGATTAATATATTTTAATCTAAAACTTTTACAAATTATCCAGTCTAAAAAATACAAAATAACAGTAAACTTATTAAATTTAATAGCTCTAAAATCTTCAAGGATTTCAAGGGATTCTCAATCTATTTAATTCTGAAAATGATTTTTCTTTGAAATATACAACTGTTAAAGTTTGATGTCAGTAAGATTTTTTTTTAAACATATTAATACTTTTATTCAGCAAGGATGCATTAAATTGATCAAAAGTCACAGTAAAGGCATTGATAATGTTACTAAAGATTTATATTTCAAATAAATCCTGTTCTTTTGAACTTTCAATTTATGAAAGATAAAAAATAAATGTTTCTTGAGAAGCAAATCAGCATATTAGAATGATTTCTGAAGGATCATGTGACTGAAGACTGGAGTAATGATGCTGAAAATTCAGCTTTGATCACAGGAATAAATTTAAGAAACCATTTAAAGGGACAGTTCACCCAAAAATAAAAATTCTGTCATTATTTTGTTGTTCATCAAGTTGTTCTAAACCTGCATGAAGTTCTTTCTTCTGCTGAACACAAAAGAAGATATTTTGGAAAAAAAAAAAAAAAAAAAGGAAAGAAAAAAAAGGGTAACCAAATGGTACTGAATACTACTGAAGTCAATGGGGCCCATCAACTGTTTGGTTACCAATATTCTTCAAAAATATCTTCTTTTGTGTTCAGCAGAAGAAAGAAATTCACACAGGTTTGCAACAACTTGAGTAAATGATGACAGAATGTTCATTTTTGGGTGAACTATCCCTTTAAGTATCATACTAGTATTATTTAAATAAAGCAAATGCATCTCCATCCCTGAAAACATACAGTACAAACAGAGACCTTGATGTCCATGTAATTGTACCTCCACTGATAACATCCCACAAGCACACTTCAGCACTAGAGAGGCACTCGATCCCCTCGCTTGGTGAAAGAATTACCAGCTTCATCATGAGAAACACAGGTCAATAGATTCTTAATGCTCCTCTACACTAGTATCCCTTCAAGTGATTGTGGTGGAAAAGAGCAAAAATCTGCAGGTGTCGTGCAGAGATTTGTGTGAGAGGATTAGACGCATTTGATAAATTTGGTCTTGGCGGACTACTGAGGGTTCACAGGGATTAGAAACAGCTGATTATGGGCTGGTTGGTTGAGAGAGGTCACAGTAGATGTTTACCAAAGAGAGTTAATTAATCCCTCTTACTAGACCACAGAAAGACAGTATGTCTGAGCATGTGTGGGTATAAAGATTGAAGTCTTTGGGAGCTAAACAGGAAGATTAGTGAACTCCCTGACAGGAGGTGACTAGAGTAGAACCCATTATATGTGCCGTGGCTATTTGTCTCATTTAGTGGTTCATTACGCGCTGTAGTCAAGGAGAACCAAACTTGCAGGACACGGTGAGTGGCTATTTCCAAGAAATTCACTGTGCTCGTGGTTAATCCAGAGTCAAAACCTCAAGCGACCACCCTTAAAAAGGTACCACAATTTCCCACACTCTTTGACCAAAGAGTTTTTATGAGTTTTTCAGGTAATTTTCCCAGTAATAGGTGGGTTCTCTTATTGTAGACATTTGTTCATTCATTCTTTCATAAGAAAGAAAGAAAGAAAGAAAGGTTTTAAAATTCCCCATTATTTTCAGGTTTCCCATTACCATAGGAACACCATGGTACATGTCCAAAAACATGGTATTTATTTCATGAATGATCAACAACACAACAGAATATATTCTACAGACCCCATCCAATCCTTTGCCTTCATCTTACCCATTCGCTTTCCCGAGGCAAACTATTATCATGACAGCAGGATAACCGAGTCTGAGAGACCTTGAACATTTGCCCTGGAGCCTGGCCGATGGCTCCAGCATTTTCTGCTGATGTCTCCATGAGGGGACGCCTCGGGCCCCCCAAAGAATTACGGGATAGATCAAACCAAATCGTGACAAAGGAGCTAACTCATCAGAACTGAGATTAAGAGAGCGCGGCGAGCGCACCTGTGATTGGTGATGGGTAAATCCCTGGCATTTCCTTCATTCGGAGCATATAGAGGACAGGAAAGGCAGGAGGGAGAGGAGATTCGGTGTCACTTCAGATTGGAAACATATGAATGCTTCATAGCGGGATGCTGGACAAAAAAAACCCATGAGAAAGACTCAAGGACGGCTAGGTTATGCTGAGTTTCAGCAAATTCAGCAGGAACCATCTCAAGCGTGAATATCACAGAGCTATTTTTCATTACTCGTCCACTGGGAGCCATGGAAAATGCCACAACTATTTACTAAACAGCATTCTTATTCTTGCTGTGTGGTTCGATATAAATACAGAGCCAAATTAAGAGTTGGCATCACTTTTGATCCAACTGTGCAATTAAAGTTTGCCAACTTTTAACTGTTAAATAAGAATTTTGGGGTTGATTTAAAGATTCAGTGAAATAAAAATTAAAGTTTTGTAACATTTAGTATATATATATATATATATATATATATATATTGTAGCTTTAAAGCCATTATTGTGCTAGTGAAATGGTATGGGTAAGGGTTTTATATATACATACATATATATATATATATATATATATATATATATATATATATATATATATATATATATATGTGTGTGTGTGTGTGTGTGTGTGAATACTAACTACTAATACTAACACAAAATATATAATAAATTTAATCTCATATTAATATTATTATAATTATATAACAAATAAATAACAGTTGACTTGAAGAAATGTATTTATTTATTCAGCAAGCATGCATTAAATTGATCAAAAGTGATATGTGTGTGTTAGTATATGTATATATTTATGCATTATATATTATTAATTCATTACAGCTTTAGCTTTTCAACATCAGAATGTTATTCAATCTCTCTTTTTTTTTTTTTTTTTTTACTAGCAGAACTTCAGTTATCTAAGTTTTCCAAGACAGACTCTCACTGACAGTTTAGTTATGGATTCATACAACATGAGCTCTAACAAACTTCAAAAGGCTTTATACAGACATATAATGACACACTCGCCTCACTGAGGTTTCAAGTCATTAAAAACCCCTTGATGTTTTTTGACAGGCATCAGCAGTTATACACATTTCAAACCGCAAATGGGGGCAGGATCAAGAAACGGGATTGTGTGAGTTTAACCTTTTATGCATTCTGTGTCTTTGCTGAAAGTTAGCAAATGAGGGGAGGAGGAGATAATGTTTTTGCATCCAAGAACACATGAAAGTATTCATTTTTATTTACAAAATAACATAGGAGACGACGTGTTAATTTGTGAAAGTAGTTACTGATGCGCCAGTGTGAAGAGAATCTTTCAGGCAAGTCAGGTACAGTTAGTTAAAATGTTGACATACCTATACTAAATAAAAATGATGATGCATAAAATCGAGCTTACATAAAATATGTTTTGTGCCTCTGCCTCTTGCAAATTAGCCATCTGTTTAGCATAAAACTGCTCGGGTTCTTGTAGTTCTGCCTCTTAAGAGATACATTTTGTCGAGTGATACATTTTGTCAAGAGATACTTTTTTTCTGATTTTCTAATGCAGAGTACACGTCCCAAACGGGACTGATCTTTACAGGTGGCCTTTAACAGAAGAACAATGCATCAATGCCTCAGACTCGCGCATGAATACTGCATGAGCTGCCCTAATGCATTGTTCATCAGATAAAGGCCAGAACCACAGCAAAGACACCAAATATCTTTACTCTGAGCTTTCATACAGACAGAAACTTGATTTTTATTTGCAAACAACAGGTGACAGCATGGAGTTCTTTAAAAGAGAGTCAAATAGACTATTTAAGATTAGGCCTGTGGTTTAACGTGAAAAGAAATAGACGCTATAACAGAGACGAGCTCGGCTATTGCTTTTCCTTTGTCCGACAACTTGTTTTATAACATTTTAGTGAACAAAGCACAATTCACAACCTCAGTCATTTTACCTCAGTAATCTGATGCATTTCCATGTGAAAAAATATAGGAAGGGACTTGATTTTATGCATCATGAATATTAAATGGGTATTAAATGTCTAAACAAATAAATAAATAACAAAAATCATAAAATTAATTATATTTCTTTGCACGTATCTTATGAACAGTTGTTTAATATTGTGAAATATTATTACAACTTTTGTCTATATTTTAAAAAGTAATTTTATATATATATATATATATATATATATATAAAATGTAGCCACTAAATGTCAAAATGGAGCTAAATATGTTAAAAAAAATAAGAAGTATTGGTAGAAATCAAGCTAAAAGAAATCTAAAAAAAAAAAAAAAAAAAAACCTTTTTAACTTTAACTTTTTTATTTTATTTTATGTATAATCATTTTATCTTCTATTATTATTATATTTCATCTTTAATCTTATATTATATTATTTTCACTTGGTGCTTATTGTAATGCTTTTCATTGTAATGTACTTTGAGCTGCATTTTTGGTATGTAAGGTGCTATACAAATAAAGTTTATTATTAGTATTATTATAATTAGGTTTATTAAATATATAACTAAAAACTATAAAAGATTCCAAAGACAAACTTTTCTTTTCGTTTTAATAATGTGCCCAACAAACTGTTCACAATAAGACCAGGAATGTGCATTAAGTCTGTAAGCAGGGATTTTGATTGGTTGACTTTAATGTCGAAATAAGTAAACATTACAGACAGACGGTCCTTGTTGTGGCTTTTCTTTTTTTACGACAACTTGTTTTACAACTCTTAATATAAATAACTCGAGTCAACCACTTTCACATGCGTACACGTCCTACAACATTCAATTAGTAATAGTGACGTACTGCCCTATCCAAGACGCATTGTTCTCGCAGCTGTTTCACCTGACATCTTTGTCCATCGTAGCACAATCAGGAATGCATTTCATCCTATTTGGTGCGGCTCCTCCCTCTCGTATGAATCTGCTCGTCTGCTAAAAGGCTTTCCCAGACCCCATTCTCATCCCTCCACCCATAATTGCAGCATTACTCATTTTCAATAATGCTAAGTAATCCACTTACCCATGACAGCATATTATTTAATTCAGCTATGAGGCATGGCACAGCATGGCTCGGAGGACTAGCAGGTTTCTGAGGTGGTCTCGAGTCTCGTTGGTGGGGAAGACGACGGTGTAATATGAAATAGCTATGCTTATGTACATGCATTTGGTGAGAATCGCTATGGAAAGAATGTGTGAAATAAAAATAAATAAATTACAAATGTATAAATTAATTATAAAATCATTGCATTTTTTTTTTAAATGCTTTTTTTTTTTTTCACAAAATAATATATTTTGGCCACACCTGTCTTTTAAATGACCCTACTATAGCTATCCAAAGGCCAAAGTTCAATTTTTTTTTTTTTCATAACTATTGACCAAGAGAGTCCCGAGAATTGTGCCGAAGTGTTTTTTGGAGGTTGAGCCAAAAACCTAGGACTAGTTCGCCAAAGTTGGTTTGAAATAATCTCCAATATTTAATGAACGATTCGATGGACAGCGGTGGTCCTAGAGGCAAAGTTGCTCAGAATGATGAGTGATACCATGTGGTCCTTAATGGGCATGTGCAAACAATCAGGTGATGCACAATTCTTTACATACATGTAAAATCTGAAGGCACCCCCTAGTGGCCAATTTCTTTAGAATTTCTCACAGGCCTCTATGGCCGTGAGTCAAACAGGCCCAGCAAGTTTCGTTCCAATCGGCTTCCATTAACCTTGTCTGACACCTCGGACAAAGAGACTGGATGCCAATTTTCAAGTTGATCGGGCTAACAGTGAAGTAGTTAGCCATTTTCATGTTTGTTTGTTTCTTTTGCTGTGATAGTGTCGCCAGTCGCGGAGTCCTTTTTCACGCGACCACAGAATGAGCTCTTACATAGGTGTACTGAGTTTGGTGAAGTTATAGTTCACAAGGTATAGCCATTTTAGTAAAAGTGGCTCCACCCACTTCAAACGTTTTGGCAGCCCTTAGGGACCGTGAATCAAAATCTCAACTTTTTCTTGATAATTTTTGTTTTGGCCATTTTGTACTTTTCACCACTGTAGCGCCCCTGGCTGGCTGATTGGGGCAAGCCTTGCTGACGTTGTAGACTGTGTGAGTACTATAAGCCCTCAAAGTTTTAAGTCTCTATGACTTACGGTTTGGTCTGCCCAATCACTTAGGGGAATGCTGATCCTTGGAAATTTTAACAATTACAATAGGGTTTCGCCACTGTATGTGTATGTGGATGGTAAAAGTTTTGGCCCATCTAATTTTGGGAAATTCTTTTTTTTTTTTTTAAAGAGGTCAAATTAAAATGTTAAAATTATCCTTTAAAACTTCTGCTTATAAATATGTCATCACCAAATACAGCCCCTTCACATTAACCCATATTAGCAATGCCAAGCTTATATGGCATACGTGACTGGGCTTTACAATGGTCTGATAAATGAAGCATCACTAAAGGTGGCTTCTGTAATCCCCTGACCTGAAACCAGAGCTCTAGTGTGAAGTAAGAGGGCGCTTTGTATGGCTCGCCTGCTACGTTTGTTTGAGTTGGACCAACACTTGTTCGCTGGCAATGTTTCTGTTTGCTTCTCTCACAAGGGTACGACTGCAGAGGAGCAGCTCTTGGCACAGAGTTTCCTTCACAACCTCTTTAAACATCAGCACCGCTGGCTTGGAATCCGCAATCCTAACTTAAGTGCAAAAAGAACAGGATAACAGAAAGGTGGCATGGGTTTTATTTGGGCCATAGTAAAAAACTCACATGTGTCTGATGATAAAATGCTGGTACCTTTCACCCCTATTAAGTGCAGTGGATGGCGTACATGTTGGCGCTTTTATAGGGGCTGGGGTTACGTCTGGGACAGGCTCTTTCACAAGCTAAGTTACATCAGTGTCTGATTTATATGAGGCATGAATTGCAATAAGTGAAGCTGTGGGCAAAGCAAATGATTCAAACCTTGGTAGGATCAAATGTCAGTGTTACAGCGTAGTAGTTTCCCAAAATGCTTCAGTACGAAAATACTGAAGGATAAAAAAAAATTTTAAAACAGAAAAACAATACAAAAAAAAACATGAATATTATTAAAACAAAAAATTATGTATAATGTAAAATGTTAACACATTTAAATATATTTTCAAATATTTTATATTATTGTATTAAAATATATATTACATATTTTAGATAATGTATTTGCAGAAAAGTTGGATAGACTTGGACTTGCTAGAAGCTGATTAATTTGCATTTAAAAAATTAAGTGGGTTAAACATAAATTAAGTATAAATAGAGTTAAGTATAAATAGAAAAGAAATGAAAAAGTTTGATGGATGGATGGATGGATGGATGGATGGGTAGTTAGGTAGGTTGATGGATGGATGGATGGATGGATGGATGGATGGATGGATGGATGGATGGATGGATGGATGGATGGATGGATGGATGGATGGATGGATGGATGGATGGATGGATGGCAATGAGTTTAGTTTACCCAAATGTTTCAGTACGGTAAAACTAAAGGATAATAATAATAATTATTATTATTATTATTATTATTATTAAAACAGAAAAAATAGCAAAAAAGAAAAAGAAAAAAGCATAAAATAAATTAAAAACATAATATTTTAAATTATTTTAATATATATATATATATATATATATATATATATATATATATATATTTAAATATTTTAATTATTGAAATGTAGGGATTCAATTTTGTCCACCAGGGGGAGTTGCATGTGCTTGCATAACTAATGAACATGAATGTTTGTGTGCTCAGGCAAGATTCTGAAGAAATCTCTAACCCTAAGTATTAAACGGTGGTGCATAACAACTCATAACTTTATGCTCCAGACATAAATGATTCCTCAAATCATGTGTTTTGTTGGCTAGATGTGTGCTGTTACTTCAAGTGATCAAATGCAACATTTTTACCCACTGGGCCAAAAGGCAGGTGGATATCACATAGACTTGAGGGTGAACTCCCTAGCAACGCCCTAGCAACCACTCAGCACCCTATTGCATAGCAACAGCCATAACACCCTAGCAAAGGCAAAAAGCACATTTTCTTCAGATGTTGTATTTTACAACTTGACTTCAAATAAAATGAATTGCATTGTCATGCTTTTAGTAATCCTGTACATCTCCCAAATGAGTTAAATATCATAAATATTTGCCTAATTATTTACAAATGAGTAATGTCATATAAAATATTTACAAACAAAAGCTTTGAAGTCAGTTTTGTTTAAACCATGTTTACAAGAATTATTAAATATTTTGTCTACGGTACTCTACTGACCCTTTGTAGTTAAAAAGACCATTATTGCAAGACAGAATGTTCTAAAACAAAAACAACAGTGTTAAAAGGAATAACTGCACCCACCAAAAATGAATATTCTGTCATCATTTTTAATCCTGTATGATTTTCTTTTTTTTTTTTGTGAAACAGTTGTGATTTCCGGCCTAAGAAAATCGACATTTTCACCCTTTATTCAAATATTATTAAAATGTTTTGTAAGCATATTGCATAGGTGTGATTAGAGTCAATTGTTTTATTTGTGATAATGCAGTGAAACATGCCAAATTGCATAACATGCATCATTTTTTTTCCAGGCTGTCATACAAAGACATTATGAAAAAAAACAAACAAAAAAACAGAGAGAACCAAATTTTTTTTCCCCCTCATATTTTGATGGTTTAATTGAACTTGGACGGTCATCAAAAACAAATATCCCCTCTGGACATCACTTTCGGCCACTAGTGTATAACATTCCTCATAGACACCAAAAAGCCATTCTGGGTGAGAACGAACCTCCACACACTTAAATAAAGGTTCTTCAATGGCAACATATACATTTCAAAAAAGGTTCTTTATAGTGGAAAAAGGTTCTTTAGATTATTAGCATTTTATTCTTAAGAACTGTTCACTGAAAGGATCTTTTGGGAACCCAAAATGGTTCTTCTATGGCATCAGTGCAAAAACTCCATTTTGGAACCTTTATTTTTAAGAGCGTTAGTCATGTCTGCCCACGCATGATCGCATCAAATCACTGTTAGTATTGATTTTCTCCCATCATAACAGATCAGCGGTGTGGCATCAATTAGCGCCCTGTGAGTGTAGCGTAGTGAGGTCGAGCAGCCACTGCTCTCGCCCACCACCAAAACTAGGCGTCGAGCCATGGATAAACCCACACACACCTAAACATTTTATTGCTCAGAGGTTGCTCTTTCTCTGCTCAGGAGACTTAAAAGTGTTTCCATTTAAAGTGCGTTTTATTTAAGTTGAGGTATGTAAGATTTTTTTTATGTTAAAATGTGACGAGATACTTAGCTCACGAGATGAGACTAGACACGAGATTGAGTTCATGAAACGAGATGAGATTGACAAAATTCATGACTGTACATGAATACTGTACATGAATTATGAGCTTCCAGAACTTCTGATTGAGGCTGTGTGACCTCTTAATTGAACTCCTTTCCACAAATTAAAATAATGTTTTTTTATTTGTTTATTTTTTATTAAGTGCAAACAATAAGTGCAACCATAATCAATGTACTCTCTCAATATTCAAAGTGCAAACAGAGACCAAAACAGAGTACAGAGCTAAGAGGTGGTTACAACTACACAGCCCAGCCTAAGACAGGTTTAATATTGGGAGATAGGCTATTGTATGTAGCCGAATTTGCAATCACACATACTCTTTGTACAGGGCAAGGTGGTATTGAGCGCGGATTCTACAAGATAAGACATTTATCAGACACACAGGCTCTGTTGTGCAACAGATCATCTGCCATCGTCTTGTCAGTCATCTTGCCTTACTCTTGTCACATGATCAATGAACTGAAACGAGAAATCTCCTCACATTTTAATATCATGAGATCTCATGGCACGAGATCTCGTCACACCCCTAGTTAAAATACATTCTCTAAACCCAGTTTATTGTTCATTGACTACTATTACTATGCAATTCATGGTTTTATCTCCCACAAAAGTCTGAGCATTGAGCCTCCCAGGCACCATCTAAACTCTGTCAATCACTTTCCAACTCAACCTACAGCGAGAGTTTGGGGCGTGGCTACTGTAGCAGGTGGAGCCAGAGGGTGTTTTTTTAGCCACTGTGGGACCACGACTGACCACGTGTTACATGGGAAAAAACATTCAGCTCTGGTTACAGAAGTACAAGCCAAAATTCACTGCATTTAGACCTTCAAAGTTTCAAAGTTATAAGTGAGATGCTCGTGTTCGCTCTAGACAGATGGTTACCATACTCAGCTGTTTACTCATGACACGTAGCAATACAGCTAAAAGTATTCCTTTTATTGAAAGTAGCCTACTTTTACCTGTTGAAACATGCCTTCACAAGCATCTGTAAGAGCTGTTTGTGATGTTTGAGTTGGGGGAGGTGCGACGTGCAAAAGGGGTATTTGAAAGGTTGTTTGAAAAAATGCTTTTTGCAATTCCGCTAGATGCCACTAGTGTCACAAAAACTACATACTTCACCCTTAAGTATCAACTTTGTCTCTCCAAAGATGTTTCTTCTAAATTTCCTTAGGAGGTATTAGGACTTGTGCAAAAGTATCCTTTTGCTCTCCATTTCACCTTTTTGCTTCTCCATTTACCAGTGTGGTACTTCTTTCCCACAGATCTCACACCTCACGGTGCTTTAAAAACCCCAAAAAAACATGTTGTAATGAATAAAGGGAGTAAAAGAGTTAAACGAGTGAATTAGTCTCATACTTGTTTGGTTTGACATCTGATGGGAGGGGAATTCACAACTATCAATGCCGTGATTGTGCGGCAATACTGCTGTGAAATTCGATAAGTGAGATGGGCCTCGTGCGATGGCTTAATTTCTGACAACTTCTGCTTACAGTTGGGTCACTGGAAAAAATAAGCGTATTGTGGAGGTATTGTCAAAACATGTTTGAAAAATGAAGTAGAAAATATCCCCCATATGAAGCACATTGCTCATACTAATCAAAACACAGTCAAATGCATACATCTACTTGCGTAGATGTAAGTGATCTACAACAGTAGGAGTTTGCATGCACATGTAAAGCACTATGGTACCATGGTAATGCCATGGTTTTTGGACATTACGTGGTATGGTCTCAGCGGTATATACCACTTGACTGTAAAATCATATAATTTGGTTTATGTCCATCAAATTCAAATAAAATGTTGCAAATTCCCCAAAAATAGGTATAAATATTTCTGCAAAATAAAAAAAAATAAAAAAGTACGGTATATAAAAATAGTGTTTTCTTTTGTTTTGTTTTTAACAACAAATGTGTCAGTGTATCAAAACTACAACATCATGTTTGAAATGATTTCTTGAAGTTAATGTTACATTTGACTGAAACTCTCAGACTATTTGAGTACCAAACACATGACTCACTTTGTGACTCATAAAAACCACACCACAAATATACTATGTGGGGTACACAAGTATATGATACAAACAGAAAAATATGGTGCACTTCTGACTCACAAAAACAGGCAAACAAAGAGCGCTGTGCCCAGACATGCTGAGAGCTTTAGTGTCACCTTCCAAAAGCCTTGAGCTTGTTTCCATTTTTTTCCCCCTAAAACACTGAAGATAGAATAGAAGAGCGAGGAGACAATAGTGTCTATTCTCCTTTCTTTTTCTTCGCTCGCTGTGAGACTAGACGTGCCGCCTGTCACAATGCCACTTCGGTCGTGCCAATCTCCATGTCCATTTATAACGTCGTTCTGTGATTCGCCGCTTGTACCGGGACTGCCTAATCCACGCTGAAAGAGTCCAGAGCTCCAAGGGAGGCCCCCTCATTGTTACACGGAGCAGCATTTAGACAGAGTTCAAAGCGTTTCTTGTGCCACCTGGCCATCTTCGAGGTTGAGAAACATAAAGATGACTCTTATTGGCTTGATTCAGTTCATCTGAATGGCCTTAGACCACAAGAAAAGCCACCAGTGACATGAGATACTGCTGAGACCCAGGGGAGGCGTGAGTGATGGTTTAAACCTGTATTAAGACACTCAGACCACAGTAAGGATAGAAATATACTGTATATAAGAATGCAGATGCAGATGTGAATGCTTGGCCAATGCACTGCAAGCTAGTGTACAGTCCTTTTTTACCTTTTTTAAGAAATTTTGCAAAGCAACAACCAGTGTTGTGGAAAGTTACTTTTAAAAGTAATGTGCAACAATATTGTGTTACTACCTTAAAAAGTAACTGATGGCATTAGTTACTTTTTATGGCAAGCAATGCATTACGTTTCCGTTACTTTTTCCTCACCTGGGCTGGGCTGGGCTTGTTTGTTTGTTTGTTTGTTTATAACAACAACAAAAAAGTTATATTTTTTGGCAAATGCAAAGGTCATTTCACATGAAAAGTGAAATGAATGGCCTCAGGCTGAAGGAAATGAAAATCCACACCTGTACAGTAGAGGGCGCAGCTCAAACAAACCTTTCAGCTGTGCTGCCATTCTGGATCGCAGAAGAATAGGCTGCAGGAGAAGATTGTTCAACACTCTTCATCAATTAAAATGAAGTGCAAATGTGATCTTTATCTAAAGTCATTTTTGCTTATTCATGTGGTGAATTGGATCATCTGAGGTCAGCAACAAAGATACTGGTTAATAAAGTGAGATTAAATACATAAAGTATATTTGTGTTATTTAACATATTTAATTATTGCAGGTTTGCATAATATTCTGAGAATGCTGAATCTGTTTTTGTGCAAGTGAGATGAGTAAATGCATGCTCACATTTAGTCTAGAACTACAATACCCATGTTTATACAGCGCACACAATGCCGAAAAAAGGTAACTCCGATATTTTGTTGTAATATTTTTAAAAACAAATATTCACAAATATGCTTTTAAAAAATATCAAATGTTCTTATGTGAATGTGTTCTATATGAAAAATAAAATAAAGTAAAATAAAAATTTTATTATAATGCACCAAACAGCAGCCACATAGAACACCTTGGCATTGTGGATTGTGAGGAAACACAAGTCACTCTCTCATTATAATGTATTATTTACTAAATAAAATAATTTATTGAACACTAATGTCTTTAATCATTTTGCTCTGGTCACCGTTTAATAAAAGCCATTAGCTATTAATGCTTTATTTGCATGGCTTATGTGAAAATGTGATTAATGACACAATCCAGATGCTCTTACAGAACTAATTTCGCCATGGGGTCATATCCATACAAAAGACCTCTAACACTCATGAGCCACTATGAAGAGAATCGAGACAAACGTGATTAAGGGTATCTTTCAGGTAAGGCATTAGCTCAATTCATCAATGTTATACATGAGAAGAAACAGCAGTGTACTAACGTTCACAAGGACAAAATAAGGACATATAACAATCTGACAGCAGTAGTCAAGTAGAATTAAATTAGCCTAACCCACTTAAGCCGAGAAGAGAAACAGGCGAGGGGAGATAAACTATTTAAAGGCAATGAAGACGATCTGAATGCAAGGGGTCTCGTTCGAGCTAAATGACAGCGGGGTCAGCGCCTGAATTTTGAACTATGAGGGAATGAACCTAAATTCTTATATAAATAAAAGTCAAAGCAAAGAACCAACTTCTTATCAAGAATTAATTTTGGCTGTATATGCTTCTTTGGAGATTAAAAACACTCTTGAACTTATATAGGATGAAAGTCAAGCTCACCATGAGCTTTTCCATCTATATCAGTTATAATCCTTTTTCAAATGAAAAGGATGAATCTGACTTTCATCCTCCAACGTCCCAGTCACTATCAAATCATGAAAGAAAATCTCCTCATTAAACAACCCATGTGATTTTAAATTCCATCATATTGTGGAAGTAAAATGGATTATCAACACTTTTACCTCATCCTCATTCAGCTCTGCTAATTTAAGACAGTTATTTTAAAATCCATACAGATCTTGCAAAATTTTGTCCAGATGTTTGAGGAGCCTTCTCACCCAAAAGATATCTACTTGAGGTCTCCACTACAAGTGCAGCTTTCCAAACCATTCACCAAATGTCCATTTCCTCCCCAAGTGGGAGTGTATCACTGGTAGTGAGTGGTTAGTATATTTTTTTCAGGGTTATGTTGGTTTTGGAGATGGCTTAGTAGAAAAAGGGAAGCCTGAGCAAACATCTCCATTATCACCCGCTTTAGAGAAGCTGCTCCTGCTGTCCAAAAAAAACAGCGATCCTGCCAGAGCAGGACTGTGTGAGTGCAGAACACGGCCGTACACAAATACCAGCCATACCTGGAGCTGCTGCAGAGGAGCTGTGACCGCAATGACCCTGCCATCTGAAACACAGCATACTAGAAGACCACAGCACACTGGAAAGATACACGAAAAATGTAATGGCACTTGAAAGTTGTTAAGGTGCCCTGAGTGCGTTTTTAGCAGGTTTCTATGGTATTCTGGCCCATTTTATCAGCTTGACTTAGAAAATTGAACAAGTAGGTCTGGGTAGATTAGATGGTAAGCAAACAATCAGTTCTCGTAATAAATGTGTTGGATGAAGGAGAAATGGACAGGAATAAAGATCTGAGCAACTTTGACAAGGGCCAAATTGTTATGGCAAGGTGACTGGGTCAGAGTATCTCTGAAATGGCAAGGCTTGTGTGTTGCTCTCGGTCAGCAGTGGTGAGAATTTACTAACAGTGGTCCAAAGAAGGGACAAACCACAAATCGGTGACAGGGTGTTGGGCGCCCAAGGCTCATTGATTCGCAAGGGCAACAAAGGCTATCTTGTCTGGTCTGAGCCAACAGGTCTACTGTGGCACAAGTCACACAAAATGTAATCATGTTTATGGGAGGAATGTGTCACAACACAGTGCATCGCACTCTGCTGCGTATGGGGCTAAGTAGCCCAACCAGAGTGCCTATGATGACCCCTGTCCACTGTCAAAAGCGCCAACAATGGGCTCGCAAAAGTCGAAAATGGACAATGGAGCAGTGGAAGAAGCTTACCTGGTCTGATGAGTCCCATTTTCTTTTACATCACAATTTAGCTGGGGAAGTGATGGCACCAGGATTCATATATATATATATATTCATATATATACACATTTCTAACTTCACTTTTTGGCTGCCAGCTGCAGTTACAGTTCTGTTCCTGGGAATGAAAAGAGTCTTTGCATGTACACCTCACCTCTGCAACGGACAAGAAAAAAAGAGAAAGAAAAACAGAGAAAACAATCTCGCTGGAGTGTGAGGTGTCTTGTGATGTGTGGGCTGTAAAAACAGAGATCAGGATGAATTTGGCGAGGCTGATTTGGAAGGGGATGGTTGTGAAATACACTCACCACCATGACTGCTGTTAACCTATCAAACACACTCCCCTGGCTCTAATATCTTCAGCGCGTGTTTATGAATGTCCCTCTCAGTAGCTTTGACCTGGTCTGCCTAAATGACTGACTGTTGAGTCAAAGAGAGCGCAGGCAAACACAAAATGCCTTTTTTGTTACTTCTGGACGCTTTCACCTCACTGGCATAAAGAAGGTAAAGTCAGGTGAGGAAAGAGAGGAAAGGGAGTGTTGTATATTGCAATTCTATTGGAGCCACTGTGTCCAAGAATAAAACTCTTTATGGGGGTTTCTACTGAAATACTGCTTGTTCTATAATACCTGATAATCACCTGATCCATAAACATCCACCTCCAGGTAAAAGCAACAAAAGCACTTCATCAAAATACACTTTTGAATGTAATACTATAGAGAAAGATGCTTTTAACAGCCAGAGTGTGTAGTTACAGCATCTACCAGCAGGGGCTGGTTTTTTGATCACTTTCCAACCATCGGCATATCAGCTATAGCATGAAAAAGGCCGATATAACATATGTATTTAATTTATACAGTGAAGAATGTGCAGTGTTATTTTACGTTTGTTTACTTTATTTCTGGACCTAAAAACTACTGTTAAACCTAAAAAGCACTGTTTATTTCATATGTATCTTTGTTCTGTTGTATTTCTGTTGGCCTGCTGAAATGTTAAATAGTTCCAATCCAAATGATTTGATGATGCAGCAATAAATTAACTAGCATAACTTAATGTATGCATTTTTGAACTTCGCTAATTTAAAACTTGATCAAAACAATATCTATTTTAATGACAAAACTTCAAATAATAGAGTAAGTGACAAATATCAGTTTTGGTATGGGCCAATAATTGTTTGTTAAAATCAGTATCGGCCCAAAGAAATCCTACCATTGCCTATTAGGGTTGTCAAAAGTACCGACTTCAGTACCAAGTCAGTACTGAAATTTTAAAAATGTGACGATACCAGCATTCCCCCTTAGATTTTTGAACGGATTCTTAAACACCTTTGATTGGCCATTGTGTTCACACGCTCAACAGATATGTCTGTGATTGGCTACAATGATCAACACTTCAAAAATATGTTGTAAATAGACATCTTTGACGCTCTTCACCGAGCGCTTACACAGATACACATGAGACGTTTGAAAGCAGCTGTCTATCAGCGGATCATTATATCAAATCATATACAGATCACCTAATAGATGGCTGCTTTTAAACCACTCAACAGTGCTTAAAATGCTAGGGAAAAATGCTTCTATCGTCACATTTTTAAAATTTCAGTACCGAAGTCGGTACTTTTGACAACCCTAATCCCTATATATATATATATATATATATATATATAAAACGCTGAAGAAGCTTTTTTCACTATAAAGAACATTTTGAGCAATGGAAACATTTTGCGCGATGAAACTTCATTGTTGAGAGCTTTTATTGTTATATAAGTTACACACACACACACACGCACACACACGTACACTTAGGCACAAAAGTATCTTCTTTAAAGTTTGAAGAGGGCTCTAAATCAAAACATATTGGCTTACTGACTTTCTTTGGTTTCCTCAGTTACTTAAAAATTAAAGTTTGTGAGACTAAAACACAGCTTCTTTTCTTATATTTTTATAAACTTCAAGACAGGGAAATGCCAGTTTGCAAGCTCCTTTCCCATATCTGTCAACTAATCCTAAGTGTGCCTATGTTGTTTGTTTGATATCCAAATTCTTATCTAGGAATGTTTCCTATAGTTAAACAGTGTTTAGAGGTCACAGGAGAACCGAAGTTTCAAAAATGCAATCATATCTTTCTGTTTTTAAAGTTAATCTTATACAACCATAAAATCAACAACAAAACTGATTTGAACATTTCCAGTTATATTTGTTTAGTGACAGCAGCTGGCATTTCAATATATTTCATCAACTTCACAAGATCACTATCCTTTCACAGAAAAAAATTAACATGAAACAGCACTTACAACCCAAAATCACTCACAATCCAACTTTGCCATGGAGTCAACAGTCAATTTCAGTCAAGTTAACATAAACCAATTTATTTAAAAAGAAATGAAAGCAAAGGAAATTTTCTTTGGAACAACAAGCACTGTTAGTTTTGACTTTACTGAAGCATAGGGATATCAAACAAAGACAAACAAAGTTACTGAAGGAAACACGACCAAAAAAAAGTCACAAACCACAGAGAATGCGTGGGCAGTTATAATGCTACTGGACTGGTCACTGTTTCATTGGATGCATATCAACATACTCAGCCACGTGGAAATCTGCCCGGTCTCCACCGAGTACAGAAAAACAAAGCCTCTAATAAAGCTCTTAAAAGGTTTCAAAGCTCTCTCAAAGTTTGACTTCTGCAGTCCACTATAAAAAACTCAAACACACAGGTATGCTTCTCAGATGAGAGATAATGACAGTATCTGTCACTGGATCAGGCAAGGAAAAAACTTAATGCTTTCAGTAATGCTTGTATTTTTCAATGCCAAAAAAAAATGATCTACTTGCAAAGCAGAAAAACAACATCAAAAAGTATAAATGTTAATACTATTATGTAGTGGCTTTGGTCTGGATTAGCAAATGAGCTTAGCAAAGAAATAAATACAATAATAATCTTACATCAGTCAAGACCGACTTCAATTCCAACATGGTTTTAGATGGGTAATGCTGGTCTGGTACTGGAATAAGCTTGTTAAGTAGTCATCATAACACGTACTCTAGCTTGAAAACCCATCATAAAATGTCAAGTTGGATTTAAACTTGTGTCAGAACAACTCAGAAGTCTATATTTAACCACGGCCCAACAAAATGTTTAATAGCATAGCAATTACATTAATGTTTAATACTACATTATCTGATGTACAACTAAGAATAGTTGTTGCTCTCGGTCCCCTTTCCAGAAGAGGGCAGAGTTTCAAGAACTCATGCTCCGGCATACCAGCAACAACAAAACAGGACAATCTCACCTACCAAAAATGTCAGAAAGGGTGTTCATTAGGGGTGGGACGGTTCGCTGTAAAAAAATCTAACCGTTCGGTTCTCCACCCAGGGTTTGGCATGCGCTTGCACCGCGGTTCATCCCAAATCTGACGACGCATCTATAATATGGTTTGATGAAAACAACATGCAAAACAGACAGACGCATTCGGCTAATGTATGTTTCAGTCGATGGATACGCATTCTGGTTTGCCAATACGCTACAACAGCAATTATCAAAAAAAAACATGGACAAAACAGTCACTTGTTATCCGAAGCGCGTAAATGGAGAGCCGCATCGCGCAAATACTCTCGCACAAATTCTCTTTTAAGTCTTGCACCTAAACGGACAAATTCACACAAAAATTATGTCAACATGCCCATCCTAGTGAGTATCCTAACAAATATAGTAGGTTATGTCTTAGGAGAAAAACGAGACAGACAACGCATGTATCAGTATCAGTGTACTGGATCTTTGAATTATGTCTTAAAGGGACAGCAGTCTAATATTCCTGCTCTCTGTGTTTTAACATTAAATTGTTCGACTTAATGTTAATCGAACGACAAAGCACAAAAGAAATCACTATTGACTGAAGATTTTGTAACTTCAATAATGTTTCATCTTTATTTAACTATTCAAAGAAGTTTATATGCAGTGTTATTTATATTTGATTACTTTATTCAATTTCTGTACCTGAAAGCTGTTAGATAACTGAAAAGATATTTGTATCTTAGCTCTCATGTATTTATTTGTGCTGTTTCTTGTAGTTAGATTATTTGTTTTTATTTTCTTTATCTTTATTTGACAATTGTCCTATTTTTTTCTGAACATAGCACATACCGAACTGTATGACACTAAAACCGTGATACAAACCAAACCATTAGAAATCTGGACCGTCCCACCCCTAGCGTTCATGTGCAATTTTTTACTAGGAAACTCTTGTTTACGATAATGCCGATATCACATTAGGGCAGCATCAGTTCTGGATATGAAGTTTGAGCACCAAGCGTTGGTCCCATCTTTTAGAATCAACCTTTGTAAAAAAAAAAATCCAGCATTGAACAGACCCTCGTTTGTGAAGGTGCTACCCGCTCAGATTTTGCTACCTTCCATTAAAACAGTAATTAGCACAATTCGATAGCGAAAAACGCTACCTGTAAGATTGTGCTACCAGCATCACATTCATGTGTAAAATGATTGGTGCAAACGTACAAGACCTTACCTGCTTTTTTCAGGACATTTCCTTCAAAAATGAAATTTAACCATGATGTCCTCAGTCACTCGGATGGTGGGAGTGTATGGAGACTCTTATGTTCATTGGTATATCCCAAAACACAACATTTGTAATGCCTCTTTGGCGCAGACATTGTACATCTCCAGCTGCTACAGCGCGGATACAGAAATTGCGGACTCTGTGCTTCTCACTCAGGGCTGTGTCTATGCTAATAGGGCAGATCGTCACCGGCTGTTGGGCAGGGCATCCCCCTACGATAACGTCATTGTAGGGCACAATCTGAATCAGCTCATTTTAAGAGACTGCTACTGATTTATGAGAATTATAAAAAAAAAATTAAAAGTGATTTTTACCATTATAGGCTGGTTGTTTATACTGCAGACACACATCGGTGTTCAAACACCTTATAAAAGTGAATTTTGTGTAATAGGTCCCCCTTAAGATTACAGATAAGGAAAAGGAAGTGGCTTGATTTTTTTTTTGTAGTACATTGAAAATGTAAATAGGAAAGTAGGTGTTTGTCATCAGCTACTTCCAAGTTATTCTATAGTTACAAGAGACAAACAATGTATCACAGAATCCTCTGAAATAAGATTAAAATCACTGATCCTGTGATGTGCAGGAAAACGTCACTACTGACATAATGGCTTGAAATAAAGGAGAATACAACAGCACGCCAGCAGTGCTCCTGCTCTCCTGAATGATGTTCTGGTGAAAAACACGTGAATAGAAGATGTTATCTTTCCTTTTTAAATCCCTTACATCCTTATCATTCACTGTACAGGACAATAGCCCAGCTCTGTTGACAGCAGAATGTTTAGCATATGAACTTCAAAGCTTCATAGTGAGATGCAGGACATTTGTTTTGTACATTAAGATCATGGCATCGTATTGTTGATGGAGAGGGTCATGTGCGGCGTGATAAAGCGTGTACCATGTGTACTGTATTTGTAAACAGGTCTACCCTGAAGTCATAAAAAGGCAGTGCAAGGCTAATTTAGTGCGATATGACCCAAGTTTTGTCCAACAGCCAAAGCAAAGGCTTGCAGGTTCAAAGAGAATCTTGATAAATGATTAAAAAGACTCAAACTCCTTACAGCTTTGAGGGGTATTACGGCTCCCAGATGGTGCCGGAGCAACAATGAAAAAGAGGAATGCTCAGCCGGTGGCCAATGAAGCACGATGCTATGCTTTAAGGTTTCTTTAATTATCATTTGCTATCCTATTTATGTAGTCATTCTCATACCTTGTCTTTAAAACCTCTTTAAGACCTCTTATGCAAGTCCATATTTATCTATGTTTGACTCACTGTGTTTGACCATTTTCAATAGCTTAAAGGGTTAGTTCACCCAAAAATGAAAATTCTGTCATTAATTACTCACCCTCATGTCGTTAACCTTAACGTTATAAAGCGACGAGAATACTTTTTGTGCACAAAGACAAAGCAAAAATAACAACTTATAACAATATATTTTTTAGAAATTACATCTTTTATATTTCATTGAAAAAAGTTGTCTGCGCCGATAGCCTCGTGGACAGAACCCCAACATATAGTGCTGTTACGCTTCAGGCGACCCGAGTTCGAGTTCCGGCTTGTGGACCTTTCCTGATCCTGTCCCTCTCTCTCTCCCACTTTGCTTCCTGTCTGTTTACTGTCCTACCATGATAAAAGCAAAAATAAATCTTTGAATGAAAAAAAAAAGTGTAATTGCTAAAACTGCTGGAAATTGAGAAAAAAAAAAAATATATATATATATATATATATATATATATATTATAGGTTAAACACTTGATTAAAAAGAATTAGAAAATGCTGACAGGATTTCAATGACAGGAAGGAAGGATTTCATTTCAGTGACAGGAAGGCAGGAAGGAAGGAAGGCAGGAAGGCATGAAGGAAGGAAGGAAGGAAGGAACTTTGAGAAATTTATGAAAATCACAAGACTTTCAGCAAAAACAATTCAGGGCTTCAAAATCTGTGGAGCAAAACACAGGAATGTTTAGACAATCAGAATATCAACACAGGACAGGTTAGGAAGGACCCGGAGCTCCTCTGTAATTGCTCAGTAATATCCATCTGTCACTCAGGGCCGGATGCTCTAATGGTATACGACAGCAATTATGTCGTTATATCTTCAATATGCCCAAGACCTGGAGGAAGAATCTGAGTAATGGAGCCAGAGAGAGAGCGAGAGAGAGAACGAAAGAGAGAGAGAGGGGGTCAGCAGGAGGAGAACGTTTTATACATGATCATACCAATGCAAGAAAGACAGTAATCCCAAGAGAAAGGAACATTTCTCCCACAAAAGAGCTCAAAAACGAACTATATGAGTTTAAAATGACATGAGGGTGAGTAAATGATGGCTCTGAGCGAGCAATGACCTTATATAATGACAATAAAACACCCACATAAAATGCTATAGCTGGGCAGACATGTCATAAAGAGCACTTCTCTGTTAGTATGGGAGCAATAATAGACCTTAAATAATGGTTTCTCTCTCTTTAAAGAGACACACACACAGTTTATAGCAAACCACAAAATAGTCTGGGGAAACCCCAGAACCTGAAGAGGATAAAACGTCGGAGGACTTGATCAATGAGAATTCATTAAGCCAAAAGGAGACACAGAGAATGAAGATGAAAGCAGTAAGTTCATGAGTGTGTCCTGTCAGATCACTTCTTCAATGAACAGCCCCTGAAAGTGCTTTATTTAATACAATTCAACGCTAGCGTGCCTAATGGCTATGAATGCTTCACTGACCTCAGCTTGCATAGAAATGCGTCTGTAATGCATAAATTTAAGAAAAAAAATTAATGTTAACTTTCTTAGACTTAATTTCACTGGCAAATAAAAAAAAGCAAAGCATCATGGATGTTTTAAGAACGTACGCCAGGGCAGAACTTCACTCTCATGGCAGTTTTTACTCTAAAATAAACATTCAGCAAAATAGCACTTGGAAAGAGACAGCAGAGAGAAGTTCATCAGGGGCAATCTTAAGAAAATAAGAAAAATCAAGCCTGTGAGAGATGCAGAAAGAACCTGAGGTCAGTGTAGTGGAGCAACTAACTAAAAAGTATAATACCAATACCACAAACCAAACAACATGTTTTGGTTGTAGCTTCAACTATCTCTATTATCAAGCTACTTTTTCTAACATGTAGCAAGAAAATGCTACATCACACTAATTCATGTGACTCTACTGAAACGTTCTCTTTCTCGAACAGTGTTCGGAGGCCACCGTAGTGCTGTATCATACGCTACTGTTCAAAAGTTTGGAGGAAATACTTTGTAATATTTTTGAAAGAAGGCTGCATTTGTTTGATTAAAAATACAGTAAAAACAACAATATTGTGAAATATTATTACAACTTAAAATAATTGTTTCTAATCTGAATATATTTTAAAATGTAATTTATTCCTGTGATTTTCAGCATCATTACTCCAGTCTTCAGTGTCACATGATCGTTCAGAAATCATTCTAATAATCTAAAAAACAAATTTAAGAAAAACCGATTTAGGATTTTGAACTTCATTGTTTGTAACTTAAAACATTTTTGTAGAGCAGTAAGAGGGCCGTTGTTTTCTCATTCACAGGAATCCACTCTAACTCGAGCAGATCACATTTCAGACTTGCAACACAAATCTTTCCTAAATTACTGACACTTCTCATGCTTGCAAACAATCAGCTGCGCTGCCAGAGAGTTTGTCTCTTTTGTTTTCCTGTGGTATAATTACGGGGTCATTATGCCAAATGTCTTCAGGGACAAAGGGGAAGGGGTTAGATAGTTGCACAAACCATATCCTGCTTTTGAAGATGCTAAAGCCAGACACATTCAGACATAAAACCACAGGAGTAGCACTATGTTGCTATTTATTCCTGCCGTCCCAGTTGGGAGTTTATTTAAGAGCGAAATCCTGAAGCAGCCATTCATGAACTCATGAAGGAAGAAGTCAAAAGCGGGAATTCCTAACAGCTTATTACACATGGGAAATAAAAGAGTCACAGATGAGATCTCTTTAACATCTGAATTGTTTTCCTAAAGCATAATTTCATACTGCAAGAAAAATTAAAATAAGACATAATTAAGAACTTGTATAACTCTCTCAGTATAATGCAATGTTCTTCTGACATGCATGTCAAAGTACAAGATGCTAAGCTCTACTTTTTCTTTTCTCTCTCTTTCTCTCAGCGGAAAAGAATGCTGTCTTTGCTGAAACCTGTCATTTACTGCGCGGCTGCTGAAAACAGTCTGGACTCCTTCACCTCATTTGTGTCTATGGGCTCTAAATCGATGGAAAAGCTTGTGTTTCAACACACTGACACAGACAGGCAAATGCACATTAAACTCAGCCTGACAGTGTCTCTTAGTCTTATCCAAGACCACTATAGCAACAAACTAGAAACAGGAAACTGTCTAGCATTGACACAGCAGTGCCCTAGCAACCACTAAGAACACCCTAGTAACTATACACAACACCTTCGCAACTGCCTTGCAATGCCTTAGCAACACTAGAACATCTTGAAACCACCTTAGCAGCATCATAGCTACCATCCAAAACTCTCTAGTAACACCCAAGCAACCACCCAGAACACCCAAGAAAAACTCGATAGCAATACCCAGCAAACTGTCTAGCAATCGCATAGCAATGCCCTAACTGACAACCACCCTGAATGCTCTAGCAACTATGCACAAAACATTTGCACTTTCCTGATAAAGTCCTAGCAACCATCCAGAACACTAGTAACTGCATAGCAACACCTTAGCAAACACTCAGAACCTTTTGAAACCAACTAGCATCACCTTAGTAACATCATAGCAACCATCAACAATTCCCTAGCAATATCCAAGCAACCACCCAGAACAACCAAGAAAAACTCCCTAGCAACAACTTTAGCAACACCCAGGAAACTGTCTAGCAATCGCATAGCAATGCCCTAGTTGACAACCACCCTAAACGCTCTAGCAACTATGCACAAAACCTTTGCACTTTCCTGTAAACGCCCTAACAACCATCCAGAACACTAGTAATTGCATAACAACACCTTAGCAACCACCCAGAACTTCTTGAAACCAACTAGCATCCCCTTAGTAACATCATAGCAACCACCGAAAACTCCCTAGCAACACCCAAGCAACCACTTAGAACACCCTGGCAACTATGCATAAAAACTTTGCAACTTCCAAGCAACACCTTAGCAACCATCTAGAATTTCTTTAAATCAGCATCACCTTAGCAACATCATAGCAACCACCCAAAAGCCTAAAAGTTTCCCCTTAACAACATCCATCCATCCAACCACCCAGAACACCCTAAAAAAACTCCCTAGCAACACCCAGAAACAATATTTAAGTCTGAAGAAAACATGATGTCAGAATTTCTTTATGAATCGTTAACTAAGACTCTCCCAGCAATCAGCATGCCAGTTAGAGATCTGTTATGAAAGAACGCTGCCTGAGTTTTTTTCTTAGGGGTCAATGCGTGTCAAAAAGCAAGTGTGCGTCCCCTCCTGCGTCTCACACTTGGGTCTGTGGCGCGGCAGTCTGTCAGCAGAGGTCTGGTTTGTGGTAAAAAAAAGTGGCAATAATGAGCGAGCCACACTTAACAACATACACTTAAACAGAGGTATTAGAAGGGGCTCTGAAAGGGGTGTGAGCCAAACACACAAACACAAGAGTATTATTATGGGCCCTCCAAATACAAGTCATGACACACACTGACATTACTGTGTGAAAATGGTGCTGCTTTCTAGATGTACACTGATTTATTGCTTTGTTGATGGATACAATTACTGGAAATCTGCTGAATAAACAAAAGCATTTATATCCTCAAGTATGTGTATTATTATTATCCTTAACTAATATCCTCAGACATGATGATTTGCTTTGCATGTAGAATCTGACAACACTTATGCTCCCCTTCAGGAAGAAACAATGTTAGAAAATTCAAGATAGCTTTGCTGTCCAAGGGATTTGCCATGTGCATGCTAATGTTAGTGTGCTGATAATCATTTGGGAATCAATCATCTCATTCTATCAAAACAACATGACAGATGAAACAATTAATAATGAAATGTAAAGTTTTATCTATGTGCATTAAGATGTTCCCAAAATAATAATAATACAGGTTGCATTGTTACAGCTACACTAAAGAAAGAAATTTTAAAAAATAATAATTTTATAAACAATATTCTTTAAAAACAACTTAAGAGAAAAATACATTTTTATTAATAAAGTAATTTTATAGAGAAAAAAAAAAACAACTTAATATTTACAATTGGCATTTTGTGATCAGATAGCTTTCCCATGTAAACATGCATGACGTGACCGATTGAAAATACAATATATAGAGCCTAATGCACAATACAGTATGTAGATTAATATGTATATGCAGACACACACTTCAGTTTAAAAGTTTGAGGTGACAAAAGTCACCATAAAGGCTTTGAATTTGTTACAAATAAAATTATATATAAAAACAATGCTGTTCTTTTAAACTTTCTATTCAAAGTATACAGGGGGAAAAAAAAATGTATCACAGTTTCCTCACAAATATTAAGCAGAACAACCGTTTTCAACGATGATAATAATCAGAAATGTTTCTTGAGCAGCAAATCAGCATATTAGAATGATTTCTGAAGGATCATGTGACTGAAGACTGGAGTAATGATGCTGAAAATTCAGCTTTGAACACAAGAATAAATTACATTTTAAAATATATTACAATAGAAAACAGTTATTTGAAATTAATATTTATTTATGATATTATATATTATATAATTTTATATATTATATGTTTATAATATTTCACAATATTCCTGTTTTTACTGTATTTTTGATTAAATAAATAAATGCAGCTTTGGTAAGCAGAAAAAAACTTTAAAAAAAAAACATTTTAAAAACATCTCACTGACTGCAAACTTTTGAACAATAATGCATATAATAGAGAAAATGACAAACTAACAATGTAATCATAATATGGATAACTACAAGATGGATCACTTCCTGAGTTATGATGCGTTCACTTTCCATTTCCATGAGGACACATTACGTTTAGAACTGTATCCTGTTATGCAAAAGTAAAAATATTCAGATACTGTCTGCTCAAAGTACTATAATATTTATTAGCTCTGCTTAAACTAATTTCATTAATACTGTACAAAACCATTTGATTTCAAATCAACTGCATGATGATCTCATCACCAAAACAGAGAACCAGACTGGATGCTCTTCCTATCCTGAATATTAATGACAACTCTATAATTTAGGAGCATTAACACTAAAAGACCTACCACCTACAGTGGACAGCCGAAAACGAGGAATGGACAAAAGACCAAGCTCCGATGATCTGAGGGACCGGGCAGGAGAGTAGGAGTAGAGTAGGTCGGATAGATATGGAGGCGCAAGACCATTTAATGCCTTAAATGTTAGAAGTAATATCTTAAAGTGGATACGTGATGCCACAGGTAGCCAGTGAAGATCATGCAGTAGAGGAGTAATGTGAGCAGAACGCCTGGTAGAGGTGAGAACTCTTGCTGCTGAGTTTTGAGCATACTGTAACCTTGCTATGAGTTTTTTAGGCAGACCAAGAAATAGAGCATTGCAATAATCCAGAGCTCTTCAACAGATTTCCCAGTTAACGGAGCAAATGAAATTCAGAGCCTGTTGACAAACAATAAAACATCCATACGCATACATCTGCTCATTTCCAGTATTTGTTTACTTGCCAAATATTTGCAGCTCAAGACACTTAAGGGGACACGGAATGAGCCAAGTTCAGGTTTCAAAATCGAAATGCTAAATTGTGCAAATCCCACAGGAAATGGGGAATTTGAATAGGGTGGATGGTGAATGGCACTTCAGCAGGACATGAGGGCCACTTGGTCTGGTGCGGCATCAATCTCTGATTCATGAGCTAAAGGAGGCACCGAAGACCACACAGCAGAGGTAATGGCACAATAGCATGTCTTTGCCCTCTAACCAGAGTCCTTTACCAGGAAGCCATCTCAAACAGAGACATTTTGTTTTCATTAAGCTGCCTTTGTTACCCGCTCCAACAACAGGTTCTGATTAGTGAACAGTCAGGGATGGAGATGTTGGTCTAGGTCATTTGCCTGAAGTCTACAGTAAATCACGGGCAGGTTCATGAGAGAGGAATGCTGTGGACTTTTCGTGCAAATGGCATGACGGTAATTCTCTAAATGCAAGAATGCCACAGGTGTCCTGTTGGGAGAGCAAGAACATATGCATGGGAAAAGAACATCAACTCATCTGCTATCAAAAAGTGATATGAATGACACCTTAAAATATTTGAATTGTTTTCAAAAACTTTCATGTAGGGATGCACCAAAATATACTGATATTTATTATTAATATATTTTCTGTCCAATTTTACTGTGTTACTTTCAATAAAAGTGTGGCATTTTTTTATTTTTATTTATTGGTTGGTTTTTTGTTTTTTAGATCCAATAAAATTATTGAATTTAATTAAAAAGTCTAATACTAATACAATTACACGAAAAAAACAAAAACAAACTAGGCCTAATTTAAAATAGGAAATTAATAATAATTATTTTTTAAAAAGTCATTTTCGGTTTCGTTTTCATGTATCCAGAATTTTTGGTTTTGGTTTCGGCCTTGAATTTTCATTTTGGTGCATCCACAGATTAATAACTAATTTTTTAAATCATATTATTTATTCATTTATTTATTTTAATCCAGTTCATTTGTTTACTTATTTTAATCTTATTTGTTTTTACAGTTTTCCTCTAGAGTTTTCCATGGAACCCTGTCACTTCTTTTTGGACCCCAGTTTGAAAACCCCTGACCTAGAATATACGATATAACTGGCAAAAGAAAAGCCATATCTAGAGACTAAAATATCATAGAGATCACCTAGAAATCAATAGCAACCACATAGCAACCCCCCAAAAACTCAAAGAACATCCTAGCACTGTGTCGGCCAGTTTTGCATAATTAATCACAACAGTTTGCTTTAGGAATGTAATGTAAAAATCTAGTTAATGCCCTAGTTTATTATCCCTGAGAACAAGTTGCAATAATATAACAAGATCTTCCAATCAAACCTGTCAAATCACTCGTTACTCTAAGGCCACGTACACTGCAGCTCCATAAGTCTTTGGTCACTGAAATATTAATTTGGTCATAAATAGTAGATACCAAACACACGAGACGCCAGAACAATGTCAATAATTAGTGAGTTGTGTTCTGTACACACACGGAATGATAAATTAAGGGATTCACTCACATATTGAAATGCGGTTGTCACTCCTGAAACTTTACAGTGTGAACATGGCCAAAATGTCAGATAAAGAAATTCTGACTACATTCTCCACAGTCTCCAGAGAATGTCAATCTGTGACATAAATGTTCTAAATTCAGCCCATCACAGCATACACTACCACCCACGTGGCATTGTATCTTCCTGCTATAGAGAACAATCAGTCAGAAAGTCCCAGAAAATGCTTATGGCCACATAAGCATGGAAAGCACGGAGGGACGTTCGATCCTGCCAAGACGACTTCCTGAATCACAAAGAGGATTTAAGGGACTGCAATGCAAGTTAACCAGGAGACATTCGGAAATACAAGTCATGCATATAACGTGTTTTATGGGCTCAAAGCGGCCTGCGACAGTTGAATAAATTGACAGGCTTTGCATCTTTCATCCTGTTGTCCAAGATGCACAGTTTAAACAGAATGCTTTTTTCCTACCTTTTGGTTTAATGTCAAGTTCTTTACAAGCAGTTGCAATCTGTCAAATGTATAAATCTAGAAACTATAATGTGTATATATACATTATGAAGGATTTATGAAGGGTTCTGAGTTATCATTCATGCATGTTGTTTAAGGGTTTTGAAAAATTTCCTAAACAAACGTACGTATGAGAGAAAAAAATAAACGTTTTAAACACAACTGGGAGCTCCATTTAGTCTTGAGTTGAAAGAACAACATCTGAACTATAAAACTGTCTTTTGGGTAGTTTTTTTGTTTTTTTGGAGAAGTTCCTTTAAGTCTCCATATTTGCACAATAGACTATTATCTGTAAGCAGTGACTCTGTTTTGTGTTGTTTTAATTTTCTTCACTGTCACAGTGAGGGTGATGAATCATGGCCTTGTCTCCATCTGTATCAAATAAAAATGCATAATTGCAGGGCTTGTGTATAACAAATGGGCACATTAGTCCTTCCTTTCAACTTGTCCTCCCCAGTGTGACATGAACACTCACTGTATGAGTTATTTGTGAATAAATTAAGCTAGGTCTGGGGTCCATCGACTACCAATTGCCCCCTCTTGTCCTTGTCCTTGTAGTTGTCATCAGCATTACAGTATGAAGATATCTACATTTGATAGCTTCGGCTATCACTGTGAAATATGAGAGGGAGTTTGAAAATGCAATTATTTTCGTTTAAGAATATTATTTGTTGCATTGGTACATGACTTTTTTTAATGTAATTTGTTGTCAGTGCATGATTTGCGAAACTGAATTATTGCTGGTGTTGGCTAAAGCAAATATTATGACTGCTCAGACCCTAAGTGTAACTACAGACCATAAATAATACCTTTAAGGACCTATTATGCTTTTCTTTTTATATTTTCAACTTTCTTTAGTGTGTAATGTTGCTGTTTGAGCATGAATAAGGTCTGCAAACTCCCTCCAAAGGGAGTTATTCTTTATATCAGTGTGCATTGTTTCTGAACTCCCTGAAATGCCTCCATTGTAGTCCTGAGTTTTCTTCCGGGAACGAACATGTCACAATATTCTTCATTTAAATAATTCCTGCCCAAGGCATAAGCAAAATAAAGGGGCGGGGCCTGGTTGAGTGTGTTGTAACTTGCCGTTATGGTAAGGGGCAGGACATTTCCCAAACACGCTGGAAGTGGTTGACAAATCTCAACACACTGATCCAGCCGACCAATCAGAGCACATTGTGCTTTCCAGAAGGAGGGGCTTCAAAGAGACAGGAACTAAATAGAGTGTTACTGACAGACTATGAAGAGAGGAGATGCAACAATATCAAATATGTAAAAAATAATGTTTTTTGAACATTCAAGCATGAAAACCTGTTTGTTTCTGAAAAAGCCCAAAAACAAAATCAAGACTTTGTAAAAGGGCATAATAGGTCCCTCTTCAAATTGTGCAGCGATCGTTTGGTGAAGGGAACTACTTCATATCTAGAGACCAGAAAATCATAAAAACTCCTACTAACCTCACTGAAGAAACCACCCTGAATACCCTAACAATGCCTTAAGCTCTTTTTAAACCTGTTAAAATTCATTAGGAGAAATAAAAAGACACACACACTGTAAGAGTACACTCTTCCAAAGGAAAGTTTTCACAGCAATGCCATAGAAGAACCATTTTTGGTTCCCCAAAGAACTTTTCAATAAAGAGTTCTTAAAATAAACTTTTTTTTTTTTTTTTTTTTTTTTTGCTTTATGTGAAGCATCTAAAGAAGCACTTTCCACAATAAAGAGCCTTTTGTGCAATGGAAAAGTTCCATAGATGTTAAAAGTTCAATTAAAGAACATTTATTTTTAAGAGTGTATAGAGCTATAAAATGAATGTGGATGTCAGCTCAGATTGTTTGCTAATGGCACAATATGAACAGAAAGGTTTGAGTTCATACTGGGATCTCTTCATTTGATTGCAGATTGCCAATCTGAGTAGAGTACGAGATATTGAGACAGTACGAGAGATCTCTTCTGGGATATGTAGTCTTTTTTTTTTTTTACAAGTCTCTATGCAATCTTTTTGCTTTCTAAGAGGGGGGAAATGAGATTAAAAAGCTCTCGTTTGTGATATCTTTCCAGTGGGTACTAAGGGAATTTCACAATTCAACATGTTACAGAGGTAGTAAACCACAAAACATCAATAACTTTGCAGTAACTTTGGCCAAAAAAAATCCTTAACTCCCAAAATGATGATTCATACTTTTCAAAGTGATTTGCTTTGAATCAAACTGAACAAGCCAGGGGCTTCTTCACAAATTCTGCCAATTTTTCCCCTTCAACTTATATGCCTACTCGAATACTCTTTCAACAAGTGGCTTCCAGGTAATTTGCTCACTCAACGGTGCAATTTCGCTCTCACTACTGAGGCACTCTTAAGAAAAACATCTTGCCCTCTTATCTCAGGCTCCGTCTCGAAACAGATTGCTGTTTTCGGCATCACCGGCCGAATGCATCAGCTCTCCACTGAAGCAGAGCTCACTTTGATGTCATTTGGCAATGTAGGGAAAGCGAAAAAATAAATAAGGCGAAAATAAAAGTGGAAAATGTCTACCCGACGGCCTTTTCAACAAGCAACCTTCAGCCAACTGAGAGGCCGCGACTTCGGCTCCACAGGAGTGTGTTTGTCTTTAACCTCTGCTCGTAAAGGGTCTTCACGTCAGCCGCACGATGTGCAAATATGCTGCTGCCCACTGAGAGAGATGCCGGTCAACTCTCTTTCTTTCACTCTCTTTCGCTCCAAGAGAGGTTTGCCATCGTTCCATGGCAACCACAACTATTAATCTTACCAGGTTGGAATAAACCACTATTCAAAGATCTGAAACTTTTAGCCAGTAATTCAAAAGACGACAAACAACAACCACACAATGAATGCAATATGACAAATAAAGTGGTATTTCACCTCAAAAATTACAAATGCGTTAAGAAATTAAGAAAATATTTTTCAGAGACGTTGTGAAAATTAAGCAAATATTCTCATTTCTGTAATGCGTATTGATGTTTGTTTTTTAGTTTGATTTTGGAGGGGAGAAAATGTGCTTAATTGTCACACGTTTTGCAAGACTTGTTGGTAACAGGTGGGTAATATTCTTACTAACACGTACACAGGGACAAACAGTACACCTTTAGAGAGGAAATTTTACACAGCTTCAGTAACAATTGTGCAAACAAACGATCCTCACTGTACACATACTACTGCCTGGTTTACAATGGGGAAGTAGAACATAGTTTAAAATGTAAACAAGTCTTGTAGGTAACCAGACCATCACCTTGTGGTTAAATTCCAGTGGTATCCAGTGGTTTAAAACCAATTCATAGCAATCTACTCTTCCCAACATCTACACTGAATACATCTCCAACAGAAACTAAAGCTTAATTAGGAAAAGGTGCATTTGTTTTAAAGACAGAACTATTTGTTCCTCAAAATCCAACCGCATCATAATGGGTTCTGTCTAACTTCATAAAAATGGTAGCAAACCCGCATTTCACTGGACCACCACAATCAAAGCAAGTAAAACAAGATGTCACTGTAATTTCTGCAGTTCTGCACTATATTGTACGTTCATTGTTTAAAGACAGTATGGAACACATGGAAAAAGAGAAATAAAAAAAAAAAAACAGGATGGGGAGGATTTCCCAAAAAAAAAAAACTTTCAAGCATGACTTTTCTTACTGCTCAAAGTTCAATGCGAAGGGAGATATTTTCTTTTACAGAAATCGCTTTTTAAGGACTACAACAAACGGCTGGTAGGGACTACAACGAGCTTCTTCCCGGGTTAGTGACAACATAAACCCCGGCCCCGAGAACACGCAACAAGCGGGGTGAGGCCATGTTGAGCTGCTTTGTTGTTGTCATGCCGTCATTTTACTATAGTCACATTGGCGGTTTTAACGGTGGCTTTAGTACCTTTCTGGACCTTGAAAGGTGCAATGTCGTTGCTGCCTATGTGTGGATCAGATACCCTCGGATTTCAACAAAAATATCTTAATTTGTGTTCCGAAGATGAACGAAGGTCTTACAAGTTTAGGACGAGTAGTAATTAGTAATTAGTAATTAATGACAGAAATTTAATTTTTGGGTGAACTAACCCTTTAATGTTATATTGCGCATTCATATCTCAAACAGTACGTGTACAGCTATGTTTCATCGCTTGTTTTCATATCTGTTCTAAGACAACAGCGTTCAGTATCATAGGCAAGAGGTAATAGCTAGTTAGACAGCAGGAGGCTGGGACTGGGCCCTGTAATATAGGCCTAATCTCATAAAATGAGTCTTGTGATTAGACACTGTCAGGGCTCTCCCCGAGTCTACGCCCAACGAAATGTGCAAAATGTTTTTGAGTACTATGGTAACTGCCACCTGAATACCATTCTTCCAAATTATGTGATATAACAGGTCTTGCATTGAGATAAAAGGGGCCCTAAACCACAAGAGAAATAATGCAAGAGGTTTGGTTTAATGATATAGTCTCGATTGTGAGGGAAACTCTCACACTAATGTTGTCTAGCAAAGTAGGCAGTAAACAGAAGCATGTCTACACCTGCGTTTGAACTGTCAGTCACAACTCATTATGAACTGTACTGTGTACTGAATGCTGTTGTCTTAAAACACATGAAAACATAGGATGAAATGCACAACTGTTCACATACTGTTTGAGATAGGGATGCACAATATATCAGTAACCATACCGATATTGGCTTATTTTACATTTTCAGCATTGGTCAGATTGGGCTAATATTGGAAGCAAACAATATACATATACCTACATTTCATAGAATATGAACTGTCCTCTGTCATATGGGTTTGACTGACTATTTTTGGGTTCAGAGTGTGAAAATTGATCAGATCAATCAAAACAGTCAAAAGAAGTTCTTTATTTGCTGTTGCTGTATTTATTTGCCTTTTGTAGGCAAGTAGAGATTTATAATAATTACTATTGTATTGGTTATCAATGAAAATAATGATCAACTATCAGTATCAGCTGATTAAGATACATTAGGAAGCATCACCTCACTCAAACAAAAACCTACATGACTCTCAAAGTCAGCATAAAAAGTGACACTTCATTTCTACTGTAATGGAGACTCTTAATCTTCACTCTCCTGGCACGTTTGCAGCAGTCCAAGAACTCGACACACTCACAGTGAACCGACCCATCATGAGCTGCTAGCTACACAGTGACTGACTAACCACCTTTGTGAAACCTGAGAGCGAGCCTCTGCTGAGAATTTGCGGTAGACGACATAGAGAGGTTTTTGTCAGGATGGGTGCATCTTTTTGCATCAGCACTTATGTGAGATTACAGGTTATCCAGGTTTGTTATTTGGTTCAAATGAGGGATACCCTCCTCCACAAAGGTGCGTAGGCTCCTATGAACTGACATTATGGAGCTGTGAAGGGTTTCATTAAGGCCTCAAAACAAGCATCTTGGTGTACAGCTCATCAAGGAAGCCATTAATTGAAAAACCTTAAATGAACACTGGTCAACCTGAAATGTACTGAAAAGCTGCAGAATTAAGCCCTTGCAGAGCCACCAGGGAACTAAATCACATGTTTTGAGTCTCAGGGAAAAGTATACAGTGGTAATGCTTTACTGTACAACAGTAAAATGTCTGGAATCAAACTGACATCATACCAAACAAAAGCACTGCAACCTGCCAAGCTTATAAACTAAAGAATAACACACAACATGTGGTAAGAGAATTCAGGAACCGTACATGGTGCATAAGTGCGTAGTGTATAGTGCGTCATTTGGGACACAACTAATAAACCACTGCTAGTCTCTAAAAATCATTGATCTAACCTTGAAAAGTAGCCACATTCCGTGAGATGAGGAACTTTAGACTTGAGCTGGATGTCTGGAGAAGGTTCTGGATGTCCCGTCGTGCCGCCACCTGGTAACGCTCCTCCATCTTCTTGGTGCAGCATGTTACATTCTTTGATAAACAAACCTGGAGGTCTGAACCTGTTGGAATAAACAAACAAAGTTTGGGATTGTTAATTAAGGTAGTAACATGCATTTAAGGGTGTGTTCACACCAAAAAAAAAAATGTAGTCCTGGTCCACTTAGCATTAATTTTTATCACCGGACCAAAAGATACTAAACCTAAAAGCACAGGGACATGGTCACAATCTGATTGGTCGGCGTTTATGACGTATTGTCTATTTTGAGACAGAACTTACCGAACATCCAAAACAGTGCTGTGTGCTGGGCTAAATGCTCGTTGTATGTGTAGCCTACATATGGTGGTATTTGGACCAGCTGATAATTTGTGAAGAGCTTATAAAATGTTTATAAAATCTGTTTTGTACTTTTAACATATACTGGCATTTATCATAACATTGATGTTAAAGAGAAAAACCACATGATGAATCAAAGTTCATCAGAAGTAAATTTTCCACAAGCTGAGGTAAATACTAATGCATAGAAAACGGACAGTGTCATGCACACAGATACAAAAACACCATCATGGTAACACACATGACACTATAATAATGAAATAACCATTATTTAACAGAACATTAAACCCTAGTGCACATAACTGATAAAAAAAATAATAAAAAAAACTGAGGAAAAAAAATAA
This sequence comes from Elopichthys bambusa, assembly GCA_037101425.1. Classification (NCBI taxonomy): domain Eukaryota; kingdom Metazoa; phylum Chordata; class Actinopteri; order Cypriniformes; family Xenocyprididae; genus Elopichthys; species Elopichthys bambusa. Next base: position 5,281,601 of record CM074436.1, on the reverse strand, counting down.
TTAATACAATTAAAAACAATCAACTGTGAAGTGTCAGAGAATTCTGGGAATGTCAATTTACAGTTTTTCACTATGAATTATAAGATGATTTGTTCTTTTTAAATAAAAATGGTACATTTAACAGTATTTTACTGCAAAATTACACTAAATGTAAAGTTAGAGTTACTATTACAGCTTTTTTCCGTATATAGCACAGGAACTTACTGTTAAGCAATAAAAAGTTTTGGTAACACTTTAGTTTAGGGTCCAATTCTCACTATTAACTAGTTGCTTATTACATGCATATTATTAGGATATTGGCTGTTTAGTTCTTATTCTGCATGACCATATTCTACATCCCTTAATCCTACCCAATACCTAAACTTAACCATTACCTTACTAACTATTAATAAGCAGTAATTAGGAGTTTATTTAAGGCAAAAGTCATAGTTAATAATTAGTTAATAGTGAGAACTGGACCCTAAACTAAAGTGTAAACTATTTACTATTGCTATTTGAACAAATTACTAACCTAAAACAAATTGCCTCGTTAGACTTGCACATCCTAGACTAGGCCTCGCTAGGAACATTTTTTTTTTTTCTGTCTAATAAAAGATTGAATATTATATATACAGTATAGTAATATTTCAAAAACTATCACGGGCTGAGAGGTGTGCTTTTATTTTCCAAAGTGATCAGAGTCATGATTTACACCTGGCTTCATAAAAATTAGAATTATAAAAGGGATAAAAATAAATTTGAAAAAATAATAATACAGAAAATCTTAGGGTCCACGTATATTTAAACCAAAACATCACAGAAACCTGGGACAGTATCACACTAGCAATCACCCTAGCAACACCTAGAAACCAGCCCGAACAGCCTAACAACTGTATAGCAACATCCTGGCAATCAGCCAAAATACCTTCTGGAATTGCGGCACAATTTTTTACAGTATCTTTACATTCACAAACATCTACACACTCATGTTCAGGACCATTATCAGATTCACACTCCCACCGGGTGGCCATAAAACTCCACATTTGTGCAGGCTGCAGCAGGCCAGTAGGGTGGGGAGGATGAAAGGACTGATATCTCTAGCCATCAAAATTCTTATCCCACTGAGATCCGACAAAAACTTTCCATCACTACACAAGAAAAAAAAAAACGTTTTCTCCCAAAAAGGTCAATGCAAATGACAGCACCTAGGGGGCTATAGCTCTAGGAAAACAGCACGGGACGTGCCGGGACGAGCCAAGTGTTGCCAAAGACACTATCACCACGCCGTGACGCTGTGTTTTGAGTTCCTGAGTGAGATGCAAAGGAGATGGCGTTAGGAAAGGAATTCATCTCTGTCTCGCTAGAGCAAAATGAAAGCGCCCCAGGAAGTGTTTATTTCTCACTCACAACCTGCTAGACGATTCATTGTAATCACCTGAGAGAATAAATCCATCAAACTGTGAACTTTACAACCCTTGTTTTTTTGCCCCGGTTTCACATGATTCAACAGGCTGTGAAATTTGGGAATTGGTGACTGAAAGAAGGGACTCTGTGTAGGCCACCTCACAGATAGAGAATCTCCTTGTTGATATGGTATCACTTTGTTGCAAGTAAAATTCTCAACCCAAACTGTTTGTAAACTCATTGTAAAAATGTACCTGTGGCAATATTTCTGCAAAATGATATTAAGTTGCTTCTTGCATGTTTATATCCAGTAAGCAGGGCTAAAAGCATGTTTAGCTCTATCCGAAACAGATGGACGTGAATCCGGCAAAGTTTTATTATATTGGTTATTGTATCGTGGCAGTTCAGGAAACAGAATGTCTGGTAAAAGACGCTTCTGATAGAAGTACCTAACCGATAGAGTTAAAATCAAACAAGATAAAAACACATTTGCTGAAGCAACCATGCCATTTCAGTCCTTAAGCTTTTTTTATCGTGACTCATACCCATGCGCTTTGGACTTCAGTTCTCATTTGCGTCTTATTGCACTTGAATGGTCAGATAGACGCACAATAATGTCAAAATGCCTGTTGTGTTATGTCTTCGGTTATGTCTTAAATTAACGTGAACAGTTGGGTGAACACAGGATGTGTATCAGCATATTGGATCTGTGCATTCTGTCTTAAAGGGACAGCAGCATAATAAACTTCTGTATGTCTTAATTAATGTTAATCAAACAACAAAAGACAGAATCTTGACTGAACCACTTGTATCTTAAATAAGAATCAGTTCATATTTGATTCATACAGTATTTTAGTATTACACTTAATTATTCAATTTCTGTAGTATTTCTTACTACATGTTGAAAAAGCCTAGCTAAAAAACGTCAAGTTTATTTAATTTGTATCTTTGTTCTATTGTATTTGTCCAACTGTTTGTAATTTCCTTCTTTGTTCTTATTTTTAAAAATGAAAATAAAATTTCTCATACCAAGAAATAAGATTTTGGTCGTATCGCTCACCCTAATGCACTACGGTGAAAGTGTTTTAAGGCCATTACATAGATTTGTGCAAAGAAGAAGATGAAAATAAGCAGTTGTGGCTTATGGTTAGAGAGTCAGACTTGTAACCCAAAGGCTGTGGATTTGAGTCTCGGTATTGACTGGAAATGTAGGTGGGAGGAGTGAATGAACAACGCTCTCTTCCACGATTCACTCTCTGTAGTTTTTCTTACTACATGTTAAATAAACCTACAGCTGAAAAATGGAAAGTTTATTTAATTTGTATCTTTGCTCTATTGTATTTGTCCTACCTAATTTGCTTCTTTGTTCTTATTTTTAATAACAAAAATAAAATAAAATGGCTATATTGAGATATATCGTTATCATGAAATAAAATTTCTCATACCGTGAAATAAGATTTTGGTCATATCGGTCACTACGGTAAAAGTGTTTTAAAGCCGTAACATAGATTTGTGCAAAGAAGCAGGTGAAAACGTGGGGCCTAAAGGTGTGTGTGGCCTAAAGGTTAGAGAGTCAGACTTGTAACCCAAAGGTCACGGGTTCAAGTCATGGTATTGGCAGGAAATATAGATGAAATATAGTGAATGAACAGTGCTCTCTTCCACTTTCATTACCCACAACTGAGGTGCCCTTGAGCAAGACACCTAACCCCCAATCACTCCCCGGCTGCAAAAACGACTGCCTGAGAGTCTCAGGTGTGTGTTCAATACTCACTGCTGTGTGTGTGCACAAATTCCAAGTATGCTACACATCATGTCATGTCACTTCACTTCCAAATAAGTCTTCAATAAACTTCCCCATAATCATAATTTGCATGAAAAGTAATAAAAGTTGTTAGTGTTTTACTGCCAATAATGTTCACTTCAGCTGAAAACTTGCATGTAAAGGCACGTTTTTGGAGTTTTGCAAAAATGTAGGTAGAAGCACGTTTTTCCAATGAGCCTACATTGATAACTCAACCACTACATATCTCAATGCTCAAATAAGAGAAAATACTCTCAAGTTCTTGCTTCTTTGAAGCCACTTACACCCCCAGCACTTTCTTACATGAAGGCATTATGGAGGAATTACCACAAAAACCAAGACTGATCAAATCATAACAAGTCCAACGTGAAGCTTTGCTAGCAGACTGAAAGTATGTCTGTTTTAGGGGTCTGAGCGAAGCAATGAAAAGCATCGTTTAGAAAAGATGGTCAGTGCTTTTTACAAGAATCTCTGACCATGGCCATAGGATTACAACAGCTAGTTAACAAGAAAAATGTCTGGCATGCATGCCAATGCTAACTTACAGAAACGAGGAATCGTTTAAATGTCAACATGACTATTTTTAAACTTTTTATTCACTCACCCACTATGGTGGTCAGTTTATTTGATGTTTTAGGTGCTTAGGCCTCACAAGGGGTCATGTGATGTGAGATATAATTGGCCTGGAAACTGCTGGACATCAAACAGTTTGCACTGCTACTAACATCCCAGATTGGGAGCAAAGAGAAGGAAATCACTGCAGCATTTAGAAATCTGCAATAAAAGTGTGACCTTCAAGAATGTTTTACCTTCAAACATAATGTCTTGTTTATTCTTTGCTCCATTTTAATAAAACCAAAACGGTCAGGTAAACTCATAAAAATAGAATGCTTTGAACATATTGCTTTATAACATGAAAACTGAAGTAAAAAGTGGGTTCATGGGAAAGACAGCAAAAAAGGCAGAATGCAAGTCCATCTCAAAGTTTGTTGACAGTATACCTAGGGTCAAACTAAAACTGATGAAACCTTCAACAAGGTCAAACTTAGTCTGTCATGGTTTACGTTAGTCACTGCACATTTATCAAGAGCAGAAAAGAAAGCATAAAACCATGCACCTGTTTTGCAGATGTAAAGTATAATTGAATTCAACACAAGCCTCACAATGAATTTATAAAAAGACCAAACAAAATTAATTAAAGATGATGGTATATATGCAGAGTTACATTATTCTGCAAGTTACTGAAAAACTAGAGAGAAATAGACCTCTCTTTAAGCAAGATGACACTTGAACTTGTGGCCCATGTCAAGACATCAACTTGTGGACAAATGCGTTTAAAAGAGGCTGTTAAATGTGCAGAATTCTAAACTAACATAACTCTAATCAAAAGGATTTGCATTTAATGCTAATCTCTCATAATGGTAAAACTTACCCTGAAAAAACAACTTCTGATTTTAACTGCTCCCATCCAAAACATCCTGGAGTTCAGGAAGAGCATTGTGTATAAACATTATGGAAGTTTATTTCCGCCACTGAATAAAAAAGAAAAAAGTAATCATGACTTTTTATCTCATAATTCTGACTTTTTTCCTCGCAATTGTGAGTTTGCATCCCACAAAGTTCTAAAGTCAGAATTGTGTGATATAAACTCACAATTCTGACTTTTTTCTCAGAATTGTGAGTTTATATCTCACAATTTTTGTCTTTATAATATGCAACTGCGAGTTATAGTCAGAGTTGTGAGATATAAACTCACAATTCTGAGAAAAAATGTCTGTCTTTTTCACCTCACATTTGACTTCATAACACGCAATTCTGACTTTATAACTCGCAATTCTGTCTTATATCATGCAATTCTGACTTTGTAACTCGCAATTGTGAGTTTATATCTCACAATTCTGAGGAAAAAAAAGTCAGAATTGAGAGATTTAAACTCACAATTGCAAAAAAAAAAAAAAAAAAAAGGTCAGAATTGTGAGACAATTACCTTTTAAATTTCTTGGCTGAAACAAGCTTCCATAAAACATCTTTCCTGGAAGATTTTTTTAATAGCAAACCACAGCTCTAAATTCCTGTAAAACCCAAAAACAACTTCTTTCAAGCAGTGCTTTGAAGTGAGCTCCATTTGATGACCTCTGTGGGAAACAGTGTACAAGCTGTTCTCCTCAAGCCACTTAGCATCCATTACCGCAGCAAAGTTTGTCAAACTGGTTAGAGCCCTTTCCTTTAGATATGAGCAGCTAGAGACGCTCACCGTCCCTTATTAGAGAGGTTGCAAAACTAGTTTCAGATCACAAGAGCAACAGCGAAATGAGACGATTATCCAAACAACCTGACAAAGACCATTGGACAGGCTCGGAGGTCACAAACCAAACAGTCCTGAGAGATTTACAGGACAGCTGTTTAAACAAAACTGTGCATCTTTTTGCAACTAATTATGGTTATTTCGCAGTAGATAGTTTCTGACCTTGTATACAGTATACCTGACCTCAGGGAAACTTTGAACTGATTTTAAATCTCAACTTGAGGGTGAATACATGCCAAGTAACTTCAGTCTCAACCCAATTTCATCTTTTTGTAACCTGCTTGTGCACCAACAGCAAAATATTACCCTACTCAAAAACATATTTCCATAGGGTCCTTTATCTTAATTTCCTGTCAGGATAAGTCGTGTACAAATACTGAAAACGTTAAAGCAGCGACTATGCATAATCTTTCAACCAACTTTAGATGATCTATTTCCTCATTCTTTTAGAAAATGTGTTTATCATAAAGATAAACAGAACATTTTTCTAGGGAAGTACAATTTTAAGCAGATATGCTCCATGAGATACCATTCATTACCGGAGCTTATGTGAAAAGTAATGCGCGTCAGTCAGTCAGGCGACGATTACCTCCTCAAACTTATAAAGCCGGTAAACGCGCCCTACGGCTATACATTGACTAAAACGTAATTTGAAGTTCATATCAAGAGATTTTTAATATCAAATATTCTGGGTCAACTTTATAAAACTACTCAAATCGTTTACATGTTCGATATCTGGGAATCGGTTTCACTTTTAATCAGAGTAGCTGAATTCTAATTCGTTTATTTACATTTCAAACGCGTTAAGACTTCCGCATCAAAAATGATTTGCAACTCTTCCAGAAGAATAAAATGTCCGAAACTCCGAACTGTTGTGCTCTAAATCTTTGAATTAAAAATTTCACAACACAAAGCGACTGTTTAGGAAATGTTATATTTAAGATGGTCAGCTTAACATTGGTGGTAGGTGGGGAAAGGAACAAAAACGAATAGTAACAGTAACTCAAAATCAGAGGCACATCACTGTCATGTCAAATTCGGTCAAATCTTACCTGTTCTCGGTATTTCAGGTAGTGATTTTACAGGTCCAATTTGCTTCATTTGAAAAACTTTACGCACTTCATCGCAGTTCATTAAAGTCCCCCGACATGAATCGATGAAAACCGCTATAAAGGCATAAACCAAAACTCCACGCATCTCCATCTCCAAAAGCTGACCAGAAGAGTTTGTCCGTTCGAGTAAAAAAAATAGAAACGCGGGCGGGTCGTTGAGCTCTCGGAAAACTTGCTTAATAAAAACAGCGGTGATTTTAGGTGAAGAAAAATATATTCAAGAGATTTTGCATGTCACACATAAGCGCCAGGGGAGGGTTTCACGCAGGACCTTCAAAAAGAGCGCAATGAGAGCGTGTTGGTGAAAGACGGAGCTGTCAAGAGAGAATGGGCGGAATCATTAGTGTTGTCAGACTGCAAAGATAAGAGACGCTTCAACACACCATCTGCACGACCACCGAAGCGGACAAGTAGCCTAGTATGCTACAATATCGAGAGCTTAAAGGAGCGTATATACTCTGTAGTTTTGTCGTGTCGCACCATTTTCCGAACTATGGGTGTATTTGACCTCTAATTAAGACAAAACATAAGTTTATATTCTTCTGCGATAAGTTAGTCAGAGGGCGCTCGCCAACAGAAATCACTTTTGAGGTGGTAACCATAGCAACAGCAGCTTGATTGAAGTTTAGGACGACACATAGACATAATAACTGTCATTATTAATCACGTTAATGTATTACACATTACTAATTGTTACTGCGCTAGGGGCGTCCAATTTTTTTATTTTAATAATCCTCTAACGTGCCCTAAAAACGTTAATAGGAATGTCTATGTATGCATATCTGTACAATTGTAGGCCTATAGACGTTTACATTGATAGTTTTAATTAAGTTTGAGGACTGTTATTGGAAAACTTAATCAAATAGCTTGCCAAGACTATAAACCACACTGGAAATGGGGGAAAAAAAATACTGGGAAAAAAAAAACATTTTTCCCAGAGAAGTGCGAGTCTCTCAAATGGGTTGCAATAGAGCCATCTATTGGACAAATACTGAAACTAGTTTGATAAGTTTGAATTTGGCATTGAGTATATGATTATAAAAAAAAAATTTTTTGAACAGTACTCACGTGCTTCCTAAATATATAACATACTTTAACCAGGGATAACGTCATACCTCATTGCAGACATGTTAACGATTAATCTCACGATTCATTTCATTGTGATTATGTTGATTATGATACTGTTGCATCATACAATTATACAGACAATACTCATCAGATCAACTGATCAGGCAGATTTAAAGACTTTGAATACTTACAGATCTGCTGTACTTCCCTATGGATAAACCTCAAATGCGTTTTAAACTCAAAGAGAACATGTTCTCTTTTTAAAGTGAAAGAACTGTTCATCTCTACAGTGGGCTACACAAAACCAACCTACATACCACTGCACAGGAGCTAGACACCATGGCAATGTTCCATTCATAAGAACATCAGCTAAAAATACACAGTAAAATAAAGGCTACTTTATGTAGATGCCATGCATTTCTCATCAACCCAAAAGCATGCATAGGAAATGCATCTCATACACAATCCTTCCAATAACCTCAAATTAGTAAAAACGTATGTATATATGCACCCGCCAACAAAAAGACATTTAGACCACCCCTCTACATTAAGCATGTTTGCTAAGAGGGATGCTAGGTAACTTAGCTTACTCTGCATTTTTATAATTGGATTTGACAAATCGAATGAACAGCTGATACAGTGTTGAATTTATCTGTTCATGTTGGTCCAGTAAAAACCAAGTCAATACCAACCCCTATCAAAGATTTGTGGTTAATTACTAGCCCAGAAATTACACCTTAATGTGTAACACCGTAATGTTCATGCTGTAAAATTGAGAAATTAGTGAGAACAAGACAGAACAAAAACCGCAAGACAATGCACCTCATTATCATTTTATTAATAAAAAAAAATAAATAAAAGTCACTTAAAATTACAGCATTTGATATGTCAAACAAGTAGTTATAAAAATAACTTCAAAATGTACAAGAAAATGCATCTTTTTGGGGGGGGGGGATTATATATATATATATATATATATATATATATATATATATATATAAAAAGTGTGTGTGTGTGTGTGTGTGTGTGTATGTATGTAAAATGCAATGATGGAACTTCCAATAAAAATGTACTTGTGGGGTACAATCTCCACAATCCTCTACAGGCCGGGACAAGTGCAATACCTTCCAAACACACAGCATTGCTACCAATCCCAACCTGTGCAGAAAGGGACCAAACGGCTCCAAAGTGGTTCTCAGATGTGTGCTGCCACTGTCAGTTTTGCATGGATTTGCACAGCACACAGTCTTAAAAGCTGAATGCAAACCAGCAAAACTGACTGGGGTCCAGCAACGTTACAGTGTATGGAGACCCTGGGAGAGTTCGCAAAAGTCTTTGGATCCCAGACGCATTTAGCTAGAAGTACTTCAAGTGCTCACACTGCAGTAGATGACAGAAATACTACCTGCACTATAAGCACTTTAGCACTGCTGAAACTATCACAATGACAGCATTGGCAGGTTTATTTAAAAGGAAGAAAAAAAAAAAAAGGCACCTCAGAGTCATAACTGAGGCACAGATTTCAACTCAATTTGGGAAACGTGGAGAAGCAGCAGGCCACCATCAGTTTTGCATAGATTTGCACAACTCCCGTTTTCTTGTAGTGCAACTATGCAAAACTAGCAGAGAACTGCACCAAAAAGGGGTGTAAAAATTACTTCATCCAAATATACGGATGAAAGTCACAGTCCCTCGTGCCAGAAGGAGCACTTAGGGCAGTAGGTGCTAGTCTACTTCACTATCTGCACTAGATGCACCTTAGCACAAAGCCGTTAGGTATGGTGTCTTGAAGGAAGGTGCTTGGTGGAGGGCAAAGGTAATGGCCAAGTGTATTGCTAGAAGTGCCTCCACTGCAGTAGATATTCCATAATACTACCTGCACTGTAAGCACTTTGACAATACATTGACACCAACCACTTCCATCTCATATTTCACATCAAGAAAGTCCAGTGGATGAGTCTCCAAAGAACTTGCGGGGAACTACTCCCATCATTCTTGAGGTTTCTGAGAGGGGAAAGGGGAGAAATATTTGAGTTAGTTCATTGCCTGCATTATAATTCGGATTCAAAAGAGAAACTAGTAAATGGGAGTGACTTTCTATAGGCTACTGCAAGAGCGAGGGCCTCATGGCAAAGCACATGTCACACGGGCACTGCGGTACTACGCATATCCAACTTTGACGGTGTGTCACTCTTTTAAAAAAGCCAACTCCACTAAACTATCATTACCTACTTCGCTCCCTCCGTTTTTCAAGGTGCATTTCACTATCAAATTTCCAAGTTATGAGAACTAGAGTTGAGCGAGTGAATGAATTGCGCAGCCTGCGGACCGCGCCGTCGGTCTGTGTGGCGCATGCGCAGTGAAGACGCTCCCCGATCACCCCTCCCCCCCCCCAACCCGAAACAATCTGCACTAACATGGCGCCGTTGAGTTCACGAACCGGATCATTCTTCGCATAAAACTACTATAATAAGACAACATGTAATAAGTTCCATATGTCAAACAGGTAGAAACAACAAAACGGGGTTAGGAAATAAAGTGGCGCGCTGTTGATTTCGCGTACAACCGACATGGAGGACAACGATAGCTGCTCATGCTAAGCTAACTGGCTAGGATTCTGCCTTAAACACGCACTCAAAAAAATCTAAAAACAACGAAATGTTTTAACGTCAACCAATAAGGTGCTCATTGTATTTACACGAAGTGAAACTAGACAGTTAATAGTTAAACTACAATGGCTAGTGCAGGCTAGCTCCATCTATTCCCCCATTAAAACTACTCTGATAAAAACCAACAAGCTAATTAACTTTAATAATTTTAACAACATTTCACACGTAACCTTAAACTTAAAGCAGAAAGTGATCGCAAAATGGGGGGATGTTTTCGTCCCGCGCGCCGTTGCTAAGCTAGCCTGTGCGCGCGCGGCCTACGCGTCCCCCCATGTGCTACTGCTTTGTTCTGGAGGCACTTTAACTCGCACGCTCAACAGAATGAGAAAACACCACTCTACAAGTCTAAAAACAACTTAATTCGCATTCTACTACGCGAACGCGTATTTACGATGCGAATTATAGCGTATTGCGCAGGCGTGCGGTGAAATAAAATAGTTGGTAGTTGCATTGCAGCAAGCATGCTTTTCAAATCTCCCACATTCTCCCCAACTATGGAGGTGGAGAGGACTACCATGCGCCACTTACTACATTGTTTGTATCCCCATCGTTGCCGCTTGCAATAGCGGAGTTACGAAATCATGCGCGGAAATCATCTCGTATGTGTTTAAGCGGGAAAACGCGATTGAGTTTGTGAGACTAGAAGCGAGAAAAAATTAACAACAGGTTCCTAGTCAATAACGCACAGTAAGACACTCACCAGTGAAATCCACCATCTTCACTCACTTGCCGTTTACTGCCACTGCTCTGGACAAATCTGCGAAACTGGTGCGTAAACTTAAAAGTAGACCGCGATCGAATGTAACGCACGCGGCGCGAGTCCAAAGCGAAGTGAAACTTCTCGTAAAACGACTTTCTTAATCATAGTAAAATTGCAAAAGTGGCGCGAACGCGACCTGCCGTGAACCATGTGGGTGAATGAAGGGCGGCTCCCGTTGAACGTAAATATCTACAACCCCCAACTCCTTCATTAGCATAAATAAACTACTTCCGATCTTTAGTCCTCCAACCAATCGAAAAGAAAGCATTGGCGTAAGAAAAAAGCGAACAGGCACGGGGCTTAGATGTCCTTATTAGTCATGCAATAAATAATAATAAAGAAAATAAGTCAAAACTGAAAAGCGGAAAAAAAGTGACGTGAGCTGCACTTGCAGCTCATTTGAAATGTTTCATTTCTAAATAATAATAATAATAATAATAATAAAAAGTAGAAATAAGTTTTTGAGTAACATACAGGCTGATATATTATAATATTATTAGAAATCAATGGTAAATTATAGATCAGTGCCTTGGCTATCAGTGTTTTGTTTTAAAAAAGTGAATCATAAAAAGATGTTAATAAAATTTAGCTATTGAGTAAAGAATATAACTTTTCTCTCCTTTTCAAATCCCATGATTATTGGTTATTTTCTGTTGATGAAGAAATTATTTTCATAGCATGAAAATAGAAATGGGTGCATTAAATTATAGATCAATGCCTTAGTAGCCGTGAATGCACAATTTTCAAAGAGTGAGGACATTTATTAATATAAAAATATAGCCTACATATACATAATAATTATTAGAAATCAATGTTAAATTAGCTATCTGTGAATGCACAATTTTCAAAGAGTGAGGACATTTTTTAAAATATAACAATATGAGTTTTTTTGTTTTGAAAATTAGTGAATCATAAAAAGATGTTAATAAAATGTATTGAGTAGAGAATTTAACTTTTTCTCTCCTTTTCAATCCCCATGATTATTGGTTATTTTCAGTTGATGAAGAAATTATATTCATAGCATGAAATTAGAAATCAGTGCATTCGATTACATGAGCAATACACCATTTTCAATCAGTGAATAAAATGGTAATCAAATTCACAAGTAAATATGTAACCCTGGACCACAAAACCAGTCATAAGGGTCCATGTTTTGAAAAAGCTGAATAAATAAGCTTTCCATTGATGTATGGTTTGTTAGGATAGGACAATATTTATCCGAGATAAAACTATTTGAAAATCTGGAATCTGAGAGTGCAAAAAATCAAAATATTGAAAAAAATCACCTTTAAAGTTGTCCTTAGCAATGTATATCCACTCACAAAAATAAATTTTTATATATATGTATGGTAGGAAATTTACAAAATATCTTCATAGAACATGATCTTTACATCCTAATGACTTTTGGAATGAAAGAAAAATCGATAATTTTGACCCACACAATTGTATTGCTACAAATATACCCGTGCGACTTATGACTGGTTTTGTGGTCTAGGGTCATATATATATATATATATATATATATATATATATATATATATCATATAAAATGATCTATACTGTAGGGTTGTAAATACAAATTATATTTATACATATGGAAATGTTTAATTTGTATTTACAACCCTACATTATAGATCATTTTTGTATCACAATGTTTATTTGTTGTTTTCAGTTAATTGTAAAGATTTGCAATTATATGATATTCAAAGAGAGAAAGAAAAAGACCACAATGTGCATCTGCTGTATTGTTCAAACATAATGTGTTCATGTTCAACTTGAAAAGTCAAATTGGAATTCCTTTTGATAACCCAGAAAATGTGCATGTTTTTCTCTTTGTTCCTCACAAAGTCTTCAGACACCAAGTGTTGGAGTGAGCTACGGGGCAGATCTTGTGCTTGATCGCTGGCTCGTAACCTTCCCAACCCCCATCCCAATTCACTACTTTGAGAACAGGGCTCTTTGGCTCAATGGGGGCAGATTTCAGGCCTCACATGGACGTGGGGGTCACATTCGGCTTAAGGCTGCCTCTTGGTCAACACCCCGTTCCCCTGTGTTTCTGGACAAAGGATGCAATTCCATTTTGGAGGGAGGGAAGGAGGGTGGATGTGATGAAGCTCAGAGACCTGGAAAAAGAAAAGAGGGGGGGGTATCAGTCATATAGTTCTGAGAATTGATACAGAACGGGAAAATAAAAGTAGAGGGAGAAGAAGGAGAAATTATAGATTTAAACAATTTTAGAGATTGCAGCACAAGGGCAAGGAAAAGAGGATAAAGAAGAAGGAAGTTAAAAATCCTGTGGAGAATGAAGAATGGTCGACAAGCAGGAAGCAGGACCATCCTGTTCCTTAAAGCCCCCCTTTTTGTTGCGTATTCTCTCTCACTGTATCTTCCTCCTCCTCTCTCTCTCTCTCTCTCTCTCTCTCTCTCTCTCTATATATATATATATATATATATACATATATATATCTTTCCCTCCCTCTGTCTCTTCCTCCCTTAAAATGGCAGCAGACTCCTCCCACTTTAGGGGGCCAGGCAAATTTTTTTTGTTTGTCTTGAAACAGCAAGGCCAGGAATTGTCAGTGTTAGTGACCTGAGGTCAAGCAGACTCACCTCTCCCTACCACAGTCCATATATCTGGGAAATCTCACACACGAACACCCCGGGTATTCTTGGTATACAGGCAGATAAATTGAATAAAGTTGGAAAACGTATTTTAAAAAGATGTAAAATTGGTGTAAACTTGTACATTTTATCTATCTATCTATCTATCTATCTATCTATCTATCTATCTATCTTATCTATCTATCTTATCTATTCATTTATTTATGCATGCATGCATGGAAATGAACTGAGGGTTTAATGTTTTTACTATTTAAACTATTTTGCTGTTTAGTTATATTGGTAACACTTTACAATAAAGTCTCATTTGTTAACATAATGTATTTTTAATGTATTAACTAACAATGAGCAATACATTTTTTACAGTATTAATCTTTGTTCATGAAAAACAGTGTCATTAATGTTAATGTTAGTTTAATAGCCTCTGTTTTGGCAGTGCAAATGGTGAAGATAAGAGATTTATAAAAGATTATATTATTTTTTTATTAAAAAATAAGTGAGCATCAGCAGCAATAAAGTCCTTAAATCATATATTTATTGATTTTCAACACAGAACTTTTGTATTAATTCATCTTGGCATTAGAAGTGAAGCTGAACTATGTTCAGGATTGAAATAATCTGGATTATGAAAGTACTGTCAGCAGAAGAAGCACTAAACAGACGATAAAAGACAGTAAACTGCATTCTTGCAGATGTGAATGGAAAAAACACCAAAATTATTGAGCATTTCATTTTTTCTTGTAAGTCACTGCCAAACCACTTCAAATAGATTTTGCGAGTAGTTGTAAATATAGGACAGCGATGTTTGCTCAATGTTCACAGTTCGGTGGTGGAAATGGAAAGATTTCATTCAGATCTACTGAGAGACTTTTGTTTTCAAATGAAAATATTATACCAAACAAAAGCCGTGTGCTATTTTTTAAGATATTTTTTCCATAGATGCTAAACACAAATAAAGTTAGACATCCACAGAAACAAGATCAAACCTACGTCAAAAAAAAAACATGAGTGAAAATCAAAATGTATTTCTTTACTTTATTATGGAGATGATATGCAACATTTTGTGATTGGAATCTGGTTAAACTATTGGTGTTACTTTTTATCTATCAGAATATGTTTTTATGACATAATGTATTTTTTAATCTAATTTTATTGTTTTTATGTAAAATACAAATTTCTTGATGGTCCCTATTACATTAACATGTGTTTTCTATGCAGGGAGTTTTGTATATGTATAAGTTATGATGTATATGTCATGATAAGTCTTTAAAATTGAATGATTTATTTCACTTGCTTATTAATTATATCAATTGATTGAACCATAATTTGGGTGTAATATTGTATTTTACCTCATGTACGTCAGTTAAAAGGTCAGACATTAACATTTAATGAGTTATATATAACAAATCAGTTACTAAAAAATGTGTCATGTTGTAACATCTAAATTAACTGGTAAATATTGCTTTGTATGACTGAATCAAACTGAGAACATTGTTACACCAAGAAAAGGAAAATTATAAATGTTTACCAGTTCAAATATCAGTCATGCTCTTTTGAGTTGCATTTTTTGCAACCAAAATGTCTATTTTTATTGTATTTTTAATCAAAGTGTATTAATAAAGTGTTGATTTCCAGCGAACCACTGATGTTTTTTTTTTGTTTTTGTTTTTTTAAACTTGTTTCTGTGGATGTCTAACTTTAATTGTTGTTTTAGCATCTATGAGGGAAAAAGATCTTAAAATAACACTTTTTGTTTGGTATTTCCATTTGAAAACAAAAGTCTCTCAGTAGATCTGAACGATATCTCTCCATTTGCACCAAACAGAACAAAAGCGAGCTGATAGGCTATTTGAAGTGTTGTCCTCACATTAAAATAAATGCACCATGTTAATCATTTGATTTTATTCACAATTCCATTTAAAATTCTTCTTTATTATTTCAAATCAGCATCATGTAAAATAGAGTGGAACTTAACACTTCAAATGTATAAATGCCACTGCATTAATAATAAAATATAAAAGCAATTTTCTGTTCAAAACCTGCAGGATCTTTTCTTTCTAACGTCACTTTTTTCATAATTTTTGCTTGATGTGTTTGACTCAGCTGGAGTTGTAGTGGAAATATGAAATCATTTCTCCTCAAGCTGTAGTAGGAACGACACAAACAAGTCGCACAAGACTGTTCCTGTTCAACAATATTGTTTCATAATGTCAAACCTTTTTGTCAAATGTTTTGCTTAAAAAGTGTGATCTTTTTAATTCCATACTTCCAATATATAACATTAACAACAGGGGAAACAAGGGTTAATTGTCAAAATGAATGTTTCTTCAATGTCTGTATAGACACAAAACTTTAAAATCTTGTCTACAAAAACATTGTATACAGTCACAGACATGATACATGATAATGAAAACATAAAATGATTCATCAAGCTACAAAGATTTCATACAAAGATAAACAATGTTTTTATATAAAGAATATCAAATATCTGGTCTGGATATACAACCAGAGCTTAAAAATTGTGCTTCTTTACAATAAATGACACTTGGTGTGATAATTTGTTCTTTAATGTAATGATAATCATATATATAAGCTGCAGATCTGACACTGAGATGAAGTAGGATGGAGGGAGTTGAGATGCTGCACTGCAAAAACCTTCATGAGAAAACAGTCAGAAATTTGACACATAACTCAAAAATTGTTTAGATGCAGTACTGGTCAAAAGTTTGAAAACATTAATGAAAGAAGTCTCTTCTGCTCATCAAGCCTGCATTTATTTGATACAGAAATAACAGTAATATTGTGAAATATTATAATAATTTAAAATAATGTTTTTCTATTTTAGTATACTTTCAAATGTAATTTATTTCTGTGATCAAAGCTGAATTTTCAGCATCATTACTCCAGTCTTCAGTGTCACATGATCCTTCAGAAATCATTCTGATATGCTGATTTACTATCAATGCTGTAAACAGTTTGCGCTGTTTAATATGTGTGTGTATTATATATATATATATATATATATATATATATGTATGTATATATTGTTAGAAGAGATTTCTGTTTAGAATAAATGCTGTTCTTTTGAACTTTTTATTTATCAATGAATCCTGAAAAAAGTATCACAGGTTCCGAAACAATATTAAACAGCGCAAACTGTTTCCAACATTGATAATAAATCAGCATATCAGAATGATTTCTGAAGGATCATGTGACACTGAAGACTGGAGTAATGATGCTGAAAATTCAGCTTTGATCACAGAAATAAATTACATTTGAAAGTATACTAAAATAGAAAAACATTATTTTAAATTATTATAATATTTCACAATATTACTGTTATTTCTGTATCAAATAAATGCAGGCTTGATGAGCAGAAGAGACTTCTTTCATTAATGTTTTCAAACTTTTGACCAGTACTGCATCTAAACAATTTTTGAGTTATGTGTCAAATTTCTGACTGTTTTCTCATGAAGGTTTTTGCAGTGCAGCATCTCAACTCCCTCCATCCTACTTCATCTCAGTGTCAGATCTGCAGCTTAAAATCAGCAGTGAACTGCTCAATGTTCACACAGAAATCCATCCTTATCAGCCATTTCCAGATCATATTCAGCCTTTAACATTTTACCACTGAGGAACACTTTGTGATCAAACATGTTTTTGAACACCCTTAATCAGGCCCTTTGAGGAGCAACGCCATTAGCCTCCATTTGTCAGAAGCATTACAGTCCAGTACAGAGGACCACAGGAATCGGACACTTTCCAAAAATGCAGCTCTGGTCACACCACCAGCCCCTTTTAAGGTAGTCGTTGACATCAAAGCTGATATATAATGACTTTAATTAAAACTGATTATAAACAATTAAGAATTAGTGGATCATACACAAACATACAGAAAATGTTGAAACATCAGGTATAAAACATTATTTTACAAAACTGCATGGATAAGATGCACATGCTAAGATGTCTTTTTTTTTTTTACTGTACTTTTATCTGTTTATTATAACAAAATGGCTAAGCATCAATGTCTGCCTACTAGATTTTGATTCGGTCAGAGAAACATTAAACAATTTGAAAGGAAAATAATAGGTTAATTTTGAAATGAATATATGCACATGAGTCTCTGGGACCTGGAAGTCAATCTGAACACTATGAGCACTAATAAAAAAAAGAAAAGAAAAAAAAAGAAAACGGTTTACATTGAATTCACAAATAATGAAGACAAACATAATATCTATATATATATATATAGAGAGAGAGAGAGACAGAGAGAGAGAGAGAGAGAGAGATTAATTTTATGTTGTCCTTTATTTGTTTTTGTTTTTTTGCCATTGCTAATGCTTCAAGGAAGCAGAATTGGTGGATTTTTTCCATACTTCCAATAACATTTACAACAGGGGAACTCAGGGTTAGGTGTCATAATTATTGTTTTTTTCAATGTCTGTATTGACACAAACATTCAAATCTTGACTACAAAAAGCATATTCACAAGAACTCTTGACAAAAACAATATTTTTATCTGTTGTGCAATATGCTATAACTTATAGTATATCTTATAATATTTCACAACAAATCTATATTGAAAATGTGCTATTTTTTGGATAAAGAGAAAGAATAACTAATGAATTTCATAAGCTATACAACCCATACTTGACAATATATATATATATATATATATATATATATATATATATATATATATATATATGTATATATATTGCTATAACTATTTAAATGATATTAAATTATATTAAAATTTAGTTTGGAGTACAAATTTCCGTAGATGCCAGATGTCCTAAGATGTTTTAAACCAACATAGACTGAAAACAAGTTTGCAAATGCAAAGGTTTTGCAAGCGAATGCAAAGTTTCTCGGGGGAACGCAAAACCGTTGTGAGAGAACGCAAAAAACATTGAAATATTTGTTCCCCCTCCCATCTCATTTTCTCCATCATGTCCCTTTAAGAGCTCCGTAATTTTTACTCTAAACTTGAGCAACTTTAGTTGAATTATCTTCCTATTATCTAGTCTGTAAAACAGCTCCTGTTTTGTTTTATAAAAGGTTGTAAAAAAGAGTGCAGCCTTGTGCTAATGTTGGTTGCACATGTTCAGAAATGCTTTGGCTGGATTTCAGTGAGCTAAATAAACCATCCTACTGCCACCCAGTGGTGCAGTACGGTACAACACTAGGATGTTACATAAACCAACTGAACACTTTTCAAGCTGCACCAGTACGCAGACATTTGTAGGATTTGGAAATGTATATTGATTAACTATTGTCTCGAATTTCTACTATCTTTGGAGTCTGAATGATTCTTCGGATCAGCGTATTAGTTTATGGAATGTTTAAAACGATTGTTTTTAAAGAAGTAACCTAGCCTAGCATAAAAAGTTCCTCAATGTCATTTGGCTGCAAAAATGGTTTTGGTCCTAATTGGAACCTTTATTTTTAGGAGTGTAAAAAAAAGAGTCATTAGATGATAATCATCAAAGCTTTAATTGTAATTAAGTTCTACTTAATCAATTAGTAAATGTCTTTTGAACGTAAAATATGACACTTAAGTTGACGTTGATGATTGATTTGCTGTTGAAATATCTGAAATCCGTTTTAGCTTCAGCCTAATTTTGATTTATTAATAATTCAATTCACATTTAGGCCTTTTAGCGCTTTTCACAATACATATTGTTTCAAAGCAGCTTTACATGCAAAACGCATGTTTCTGCATTACAATGTAATCTGTTATCAGTGATAAAGTAATGCCCAAATGTACAATTCTAAGATGATATAAATCATGCAGTTAGCTAACAATGAGCTCAGTAAAGCAATTAGCCTATTACATGTAGCCTAATAAATAATAAAATCTGCTCCTAAATATCCTAAATAAATATAGCTGAAATGGCTGTAAATGCATAAACTAAGAAATGAAATCCAAGAAACATAATTTATTAATAACCATATAATGAAGAAACCTGTCAAGCACAAAAGTAAATGTCCACTTCTAGTTGAGTCTGACACACTGATCACTGTGGGAGTGACTCGCTGTTTAGTGGCTCCCTCTTCTGGTCATTATTGAGTACTGCAGTCTAAAAGATTATAAATGCCTTAACCCAGCGGTTCTCAACCTCCTTGTCTCTAAGGCCCCCCATTGTACAAAACAAAATTTGTTTTCAAACAAACGAGGAATATTAATATATAATAATTAAATATATAAAATGTTGCGATTCCACATCTTATTTGCATTCATTTTGCCATGTCTTCTGTTCTACGGAGGGTATAAATGCCATACACTGAACTGAGCTGGGCGATGGCATCACTGTTTTCTGCAGAGCTGCTTTATAGCCGAATTGAACTAATTAAAAAATGTATGATCTTTACAACAGAACTGAATCAACAATGAACTGACTTCAGCTGAACAATGACATCTTTTTTTTCTTTTTCTTTTTAGAGCTGCGGAATTGAACTTATTGCATTGCATCATTGAATCATTATTTTCCTGTCATCACTGTAAAGCTGATTTGAAACAATTTGTACAGTATAAAGCGCTATAATAAAGGTGACTTGACTACATACTCACACTGTATATGATTTAACTCATGCACGTTACATGTTTCAGCAGCAAGCAGCCTTAATAAGTGAGATGGAGGGAAAAAGAATGATGAATTGTCTGGAGCTTTGGCTCATTTGCCTCAGTTTATTTAATTTAGACAGATTTACCATAGCATGCTGTTGTACTAGCTACTAAATCAGCATCTATCATCTCACAAACAAGACGGCTTTTCTCTCAGAAGGAAGGGTGACAAACACTTTGCATCTTGTATGTCTCAACTCAGCTATTTTTCAAATGATCATCAATCTTACATGTTTTCTTGTCACCACCATGGTTCATTGTCTTAAGACCATAAAACAATAGTATTTACTTGTTGTTTTCAAGTGTCCCACGGTACATTAGTGCAACACTGAAACGAGTAACATTTATGTATCTCAAACAATGGAGCATAGCACTAGCAACGGTATGAAATGAATGCTTTGAGAATTGCTTTGG
Source organism: Elopichthys bambusa (assembly GCA_037101425.1). Lineage (NCBI taxonomy): Eukaryota > Metazoa > Chordata > Actinopteri > Cypriniformes > Xenocyprididae > Elopichthys > Elopichthys bambusa. The sequence goes on along the minus strand of CM074436.1, from coordinate 5,260,839 downwards.
ATAAAAGCATCTGCCAAATACATATACATGCATATATATATACAAATTCAATAAATATTGGTCAAGTTTCCTTGAGAAAACTGATTAACTTATCTCCCCACCACATACATTTTTTTTTCTCTCACAGAAGTGCACATGAAAAATGCAAGATAAGATGGGTATCTTTGACAATTCAGATAACAGGTTGGTAACATGTATAACAAGAGGCGTTTGATTATTATCACATAATCCTCAAGCAGATATCCTGGTACTCAAGTGCCTTGAAGTGATCACTTTTACATTCATAAGAAAGCATTTTCAGAAGTTCAAGTGTGTCTTATTAAATATCTGTGTTGATTAATAGGCATTGTACTGGATATTACGATTATTGTTGGCTCTTTGACGAATTGTCTTTGTCCTCTTTTGCAAGTCATTTAGGATAAAAGTGTCGGCTTATTACATAAATGTAAATGTATTCATATTGCAATCACATTTAATCTAATGTATTTGTAATCAAATCAAATGCACGTGTTGCAAATTCAAGTGTGCTTCAAGTATTCAATAAATGTGCATTTTAAATGAATAGTTGAACCAAAAATGGACATTCTGCCAACATGCATGACTTTCTCTTTTTACAGAATGTTTGAGTAAAAAAATCTGCTCTCAAACACGCTTCCTCATATTTAAACTTGTCTCAATGCGATTGATTATGAGACACATAAGAGCCGATAGCATTTGTTAACATTAACATCAAATCAGACGTGATACACTTTTATTTCTAAATTCAGGTACAACAGTTCAAACCACTGAAAATTACACATCCTCTTCAGCCTGGAGCAGATGTTCTCAGCCTTGGAGTCAAGATTTATGATATTCAATATGTTTAGATATTTAATGACAGCTTATTCATGAAAGCATATTTTTTTATAGCCATAGACCTAAATATGTTCTCTTGAACCTAAAATATTAACATAAACTAGGAGTTGAACAGATTAGTCAACTTTAATGCTCCTCCATGACTTGTCGCTGATCATGACCTATAGAGGGCGCAAAAGGATAAGAAATCTTTGAAGTCCACTTTTACATTTTTCCAATAGTTAAAATGACAAATACAGTAAATGCATACTCCGAAAGCGCTCCACACGATATATTTGATTATACCATCTGGATGCTTAATATCGATTGTGTGAATGCACGTTTTAAACAGCTTATTGTACATGTAAGTTAGCCACCATTCTAAACTAATGCTGCAACATTGTAATGCACGCACGCACACACACACACAGACAGCATGCGCACATCACGTGCAAATTGTGCGCACACAGAAACATTCAGTAGTGCAGAAATTAGAAAAGAAAAAGTTCTTAGCTTAGAAAAAAGCTTAGAAAAGTTCTATATGGAAGCTGGTTTCCGCCACTGAATAAAAAATAAAAAAGGTAATTTCGACTTTTTATCCCACACTTTTTTTTTTTGCAATTGCAATTGCACATTTACATCTCGCAATTCTGACTTTTTTTCTCAGAATTACTTGATTTACTGTCAGAAAAAAAAGGTACGGTGCTTGTCACTGGGGCAGTACTCTAAGGTACAAAAGGAAAAGGTACATCTATGTACCTTACTTACCCCTAAATGGTGCATATTAGTACCTTAAAAGTACATATTAGTACGTTAAAAGTACATATATTTGTACCTTTTTACCTTTGTACCTTAGGGTACTGCCCCAGTGACAAGGACCGTACAAGGCTCGAATTTGCGACCATTTTAGTCGCATATGCTCCCTAAATTTAATGCGTGCAACCTCAAAATATATTTGGAAGCATGTGTGCGAGTGCAAATAATCATTGAGGTGCGACCTGTTTTCATTTCTCTACAAAACGTTCGCTGATTACTATGTGCCTGCTGTCAGCTGAGACAGTTACCGGTCCACCGTTCTATCACACAACCAATTAAACTTCATCTTTATGTTCTTAAGTTTAAAGCAGTCTTTAAGCTGGTTAATATAGGCGTCAATCTCCCTCTCACTGCGCTACGGTGTCACGTGACCGGGAGCTAACTAGCGCTCAAAATGTAAAGAGCTGAAGAGAGAAGATGAAAAGAACAGTTACAGCAGGGTCAACATTAACACTTGAACGCTTAAAAAAACTAGGGATTCACCAAAACGCAAGAATGACTCTGATTTTATTACATTTAGTGTAAGTGGCGATCAAAATAATAATATATAATATGTACTGACGTAACAAGGTTGCACAGCCTTTCGAGGGGAAATGGAAACAAATGAGCGCAGCACACACAAACTCAGTAAATCACTTACATTTTAGATGCAATATTGACTTTTTTGCTTTATTGCTTCAGAATAATTGTGTTTTTTTTTCCGGGCAAGTAAATTACAAGAACATGGCCCCACTTAATGTCAAGCCTTATATATACTATATATATATATATATATATATATATATATATATATATATATATATATATATATTAGTTGTGGTGCTCCTAAATTTTTGCTGGTGCTCCTAACTTTTTGAAGTTGGGAGCACCAGTGCTACCAAGTAAAAAAGTTAATTTCGAGCCCTGACCGTACCTTTTTTCTGACAGTGTATAAAGTAGTAATTGCATTTTATAAAGTCAAAATTGTGAGATATAAACTCGCAATTTTAAATTATAAAGTCAGAATTGTAAGATATAAACTCAATTCTGAGAAAAGAAGTCAGAAATGCGAGATGTAAACTTGCAATTGTGAGAAAAAAAGTCAGAATTGTTAGATTAAAAAGCCACAATTAGCTTTTTTTATTTTTTATTTACTGGCGGAAACAAGCTTCCATAGTTCTAGCATATATTTCTTAGTAAAACCCACAGCTTTACTAGTAGAGAGATGCTGCCAGGTAAAATTAATTCACACACGTAATTGCTCTCTCACTAATGCATTCATATAATCTTTATTAAAGACAAAAGAACTGATAAAAATAAGCTATTATGTAGAAGCAATAGCCTTGTGGGTAGCACTGTGTCATATGCCATAGCTGTGCACAAGGCGACCTGCGTTTGAGTCTCAGCTTGAGGTTCAGGCTTATTTGTTCGTTAATGACGTCATCAACGACTATTCGACATCTACTCAACTTTAATCACATAAATGTCGACTTAAAATATCTGAAGTCATTCAACCTCTAACATAAACAGTTCAAGAATATGCATAAGTGAAAATGCTGGTACTGTTTATTGGCACATACATTTCCAAGTTGGAAAAAAATGTCAACTTTCAACTATAAAAAGTCAAAATTTGATATGCATGAGCATGACACATAAGTCGAGTTCTCTCTTTCAGATTTGTGGGCCAAAAAAGGTTGAGAACTAGAGGCTGCCTACTAGATTTGATCATGAACAAATCACCTCAAAAGTTCTCCCACTACTTTCTACTTTAGATGTTTTACTCATTTGACCGAGGGAATAATGAGAACTATTCAAATGAATCTCTTCATGTAAGTGCTTTCATCTTGACAATGTCTCCACCACAAAAGTTAAATGGCCTTACCATCTCTTTTCCCTGGAGTCATTGCGTCTTTATGTCCATTGAAGTCTCACTTAGACTTTCTATCAAACGCTTCTGCCGTCTGCTTAATAATTTGTGCCAGGTGATTAGGTGTGTTCTGATTTTAGTACATCTAAAATGGGCTCTGTGATTGATCTGGTAGCACACTGGAGCCAATTAAAGTGGTTAATCGGGGGCCGACGACTGACGAATTAAAGGAGATTGCGAATGTTAAACAGTGTGATTGGAAATGTGCCGCCGGAGGAAGTGACTCTTGAATCAGTCTGAAAATACAGGCACAATGGTATTTGTTTTAACTGAATCGCTGCACATTATAAATATAGTCAAATCATAGTGAAAATCCAGATTAGAGATTACAGTATGTGTGGAAACTATTTTGAAACTAACAGAACTAAATATTCATTTTCAAGAAATATCACCAACAAAAGTAGAAAACATGTTACTAACTGAGTCCGAAACTGTGACGAACAGCAGAAGAAGCAGGGGTTTAAATGATTCGGTGTTTCATTTATTTAAACAGTGAATCCTTTTCTGCATAAATTCACTAAAATGAATGTAGACAGCAATGTAGAGCGATGTTAAAACATTATAGAACATTAACATAGCACTTAATAAAGAAAACAACCCAAATATTAATACCTCAATGGACTGTATGCACAATCACTTTTATATCATATTTCCTGAAACAAATACTTCAGTAATTTAATGTTTTTTCTTCTATTCTGATCTCAACACCACCAATCTGTTTAGATTTGACAAAACACCAAAGTCTGCAATAAAAAGTCATTAATTATTTATAATCAGTAATTCTCTCATGTTGTTTGCCATTTCAGATGTATATTTTCTCATATGCATTTATTCTCACAATGCATTCTGGGATTGGATCATAGGGAATGCACCCAAGATGCCTTAAAATGCTGCCTACAGAATTGGTTTTTGGAACGTTAATCTTTTCCTGTTAAAGCGACTCTCATATAATTTTAATCAATTACTCCGTAAAATGATTCTGTCATTTAAAATGGGATTTCTCTGCAGAAATCCAGAGGATTTTCAATTTAAAAATCCAGTTTGGTCTGCCTTTCTACTGTGAGCATGATGCAAGATTCTGCAACGTTCCTGGCAATATCACCTGGAGAACTGAAGGTCAGTGGTGTTTACTGTGAAGCCATCTGCCAAAAGTTACAGGCTTTGTACTGCAAAAATGCATTACTTTGTTAATTATTTAGTTGCATGTGCATATAATCTGGAGTTTTGACAATGCATTTGCATGCATTGGGTGAAAAAAAATACCATATACTTAAATTGTAAGAGCAACGCACAGCATATTGGGGTCAATCCATTATAAGAACACACCTAGAAACTAGAGCTGGATAAACTGAGAATCACAATTTTTATTTTTCAAACAGAGATCACGATTCTCCAATGATTCTGAAAAGACAAAATAACGTCATTTACTAGAGGTTTCGACAAAATGTTAATTGCTGCAGTCTATTTAAAAGGGACCTATTATGCACCTTTTCACAAAATGTAATATAAGTCTCTGGTGTCCCCAGAATGTGTCTGTGAAGTTTCAGCTCAAAATACCCCACAGATCATTTATTATAGCTTGTCAAATTTGCCCCTATTTGGGTTTGAGCAAAAGCACGCAGTTTTTGTGTGTGTCCCTTTAAATGCAAATGAGCTGTTGCTCCCGGCTCGCTTTCCAGAAGAGGGCGGAGCTTTAACAGCTCACGCTTCGGTTTCTCAACAACAACAAAGCTGGAGAATCTCACACAGCCAAAATGATGAGTGTCATTAACAGTGTTCAGCCTTACATTGTTCAAACCGGAGTCGGACACTGATGGAGAGACTCAGGAAGAAGTTACAACTTTTAGAATGAAACTGGACATTTCTCAATGGTTAGTGGATAAATTTATGTAGTTGCTGTGGAGTTGATTCAACTCATCGACTAGCATGTGCCGTCACGTTAATCTTTTGTGCAGATCCAGTGTTGAATTGACCCTCATTTGTGAAGCAGTCTGGCATAAAATGATGGAATGGTAACAATACTCTACTACAAAAACTCTTTCTCTTCTCTAAAGCAGCCCAACATGGCCTCACCCCCTTTTGTTGCGTGTTCTGTAAATGTTAGGGTTTGTGATGTCACCAACCCGGGAAGAAGCTTGTTGTAGTCGGTTAAATGAATGATTCAATGACTTTTTAACAGTCACTTGTCACCACCTGGTGGTGTAAATGATACAATTGTTATTTGAAACGCCATGCTACTTTCAAAAGGTGATTTACTCTTTTGATCAGTGTTTATATGCGAACTATAAACTTTTATCCCAGTACTTCTGTGATAATATGAATATTTATAACACAGAAATAACAATACTTTGTGGTTTGTAAAGCTGTTCACAGGGGTAAGCACCACTCTAATAACATTTAAAATATATTTAAATGTAATATAAATATTAAATAATGTATAATAAATCTCATTAGAATGACTTTCCTGAACTCTGTGTGTTTAAATGTAAAGGAAACTGTCAGCTATATCACCTGCTTCTATATCTGTTCAGACGACTGAGTCAGTTTGAGCATCTCAATGCAAACACACATTAAATGCAGTGACAGCGCCAAATAAGTTTGACTGCACTGGGCGTCACTTTAAAAGAGCATTAGAAATTCTGGCAGCGCCTCCGTTTGTGCTCATTTGTTGGAGAGCATGAGACGCTCTATCTTTCAGTACAATAATCACATCTGTCTCCCCCATCTACCCCCTTCACAGCGACAGGATGTGTCTTCCTCACTGGCAGGCGCAAGACAAATGATGCTTTTCCCTTTCGCGTCACCTCAGTGCTGCTATACCATCTCCTCTGCATTGAAAACATTTTTTGTTACCCTTCACTTGGTGAATGTAATTGAGAAGCAGCCACGATGCAGTCGTGTCTCCAAATCGGAGTCTATTTCACTGTGCTTGCAATTTACGGCCCTTCGAGAGAAGTAAGGGATTCTCTGACTTTTGCAGGCTCATTTTACTCACTTATACACTCAACTCTTGTTCTTCGAGCAATAGTTCACCCCTCAGAAATGGAAAATTCTGCAGTTTCACCATCATATTGATCCAAACATCCATGACTTTCTTTCTTATGTAGAACACAAGAGAAGAAATTTGTTACAGCTCACTCTTGTCCATGCAATTACAGTGAATGGATGAATTATGAAAATTTAAAAATTATGGAAAGCACCATAAAGCAGTCCAGAAACTCACAGAATCATTCTTTTGACCAGCTTATTTTTTTCATCATTTTTCACACTGAATCACAACCGTTTTATGAAGCATTGAATGACAGGATAAAATTGTATATTTCTGTTGTAAAAGCAATATTCATATTTATTTTAATATGTATATATATATATATATATATATATATATAAAATATAGAAGTTAGCACACAGAATTTTTTTCTTGTATTTTTTTTAAACTTGTTATTTATTATTATTAATAAAATATTTGAATTAAGTTTGAGAGTCTGTACAAAACAATATAAAACTAAAGATCTATAAATTACAGGTATAAAAATATATATTTAATTTTTTATTGTAGGCTAAAATATTCATATTTTAATATTTATTTTAAGTACTTTTTTAAGATTACACAGTGAAATTGTTTTTGAGTTAGTGGAGGTAAAAGTCTGTCTAAATAATATTTTAGCAAAAAATATTATTTCAGGAAAATGGGGCTTTAGCATATGCCATTTTACTATCAAAAACTATCCACACACCCCCATTTTTTTCCTTTGGCAATTTCTTGTAACTGTTCTTGAAATCGTTATATGTCAATTCATTATTAATAAAAAAATATTTTTAAGAGTGTAGGAAGACTCGATTACGTCATTTTCAATGATTCATTGGAGTTGGCGGTCACTTTCCGTTTCCATGGTAACAGCAATCTCTCTCGAGGATCATGGACTGCATCCGAAATTGCAAACTCTCAAGTAGGTACTTATTTCGAATAAGTAATTACTTCATGACTGCTAAAAAAAAGTATGCTTTATATAGTATGAATGTGTGTCGTATGAATGTAATTCGTATGTTCTACATTTACCATGCTGTCATTATCATGTGACCTACCAGGGTCAGTTACATCACTTCAAATCCTCTCCCATGGCCTTATGGGATTGTAAAGTATCCATTGTAAGCACACTTCAGATTTTCGCCAGAAGTAGGTCACCTGGGTACTTCTTGCCTACTAGTTTATGAGCACTGTGAACTCGGACATACCACTCTTGTTACATACTGACAAGATACTGTTTTTCGCCTACTATATAGTATATAGTATGCGGTTTTTGGATGCAGGAATAGTGTAGTTCTTCATTGGGAAGTCTGTAATTAAACACAGTAGGCCTGTTTTAAAAATGATGTTAAAATCACACTGACTTCTACAGAAGCATATTTCATCACTTAACAATCCCACGGTAGGTATGACTTGAAAGGTTTATAGATTGTCGTTAAAAATCAGTTTCTCTATGAAGAAAATGAATGGGATTTTTACTTCCTGAACCTGGCTGTTGCGCTCTATTATGTAATAATTCATTGCACTTCAATTTTTTAAGGGCTTTGCACTTGGAAGTCGCTTGAGGAAAGCAGCAGGCATGTATAATGTGAAATAATAAAGCAACAAATGAACAGGTGATGATGGCAGCCAAGCGTTACCTGACCACTCTAACTTCACTTCATTCCTCCTTCTTCCTCTTATGTTGAGATCATCTGAGGACAGTCTCAATTCATTGTAATAAATGGAAAAGAAGAAACGGTTTGAGGCTAATTTTTGAGGTATATTTTAAATATTTGTTTAATGGCATCTTTTTACTAAGCACTATGAATGAAGGCCAGTATCACTGATACTGATGTCTCTATTACATGGATTTTTTCCCCCTCAATTTTAGACATTAAGTATTGCCATTCAGCATTACATTATAATTGAAAGCTATCGATTTTAATAGACTTTAGAATAGACATTTAATAGACTTGAAAAAATATAACAACTTTTATTGTATTTGAACTTTAAACAATCTTCACATAAACTCATTGTAATAAATGTCACATTTAGCTGTGCCCTTTAAGGTATCAGGGCTCAGGTTTTTTTTTTCTACTGGCCCAGTTCAGATTTTTACCTGACCTGCCAAAATGAACAAAAAAGTTTTTGTTTTCATTGTTTTTGACCCATGTAACCTTTAAACAGCGCTTTTGTTGTTTGATTAACATTAATGACAAACAGCAGCAGGTTTATCAGGCTGCTGTCACTTTAAGACCTGAAGCAGATCTGACACACCTCCTTTTTCCTCTTTATGTTCAATGAACTCTTTACGTTTATTTAACACTTTAACTAATTTAAGACTGTGCTTATACAAGGATACTTGACAAAATGGGAATTTCGACATCATTTTGTGTGTTTTTGTCCGTTCAAGCGCAAAAAGAGACCTAAATGCGGCACTGGCATAGTACAGTACAGATTTGAGTTATATTTTGCGTCTTATTACACTACAATGGTTTAATAGCACTTGAATGAATGATAGCGTGATCATATATTGTAGTGTAAGGATGACAGAAAAAACAAAACAACAGATGATGTGTTAATATTTTTAACGCGTTAAACTAAAAAAAAAAAAAAAAAAACGCAAAATGAAGGAACTGCATGCTGCATGCGGTCAAAGACTATAGATATAGAAAGACACTCCTATTACTTATGAATGGGAGAAACTGCAACACGCAAAATGTCGGAATATGTCCCGCCTTCATTTTTTGCCGTTAGAAGCTCCGGTTCCCATAGAAACTTAGGGCTCGCACTTAGGACTGCACATGCACAAATGCTTGTCTATAGCCTGATAAATACATTTTTTTTTTTAAAAAAATGCTATTTGAACATAAGAAACACTATTTATAAGACAGTTCATGTCAGATTTTCTTGCTGATTTGAAATATGTTATTTAATTGTGTGTTCTTGGATGCCCGAAATAGCTGCCCAGAGGCGTTGCAAATATGGCCGCCGAGTGAACAGACTTTCCTTAAAAGGGAAATTCTCTATACATAGGCTATAGAGCCTTGCAACAAGCTTATAAACAGGAACATTACATTGACTTTATTCATGTCAGTGAAAAACTTGTTTGCTAGTACTAATATGAATCTGTAATCTTCCCTGTCATTCAATAGGATGATGATATTTGAATCAATTGCAAGATGATGCATTTTCAAACAAGACCTGAAATTGAATGTGCACATAATATTTGCAGCCTGAAACTGATGATAGTTTCTGTTAGATGTCTTTTGTGTGCAGACAACACTGATGCATAAGCACGCTAATACAAAAAGATGTATTTTTGCTCAAAGTCTGCATTATAAACTATCTCTATATAGATTTACAGTGGCCCCAAAGATAATTTGGACACTTAAGCAATACTTTTAAAAGTCTGAATGCCATTGCATTAGATAGCTCTTATTTATTTATTTTTTTTCTTGCAATGACATTCAGACAATTAATCATCCGCATAGGTCTTGGGGCCACTGTGCACACAAGGAATTATGTTTATTGTGATATCCATTCCCTTTTAAACAAAATAAAACTTTATTATTCGCAGGATACCTTTATCAATATCCTGTCCTCTGTATTCAGTGTCATTTCTCGCAAACACACCTTTTTAGCTGTTGCACTAAATTCTTCTAGTGTTTGCTGTGATCCTGCATGCAGCTTTAATCAGGACACCGTTGATGCACAGATCTTCCCTCCTCTGTCTTTAGGGATTTGTCCCCAGGCCCGGTTTGAAGGAGTGACCAAGAGACAGCTCATTTATCTCCTGACAAAAGAAAGCCATCTCACATTCACCCCAGCCCAAATAAAATCCCCCTTAGGCTGGAATTACATATTGATTTGATATAATAATAAATTCCCCTTCTTCCACACACCCGATTGCTCGCCGAGATAAAATTATCTGTTCCGGCAAGGTGAGGGAGGGAAGCAGCACGGTGGATGTCGTTACAGCGACCGGCCACCAGAGGGCAGTAGAGACATACGGCTGCGACTGGCACTGGCAGTCTGTCGATGATGAAAAGCTGCTCTCTTTAGGACTCTGGCTGAGGGAAGCGCCATGCAAAACAATGTGCACGCTTGACTGTAGAAAACACTTGATGCTTCAAGGCTCACTCTTTTCATCTTTCCGGCTGTCACAGATGTTCCACTGTGAAGACATCTTTCCTGTTTTATACACCATAGAATTTCTGTGCAGAAGTTATGCTTCTGCATGTGTGTGGTTCTCCCATTTCCTCACACCAGCTGATTTTTTAGCATCCCTAAAAGAGCATCCCGTGTGTGGGCACATTAAGAGAATGGATTACATCTGTTTTTTTGTTGTTGTTGTCTTTTTTTTCCACCAGGATGTTGACTTTAAAGTGTTTCACTGTACAAAAACCTCTGAAATACACAATGCATATTGTTTTAAAAGGGTTGGTGTATTGGAGTCATTTTATTTTATTAATAATGATGAATAATTTGGTAACTCTTTACAATAATGTCACTAATGTTTCATAATTAATGCATATGCAGTTAATGGAACCAATAGGCCATGGTTTTGATCTGGATTGAACCAGTGGTGTAGTCCTAACAAAAAGGGACTAGCCCTTTTACAACAGTAAATGTGTTTTATGATGTTGTTCACTAATAATTCTGTCATTAATTACTCACCCTCATGTCGTTTCAAACCCGTAAATAAATACAGTGCATTCTAAAACTAGTTGACATTTTTTACTTTTGACTGCATTACAGAATGACTATTATTTAAACATGTTGCTTTGGAGTGTTATTCATTGCGAAAAGTGATATCTGAAATTAATGTTTCATTTTATTCAAGTGGGTGCTAAAAAATAACTTAATATGAAATAAATATTTCGAGATAATATATATTTTAATTTGGCATTAGTGGCCAAATTAAACCTCTGTAAACAAAGCACGTTACATGAAGGGAAGATGAAAAGAAAATGCCATGAAAACTTTTCTCAAGTCAGTCAGTTCCCTTTAGAAATACATTCATAGAATTCATTCATACTTTAATTCATATAATTTCATATAATTTCCCTTAGCACTTGATCCTTAGAAATCGTAATACGCAAACAGCCCTGGGCAAAAAGTAAGTATAGCCTACAGCGTATACGTACGTATGGCCCCGACTACACCACTGGATTGAACGCACTGCAACATGAGAGGCCAATAAGAATTATTTACAGCAGGATGCTATATATCCTTTTTTTTTTTTTTTAATACAAAAATCTAAGGCAGCACTGCATGTATCTTGTGCAAAGCAGGCAATCCCAGAGTGCATTTTAAGTGAAATTGATTGTAAATGATCATATATTCAAGTTTTTCACTGAGCATCTCAAATTCATCATGAATGGTGCATTCAATGCTGCCTTACCTAATAAGGTATCCTAAAGGGATAGTTCACCCCAAAATGAAAATTCTGTCATTAATTACTCACCCTCATGTCGTTTCAAACCCGTAAGACTTTCGTTCATCTTCAGAACACAAATGAAGATCTTTTTGATGAAATTTGAGAGATTTCTGTTCCTCCATAGACAGCTACGCGACTGACACTTTGATGCTTCAAAAAGTTCATAAAGAGATCGTAAAACTTATCCATATGAATTGAGCAGTTTAGTCCAAACTTTCTAAAGAGAATAGATCACTTTATATGATTAACAGATTTAATTTAGGCTTTTATTCACATTTAAACATTGATCAGCGAACATGAACAAAAAAGCTCAACCAAACCCGAATGACACATAAGAACAAACCTCTTGAGGAAGCTCAAACGTGATGCGTAATGAGAATAAACCTCATTGGTTCTTGCAGAAGCTCAGACGTGATGCGTAACGAGAATGAACCTCGTCGGTTCTTGCGGAAGCTCAAACGTGACATAACACACGAGAATGAACCTCATTGTTCTCACACAAGTCAAACAAGCATGCTTGAGCTTCGATTTACCACAACTGATGTGTGAGTTGATGAATGTTTATATGTGAATCAAAGCCTAAATTCAAACTTGATCATATAAAGCGATTGTGTCTTTTCAGAAAATTTGGACTAAAGCGCTCAATATATGGATTAGTTTCACAATCTCTTTATGAACTTTTTGAAGCATCAAAGTGTCAGTTGTGTAGCTGTCAATGGAGGGACAGAAAGCTCTCAGATTTCATCAAAAAGATCTTCATTTGTGTTCAGAAGATGAACAAACGTTTTACGGGACTGGATTGGAATGACATTAGGGTAAATGATGACATAATTTTCATGTTTGGGTGAACTAACCCTTTAAACTTTCAGTTGGGATGCTGCCTATATAGGCAGTATAGGCATTATCCTAGGTTTCGGAACAGAGCTGCATCTACAGTAACGGATGAAAAGCTAACCGTGGTAAACATCTTTGGCGTTACACCACAATCCCCTCTGATAACGTCTATTTATTCTCAAAGCCATGCATCTTTACATGCATTATCTTTTTCTCTCAGTAATACACAGAAAACAATTCCGCATCATATCAGCCAGTTTATAATGACCCCTTTTACCTCGAAGAGCGACGTATGATTTGTATTCTGTCTGCTAGCCTGTAGATATATCTATAACTCCAGGCCTGTGCTCTCCGAGGAACTATGATGAAGTGAGCCAGTCACTAAATCCCGCTCTCATTTTTTTCCTGTGATCGCTTTTTTGGATAACGGACACCGGAGATATCAGGTGTCTTATATCATCGACAGGACTCTATTGTTCTGAAGGGTGATGGCACCAGATGCTGATGCAGGGCGACTGTCTGACCGCCGAAGATTTCAGTCACGATGGGAAATTCTGCTTGTATTTGGCATTTTGACTGACAGCACCATGAGAAAAGGTTGTCCATGAAATAATGATGAAGTCTGCCAATGGACTTGGGCTTTTGTTTTGTTTTTTTTGGGAGGGACTGACACTTGGCATCAAAAGTAAGAGTAATCATCAAGTCTGGGCTGTCGGGGTATCTAGATATGGGTGATCATGGGCGTGAGTGCGTGTAGACAGAAGAGAAGCTGCCATCCACGAAATGAGATCTGCCTTATTTGACCCACATGTGCCCGAGGTTTTGAGGGTACTTCAAAGCGAGAAGCGATAAAGAAATTCCGAGGAAGGAAAATGGGAAAAAAGAAAGAATCACAGCGGGGAATCAAACCCTGACTCCTCCAATCAGACACAGGGATTAGAATCAGTGAGTGAAAATCAGTCTGGACCACTCCAAAACTCTTTGCTTTGTGGACCTTAGAAACTTAAACATGTTTGCACAGAGGTGTTCAGCGAGTACAAGGGCCTCAAGACCAAATCTGGACACTTAAAGGAATAGTTCACTCAAAAATTAAAACTTTGTCACCTTTTACTGACCCTATTGTCATTCCAAACCTGTATGACTTTCCTTCTTCATCTCAGAAACACATAAGAAGATATTTTGAAGAAGGTTTTTAATCCATATGAGGGTCCAAAACTTTTTCAAATTTTTCAAAACATCTTTTATGCGAACAGTCCCTTTAAGCATCAAGATAAACTCCAGGGCCACTGCATAATTAATGCAAACCACACATTTAATTAATGTCCAAGGGCCTTGATGCATTTAAATGAAGTATTTTTGTCACTTAAAAAGTTGCACACCTTAAGATATATATATATATATATATATATATATATATATATATATATAAAAAAAAAAAATACAATTAGCATACTAGAGTTAGAATATTAGAGAAAGCATGAAAAATGTACTGATATTTATGCTTAAAAGATTAAATATATATATATATATATATATATATATATATATATATATATATATATATATAGTAACACTATAGTTTAGGGTCCAAGTCTCACTATTAACATATTCAACATCCCTTAATCCTACCCAAACTCACCAACTACTTTACTTATTATTTATAAGCAGTAATTACGAGTTTATTGAGGCAAAAGTCATAGTTAATAATTAGTTAAAGGGTTAGTTCACCCCAAAATGAAAATTCTGTCATTAATTACTCACTGTCATGTCACTTCGGAAGACAAATGAAGACAGAATGCTGTCAGATTTCCCTTTCATTGATTGCCTTTGTAACTACCACTTTGACGCTTTAAAAACTTCATAAAGAGATCGGAAAACTATCCATATGAATCAAGCTGATTAGTCCAAATTTTCTGAAGAGAATCGTTTGAGCTTCCGGAAGAGGTTTGTTCTTGTGCATTATTCAAGTTAGGTTGAGCTTCTGCTTATGTTCGCTGATCAATGTTTACATGTCAGTAAAAGCCTAAATTAAATCTTTTCATCATAACAAGCGGTTGATTCTCTACAGAAAATTTGGACTAAACCACTCGATCGATATGGATTAGTTTTCCGATCTCTTTATGTTTTTGAAGCATCAAAGTTGTATTTACAAAGGCAGTCATTGGAAGGAAATCTGACAGCATTCTGTCATTAAAAAGATCTTAATTTGTCTTCCGAAGATGAACGAAAGTCTTACGGGTGTGGAACGACATGAGGGTGAGTAATTAATGACAGAACTTTAATTTTTGGGGTGAACTAACCCTTTAATAATGAGAATTGGACCCTAACCTAATCTTATGCATTTTTGCTTCTGAAAACTAGAAATAAATCATTTTTAAAGATGTCTAGATATTATATTATTTATACAGAAAAACAAGGAAAAAATACCTAAAAAAAAAAAAAAAAGATTTTTGTAAGGTATTTCTACAATGGCAAAGTAAAACATTTTTTGCATGACGGGGCATCTACTTTGATAGGTGTAAACTTCTAGAGCACAATCACATCAGCCAGTAAAACAAAAGAGGTCTAATATACCTAGAAAGCTGTCCATTAGCATTCCCATTCATCTCACAGGAAACTACTAGTAGTGGATGCTGCTTCAGAAGCATGTGACCCGGATGCTGCCATCTCAGCTTCATGGCTTGTGAATTATTTTGTTAAGCCAATCCCCTTTGCTGTGCCATGTGACAGATGATTTACACATCTATTTCATGCTGTTGAGATTATTATGCATTTTTTTCAATGCTTTAGGCTATATGTTGCTTGCAAGAAATTCAATATTATCAAAAAACATGAATTCTCTCTTTTTTGGTGTATTTACGCAACCTACCAGCAGGGGCCAACCGGCTAAACTCCGACCCCCTGAGCGAAGCATCACTCGATGTAGCTTTAAGTAAATTCCTCTCTCAGCCAGCAGATCATTTCAGGGACAGCTGATACGCTTTACCCACCATGCCACACTCTGGAAATGTCACCTGTGAAGACCAACCCAAGGTGACACGTCTATAACTCAGCAGGTGTCATTCTTAGCTTGAGATCGCCTCGCTCTGTG
Source organism: Elopichthys bambusa (assembly GCA_037101425.1). Classification (NCBI taxonomy): domain Eukaryota; kingdom Metazoa; phylum Chordata; class Actinopteri; order Cypriniformes; family Xenocyprididae; genus Elopichthys; species Elopichthys bambusa. Next base: position 5,244,905 of record CM074436.1, on the reverse strand, counting down.
GTATCGCTGACAGTAAAAAGACAAAATCCCTTCCTGAGGAGAGCTGGCACAGCCTGCTCTTAAATCCAGTCCTTTATGGCCATACTTAGTAATTACTGAACCATGACAAAGTACATTCTTCATTTCTGACCGCTTCTGAATGTCACTGTCTGAGAGAGCGTGATAGAAGCCGAGCAGATTGGAAACACTATCAGATACACTTACTTGGTGCTCTCGGTGGGATTCTTGAGCGAAAGTCACTAATAATTTTAAACCAGCAAATGTGGAATTGTAAGCCATTCCCACTGCTATTTATAGCTGCTCCGCGAGTCCTCGCTGACAGAGGGCTGGGGGTTTGACACGAAGGGAAATATCTGAAAGCAGCTCGGTGTAATCGCCTCAAATTGAGACTTTTGCACCATTATTTCCAATCAGAATCCCTTGACACGGAGCCAGCCCTCCGCATTAACCCTTGTTCGCTAACCTCCCTCCCGTTCCCTCTCCTCCTCCTCCTCCTCCTCCTCATCCCCTCTCATTTCTCCATGGGATCAATTGTACAATGAATTCTCTGCCAAGCCCTATATTTCCTCAGAGAGGCTTCTACCTACGCTATCAGCCAAACATGGGGAGTGAGATGGAGGGGATGAACAACAAAAAAAAAATAAATCTACCAAACAGGCGAGCTTCTAGTAGCTAAATGCTATTTAGTGCTGATCTGTACCCAGGCCTGGCAGAGACACTAGTTCCCAGTGAGACGAAATGAAAGATGCTAACAGGAAATGAAAAGGCCATGGGATAAGATCAGGAAATACAATAAGGGGCTGTTGTGTAAACACGCCTCGATGGCAAACATAGATAGAATCAAGTCTACAGGATGGCAGTGTATTGAGATTGGAGGTGGCCTATTTTTCATTTGTAGCCCATTTTAATCATGAGTGAAAAGTACGGGCCTGTTTCCACCTCAGAATAAAAAATGAAACGGCTACTTATGAGAAAAAAAAAAAAGGCACATTGTGATATATAAAGTTGAAATTAAGAGAAATAAGATGTAGGATATAACAATTAACACACTTTATTTGTTCCTGGCATCATTTGTTGCTCCTGGAACAAAAATCCTATCAGAAAACATGTTCACAATCTTCAGAATGCATAGTATCTTACTAAATACACTTACATTGTTGTCACATGACCTCATCTCTTTGAATGTGAATGGCATCTGGTTATCACATTTAAAATAAAATTGCATTTTTTTTTTTGCATTTTTTAATAAAACTTTTGGCAGTCCAGGGCTGTTATCGCTAACTAAAACTATTTAAAACATTTTTGTTAATTGAAATAAACCCGAAATAAAATATCATACAAATATTAGATGAAAAACTTAGAAATGTTGCCTTGGCAATGGTGACAAAATGAAATAAGTTTAAGTTGTAGCACTTAACTGTAAATAAACAAAAACTAAAAGTGAATTAAAACTAAAACTGTAATAAAAATAAAATAAACCTAAACATATTAAACAGACAATTAAAAGGTAATATTAGGTAATGTTAAAAGGACATAACAAAAAGTGCATAACAAAATAACTTAAAATTAAACATAAAAGGCAACTCAAAATATCAATAAAAACTGTAATAGTACATAAATAATACAAAAATAACACTGGTCCAATCAAATAATGATTTAAAATTTCTTGTTCATTCGTCACATTGGAAAAGAAAAGGTCAAGTAGACTGTATAGTGCACATTTTGCCAAAAATCAACAGATAATTTGACTATTCCGTGCACACACACACACACACACACAAAAACATACCTACTGTGCTCAGTTTATGTACTGGAAAAAAGAGTAAGACTAGGCCTGTTAGTTTACTATGATCAGGAATGTTGATCCAACATGTCAAAATCACTATACTTTTAGCAACTGCAAAATTTGTAACTAGTCTGTGCATTGGGCAATATTAGTGGCTAAAAATCCTTTTATTAATATGGTGTGTGCTTTAAAAAGCACAAAAATGAGCTTGTTCGGATACTTCTCATGTTTGAAAGTTATAAAGTGAACTTCAGCAGTAAGTAATACATAATTCATAACATAAACAATATTTAAAAATAGCAGCTCTCAACCAACTCGAGTATCATTATTGATTTTATTCATGGATTCTTTTAAGTGAAACCTTGGAGTTTAATTAGTGTTGTTGGATAATGCATGATTTTACTCATTAGGGAGCGTATTCGATATTAATGTGTCCTTAAAGGGAGGAGGCAGCAAATGTCAAGATGAAGAGACTCTTTTGAAATTGTGATCAACACTTTGGGGGTCGAACCCAAGGACCAAAATAAAGCGCAAAGTAGTTCAAAGCATGGTACAAGTGGAAGACCAAAGGACACTATTTGTCTTCAAAACTTGTTCTGAATGGCCAAACACGACATCAAAAGTAAAAAGGATTTGTCCAGAAATCCTCATGTTGTTTAAAGTGGGTGTGTACAGCTCAAATTCAGTGAAAAAATGGCTAAATGAGTATAGCATATTAAGGTGACCGATCGTTGTTGACTACAGCCGTTTTCGAGAAAAATGCATTGCTTGCAAATCACAAGCAAATTGGCAGCCATTACTGCGCTCTCGCAAATAGCCTTTTTCTCATTCCAAGAAAAGTAATCACAGTAATTGTGTGGGCAATGCGATACGCTCGCTTATGACTACAGTGAGTCATCTTATCCCAATGAAACCATGTTTTGGATTGTGTTAAAGAGTGTTTAAGCAGTCCATCCACTAGATCCACTAGATATCTCTGTGTACCTGAAACAGAATAAAACAAACAGAAGTTATTACCACAGTCCTGCATTTTTATGGCAATTTTTCAATCTGTTTGTGGTGCTTCAATCCAGCATCAAATTAGATATTCAGAGCAACATGACTATGCAGTTATTTGAGTTTCTTTCTCCATGCATAAACAAAACAAAAACAAAACAACCTCTCTTCCTGTCTAGGTGGGCAGTCTTGTCCAGACATAGCTGCATATCGGACCAGACTTCAGGCTGAAATGCCACAGTGGTGACGTCTATGTGAAGGTCTTCAAAACGAGAGAGCAAAGCTTCACATATCTTGACCTGTTTTTGAAACAAACCCCATAACAGCAGTCCAAACTGTCTTCCGAATACCCGATCTCAGTGGTTTGCTGTCAGCCACTCAACCTTCTTAACTGCATCTGTACAATATATCTGACTGGGAATCTCCTGAAGAAATCCTGATAAGAGAAACTAGCTTTCTAGAGTTCTCAAATAGACTCAAAATTGCAGGGCTTCCGGGTTAGTAATATCTATACTATATATCTACTTCATTTTTGAAGGTTGCTCTCTTTTTATGACTGCATGCTGTGCTGTGAGTTGTACTGCATATACTGTACATACAAATATGGCAAACTGATTTTTTATTTATTTATTTTTTGTATGAAATGCATTTATTATTCTATTACCTTAAGATATATGGTGTTAACAATTGAGTTGACTACTAGTCATTGTAAAATGCCTCTGAAAAGTAAGTGCACTTGTTTTGATATTTTGCTATCTAGTGCAGTGACATTCAAACAGTATTAAATGTCCAAATACCTTGCTGAAAAATCCAGCATAAACCAGCATAAATTACAGCTAATTGGTCTAATTAGCGGACCTGTAATGGTCATTTGGGAACCTGCATGTCAAAATCCAGCTGTCAGTCACTGAACCCAAAAAGTGTACAAAGTAAAAGGCATCACTGAAGTGAGCAGCATGAAATACTGTAGTTAATAGCATGCACTTTCAACAATAGCTGAGAGAGAATTACAGTAATTCAACCAAAGTCAAGGGCAAAGTGCCCAACTAAAAGTCACATAAATCAAACAGATGCAAGTTTTGTTGTGGTCATGCTGGAATCATATTAGCACCCAAAAAACAACCAATGATGGTCCACCAGCACACCCGCATCCCAAGCTGGTCCCATCCCATACTTTGGTCCACCAGCACACCCGCTTCCCATGCTGGGGACCTGCAAACCAGTAACTAGCATCCCATGCTGGGAATTAGCAATGCTGGATTTTTCAGCAGAGTACCTTTTGGGGTGTCTGTACATCTCATGAAGTCACTTCCTTGTGGCTCTATAAACTCCAGGATACATTATGCTCATTTCATATCTATTTCATCTCTACTCATTTCTCATCAGCCTCCAAACATTAATACACATAATGTATCACAGCAGAACCTTATAACACATGAAAGCAGAATTCTGACTAGACCAAACTCTGGGTATCTGCACAATCTCACAAAAGTTTTTTGCATCAGTAGGGTTATCTTTTACGGCCCTTAAAAACATGGACAATAAAGCAAAGAAATGCACTTTGTGAAATTTTTATTGAAGCAGGAAAACACCTTAAAAGTTTGGCGGAGAATTTACCGACTGGGGTTTAGACAGCAGTGTAAAATGAACTGTGTGGATTCAGTCATGTCTTACAACACACAAACATGGGAGATCAATAAGGAAATGTTTTCTCACTCGTTTGAGGTACAGACATCACAGGACGTGCAATATTTATACATAACTTCAGAAAACAGACGTCTAAGAGTATCCAAAAGTCTTTCTCTGCAAATCTGTTATTCTGCCATGACGTTCAGAGGACAGTGTTTCAACAAAGAAATGGAAAAAGATATGACTTGATTTTTGACTTATTCTGTATTTTTTTTTTTTTTTTTAATTAATTAACTCGTATGACCTCTTAGGCATTTATAGTGCTTTCCAAGGCACATTTTCTTAGAAATATGCTATGGACGTACATAGCTTGTTGAGGAGAGATGTGTCACAAGTATCGGGTCCCACAGAGGAGCTCCGGAAAGATAAGAAGGAGTGATGACAGTGGAAGATAAGAGACGACCAGGCCTGGGACTTTTATGTTGTTGGTTTGTTTTTGTTTATGCATCGGTCATCTGTAAGAGGCTGCCACTTTACTTTGGTTTGTTGTGTTTGTTTACTTTGGTGATAAAATGACATTGAACGGCGACCAATTATTGTCTGGCTCCTGCGTCAGCATCAGACGCATCGGCCAATACTGAGCTGGCATTCGGACATAGAACTTGGAAGCACTGAACGTAAACACTGTAGGAAAATCAAAAAGAAGAGAAGATATTGTTGTATTGCAAGTCATTATTTTTGTTTTGTTTTTGCGCACAAAAAGTATTCTCCTCGCTTCATAAAATCAAGGTTGAACCACTGTAGTCACATGGACTATTTCAAAGATGTCTTTAGTACCTTTTTGGACCTTGAAAGTGGTGGTTAAATTGCTGTCTATGGAGGATTTCATCAAAAATATCTTAATTTTCTGAAGATGAACAAAGGTCTTACAAGTGTGGAACGACCTGAGGGTGAGTAATTAATGACAGAATTTTCATTTTTGGGTGAATTAACCCTTTAAACCTTTACAAAATCACACTGGATCATTCAAAGCTGTGTTGGTGCTGCTGCTGAGCCAGAGAGAGTAGTTGTAATGCATAGGTATAAAACAGCTTCACAAACAGTCTTTTCAATTATTTCTGTGTTACAAATATGAATATCATCACAGAAGTACTGGGATAAAAGTTTATAGTTTGGATATAAACACTGATGTCTACGGAAGTGATACAAATAGAGTAAATCACCTTTCAAAAGTAGCATGGCGTTTCAAATAACGATGGTATTGATTAAATCGTTACGCCACCAGATGGTGACAAGTGACTGTTAAAAAATGTATTTGTAATTGAATTATTCATTCAAGAGATATGTTCAAAAAAACGCTGATTCATCATTAAGTATTTATGAGTGAGTCATTGAATCATTCATTTAAACCATTTTTTTAAAATAATTAATTTAGATTATTAAACATTTTAAACAGACTGCAGCAATTAACATTTTGTCGGAACCTCTGGTAAATTACATGTTATTTTGTTAAGTCATATTAGTCTGCTCAGATTCTTGGGAGGATGGCAATCTCTGTTTGAAAAAAAAAAAAAAAAAAAATCCAGATTCTCAATTTATTCAGAATTGTGCAGCTCTATATTTCAGTAACAAGAAAATGATTTCTGTAATCATGTAGCCAAGACCACAGCTGGATAATATCTCGTCTGAGAGCGCAGGCCCCTCAGTGAAGCTGATATATGGTGACAATGGACCCTGATGTTGTTGTTCAGTATCAGCTCTCACTACTAATGGAAGAGGAAACTCTGTCCATTTGTGACTGAAATCAAGCCAGCCGCCACAGAGATACCAAACACCCCCTTGGCATTTCCCGGGGCCTTGATAACATCGCATCTGAGATAAGACACAAAAGACGTTGACTAATCCTTGAGGAGAGAAGAGCACAGATAAAGGTTGTTTAGAGGTAAACAAGTGTGGAAAATGAGCAATGTGAGACTGAGTGGGCTGAGGCTGAGTTTATTGGGGGGCCTCATTACGTTTGGTGTTTACCTTTTATCAACACACATAATAAGCAGCCAGTGTGTTAAAAGGTAAAACCAATTCCCCGAATGCTCTCAGCGCCTACAGAACGTAATGTTCTTAAGATGCTTCTTCAACAGTTTATGTGACTGGAATGAAGCTCGGCTCCTTTACCACTGCTGTAATAATGCTAAACACTATTAGCTGCATCCAAAATGAAACACTGCGTTAAATGTCACCCTTTAATTCATGCCATTGCAACCTAATAACATTACCACGCTACATTCTGCTGTGCAAAAACCATTTCTACCAGCAATCAAACTAGAATTTCCTTAAGAAAATGTGAGCGGTGTTCGCCCATGCAAAAGTTGCTAAAATAGCATGTTGAAATATGGTTGCAGCAGTGGTTTTCCAATATTACTAGCCACTCAGCATTTTCACCGGCCACAATTTTGACAACGATACCATGAGGGAAAACTGGCATATGGATATTTTTTAATATTATCTCATAATTTGTCAGCAGGTATATTAGGCTGCAATCACTTTAAATCCTGACGCACAGATCCATTACACTGTTACACATGATTTCTTTCTCAACTGTTTATGTTCACTTAAAACATAACTGTATATGTTTACGTGAATACTCGCCATGACCAGCATTTTGACATTCTTTTGCATGTATTTGACTGTTTAAGCGCTAAAAGCAGTGAAAAAGGAATGAAAGGCAGCTTTATGTGCGCGTACTTTGGGTGTAAGCACAAAATCTGCGGGAATGAGCAAAATTATGCGCAATACACACAATCCCACACCAAAATTCAAGCCCTGTAACACCAACAATTTTCATCCAGAGCAAATGAAATGAGTGAGTGAGGGGAAGCAGGTTTGTGTGTCAACTCGCTGTCGGAGAGATGAGAGAGAGAAAGCACAGCTGGTAATGTGTATCTATTCTGCAGAAAATGAGTATTGAAAGCGTTTCAGATATTTCAGTATCGAAAAATCGATTTTTTACATCAAACTTAGTTTATTATTTTAGATACCATTTTAAAGGACTACAATTGAAAAATATATATATTATATATAACATTTAACCCGCCAAAGTGGCTAGAAGGAGTGACTGTGTTAGACGCCACTGCTGAAATCCACCCGCATTTGGCAGGTGTTAATGCCAAGCCCTGCTACTATACAAACAATAGCAAGTACCATTTATAGGTATCAAAAGATACTATGTTATTCCCCCATTTTTTTGGACATGTACCATAATGTTTTTGGAAGTACACATGCATACCGTGGTACATACATTTCAGTGCCATGCTATATATCAAAATGCTATCTTTATCACCTGATACAATCACTGTACCATGGCACTGCCACAGTATTTTATTGTACAATGGTGCACAAACTGTTTTTGTTAATCGACAATGTGCTTGATACGAGTGAATCAAGAGTTTCAGTCTAACCTCTGTAATCCACTGCATTCAGAGCTGATGATCATGCCTTTGTCTATCATTAGACACTCCTGCTCTGCAAGACACAAACAAACTCAAACGATGACTCAATGTTTTCCTCTGCAGGTTTCCTTCAGAGTGGTATCTGCAGAAAAGAAACAAGACGGGAAGAGTGGATAAGTGTTCACAGCTTTTATTATATTATGACAGATGCTTTATTGAGGCTTGATGATGGTCCTGCTTTAAGAAACAATAAAAGTGAACATGATAGCGGTTTCAAAAACAAACAAAATGTTTCGAAATGTGTTCATAAATACCCAGAGGCTCTATTTAATCTTGACACTGTACTTAAATGTCAAAGAGATGGAGGATGCCTTCAGATGACACCACTAAAAGGAAAAAAAAAAAACTATTTAATAAGGAAAATTATTTTATGCAAACCATTAAACTTACAGTTTTGTTTACAAATAACATCAATATGAGAACTTCTGAATCCAATTCAAATTTTCATTTGATTAGCTAGCATTTTGTCAATAGGTTCTTCTTACAAAAAAATAAAAAAACAAATTAAATTACGGAGAAGCTTGTATGCACGAAAGCTCCTTTTGACTTTCAAATGAACCTCATTTCTTTCAGTTCTCAGAAAACATCATCTCGCTGTACTTGAGGTTTAGAGAGTTTACTCAGTTCAAGGGTCACATCCACAAGCAACAGGAAGCATCCTAACATTTCCGCTGCTAAATTAATTGGCAAGACTTTAGACTGCTTAAAGGTTGTTTGAACAATAAACAAACCCACACTGGCAAAGCTCCAGTGTTGTAAGGATCCGCTTGTATGGCTTTCAATGCCAGTATAACATTACTGTGATAGTGCTGGTGTATGGAGGCATAGTGTTATTATCATACTGCTTTTTGATTTAAAGGGGTCCCATTATGCTTTAGTGTGTAATGTTGCTGTTTGAGCATGAAAAAAAAGGTCTGCAAAGTTACTCCAAAGGGAGTTATTCTCTATATCAGTGTACACTGTTTCTGAACTCCCTGAAATGCCTCCATTGTAGTCTTGAGTTGTTCCCAGAACGAACACGTCAGAATATTCCTCATTTAAAAGGGGCTTGGCCTTGTTGAGTTAGTAGTTTGTTGAAACTCACGGTTATGCTAAGCGGTGGGACAAACACAACTGAAGCGGTTAACCAATCACAACACACTGATCCAGCTGTCCAATCAGAAAACATTGCACGTTACGGAAGGAGAGACTTCATAGAGACATCATCGTTAGCCAACTAACATCGCAAGTTCCGTCGTTACTAACATAGTTCAATGATTTGGTGTTTCCCGAAACCATAGTTCAAACGAACATTCGCAAACTGCATCGCAAACTTGTGTGGTTGGAACAACAGCTCTCGAGCTGTGATTAGAAGCATAGTTTCTTGTTTATATGACATGTGGACTTAATAAATCTTTATCCTGAGCAAAATAAGCAAGCTGACATTAAGTACAATGTATATCTTTTATTTTGAATATATACAAATGTAATTTACATATTTTAGTTTGTCAAGAGATTTAAAGCACCGTTTTTGAAGAGTGCGTAAGTGCGTACGTGCTCTAGTATGTAAGAACAAGCCTATGATTGAATCTGTAAATAAAGCAAAATAACTGAGAAAAATGTGAATTAGTCCTCAGATGCCATGTCCGTAATTTATAGCAAAAATATAGCATTAATTTGATCTCAAACTGATTCATTTAAAGAAGTTATTACTCACCACCTGCGTGACGTCATTCACCAACGCGGCTGAACGTCAGGTTTGTGACAATGCGGTTTTGGGAAACAGTCGTGACTAGCTAGGTGATTTGATCAGCGATGCATCGTACTATGGTAGTGAAGCAGCGAGTTACGTCGTTGTATGGGAAATGCACCCCTGAGCGATACTGACAGACTGGGAGGTGAGGAGCTGCAACAAATTGTCAAATTTGTGAAAAATAATGTAAAACTTATTTTAGCAGAGCTCAAAAACAAAGTCAAGACTTTGAAAAGGGGCATAATAGTTCCCTATTAATATCCTAGCAAATGCATATGATCCTATATCAACCATATGTAAAAAGTCCAAGCAAGCACCTAGCAATGCCCAAGAAACTGACAGTAAAGACATTTATAATGTTACAAAAAAAAATTCCATTTTAAATAAATGGTATTATTTTAAAATACACCATCAATAACATAGGCAAAGAAGTCCAACAGCCTTCCATTAAAAAAGATCCTGAATGGCCATATCTAATATCATAGAGAATCTTTGGCTTAGAAACCACTTAGAAGGGCCCTAACAACCACCCAGAACACCCTAGCAAATACTGGCAATGTTGCGGCCAACTCTATCGGTGTAGTGGTGCATTTTGCACCACCAAACACTGCTCATTTTCTTCAATCTTTGATCCTTTTATAAGGGTGTCAAAAAAAGTGTTTTTGTACAGAGTGGAAGATAAAAATTTAAAACAAAAACTACTCCAAGTCTATCTCTTTTGCAGAAAAAAAAAAAAGATTCAAACATGCAACTACAAGGTCATGTTTATTTTTGGCTAGTAATTTAATGGCCAAATTTGTTTATCAGCAGAATTGCACACACACACAAACCCATGCACATACCCCTCATCTTTAACTGGCGCATTTGATCTTTCCTTCTCGCTCACTGATGAGTTTTCCTCTCTCATTTTAGTTCTGCTCCCACTTGCGTCTGGAAGTGCTGCTGCTGAGTAACATCGCCAGAAGGAATCGTGATGATAGGGTGGTGCTAAAACAAATAAGGACAGAACAGAGGAAAACACAAAAATAGGTCTTTGCCCACGTACCTCTTGATTGGCATCACTGTTTTGTCAGCGGGATCCTGTAATTGTTTGTCCTCATAATTACTGTGACAAAATGACAGTCTTTTAACTTAAAAGCACAATGAAGAAACAGCACGAGCCTTAAGAAGACCGTCAATAAAAGTGGAGAAAAGTTGGGGAAGTTTTAAATGGAACCTTATTAAGAAGAAGAAACAGTTGTATCTCAATTATTTCTCCTAGTCAGCAATGAGATGAATTTGAGAGCAAATTGAGACTTTTGCTTATATATTCTGTTTCTTCTGAGAAAAAGGCACTAATGATATTATACAGTCTCAGAAGAGATCTCTACAATGTACCAAAATACCAAAGTCTATCAAAAGTCAGAAATATTTCTCATCAAATTCTCCCAAGTTCAAATAATAGTGTCACGGATTCAGTTCCAACGACTAACACATCGCTCGATCTCGACTAACACAACGATCTCCACGCTCCGCCCACTCGTTCACAATCACCGGAATACTGATAGTCTGCACCTGCACCTCATAACACCAGCACTATATAGACTCCCACTCCCTGCACTGACCAGTGTCTGGTCTTGTTTTCACTTACCTGGACTCCTTACCTGTTTGCTTACCTGATGTTCTTCCTTTTCCTTTTCCTTTCCTTTCCTTTCCTTTCCTTTCCTTTCCTTTCCTTTCCTTTCCTTTCCTTTCCTTTCCTTTCCTTTCCTTTCCTTTCCTTTCCTTTCCTTTCCTCCGGGGTCGGAGCGGTGTTGTCCCAGCGGCAGGGTGATCCACCACGACTCCATCCATGTGCCTTTTACTCTAAGAAGCTATCCCCGGCAGAGCAAAATTATGACATCGGGAACAGAGAGCTGCTCGCCATTAAGTTAGCCTTGGAGGAATGGAGACACTGGCTGGAGGGAGCACATCATCCTTCTGAAGTCATCACCAACCATCATAACCTTGCCAAGCTCGCTGGGCCTTATTCTTCGCAAGGTTTAATTTCTCAGTCACCTACCGTCCAGGAGGTAAGAACTGCAAAGCTGATGCTCTCTCTCGTCTGTTCCAGCCTGAACCCGAGAACTCAGACCCCGAGACCATCCTCCCTCCAGCCATGATCGTGAGTCCCATTCAATGGACCATCAACCAACAAATCTCAGAGGCTAACTCCTCAGAGTCCACTCCACTGGGAGGTCCTGAGGGGCTCCTCTACGTTCCACCAGCCCATCGTCAGCCCCTCATGGGCTTAGCTCACTCCGCTCTGGGCTCTGGACACCCAGGCAGTACACGTACCCTCTCGCTTCTGCGGCAACAATACTGGTGGCCATCCATGACCCAGGATGTCTCCCGACACATCAAGGGATGCTCAGTCTGTGCCGTTGCCGACATTCCTAGGAGGCCCATACCACAGAGACCATGGACTCACCTCGGGATAGACTTTATGACCGACCTCCCACCTTCAAACAACTACACTTGTGTCTTCGTGATTGTGGATCGGTTCTCCAAGTCATGTAAGCTAATTCCCCTCAAGGGTCTACCCACAGCTCTAGAAGCGGCAGAAGCTTTGTTCCATAATGTGTTTCGCCATTTTGGCATTCCAGAAGACATCGTCTCGGATCGTGGTCCTCAGATTATATCCCGAGTCTGGCAAGCCTTTTTCCAAGCTCCTAGGAGTGTCTGTCAGCCTGTCCTCTGGATACAATCCACAGACCAACGGCCAGACTGAGCGGAAGATTCAGGAGATCGGGAGGTATCTGCGGTTGTATTGCCACCGGAACCAGGACAGCTGGAGCTAGTTCCTGCCCTGGGCGGAGTATGCTCCCCCCGTTTCAGTGCGTCCTGGGCTTCCAACCTCCTTTCTTCACCTGGTCGGGTGAGCCCTCTGAGGTTCCAGCTGTCAACCACTGGTTCCAGCAGAGCGAGAGAGTGTGGGACTCAGCTCATGTACACCTCCAGCAGGCAGTTCAGAGACACAAGCGGCAAGCGGATGCCAGAAGAGGCCCTACTCCACAATACCAACCTGGCCAGAAGGTGTGGCTCTCGACGTGGGACATCTGTCTCCGACTGCCTTGCCGCAAGCTGGGTCCCTGATACATAGGTCCATTCACCATCCAGAGGCAGCTCAATGAAGTAACCCACCGGCTCAACTTACCCCCTCAGTTTAGCATCTCATCTTCATTTCATGTCTCACTCTTAAAGCCTCACACTGAACCCTTGTCTCCTCCCTCCAAAGATCCCAGTGACGATGCGGTACCTCCTCCCGACATCGCTGATGAGGAAAAAACATCTACCGGGTGCGGGCGGCTCTCGACGACGGGGTCCAATGCTGGAATACCTCGTCGACTGGGAGGACTACGGCCCAGATGAACGTTCCTGGGTCAACCGTCACAACATCCTTGACCCCTCACTTCTAACCCAGTTCCATACCGACCATCCGGGCCGTCCCGGGTTGAGGTAGACCCTGTCTTCATCACCCCATCCGGTCGTCAGGAGCCGCTGTGACGGAGTCAGTTCCAACAACTAACAACAACACATCGTCACCAGATCTCCATGCTCCGCCCACTCGTTCACAATCACCGAAATACTGATTATCTGCACCTGCACCTCATCACACCAGCACTATATAAACTCCCAGTTCCTGCACTTCAGTGTCTGGTCTTTTCACTTACCTGGACTCCTTACCCGTTTGCTTAACTTCCGCTCCTTCATCTGTGTCCTTTGCTCCTTCGTCCATGTCCTGTGCTCCTTCGTCCCATCCACACCTGCAAAAGAGAACTGTGTTAATTCCTCCGCTAAGTGACTTTATCAACGTGCTCTTTCCTGGTACTTACCTGCCAGTGCTTATCCTGTGTTTGTGCCTCTGTTCAAATAAACTACCTGTTGTTGACTTACCCTCTTTTTCCCGTCTGTGTCTAACAAATAGCTGGTATCCACAATAATTGTTTTTTGATCTTTATCATATCAGTTTTATTTTGCCTACATTTAATTTGCTAATTTTAATGCTGCATTTTGTTTGCATACTCTATTGTTCAATATATCAGTGCCTGGTGAAGCAGAATCAGAATTCTTTTCCACAGATGCACCAGGAATTATGGATATTTTTCTTTCACTTTTTGTTTTTGATCGCAATGATTAGTTTTGTCAGCGACTGTACCGCCTGCAGCAAAGCTGGACCATTCAAAACACGAACTCTTCAAATGGCTGGTTTCACTGGCCTCAGTGCCAGACTGAAAGATGGACCAAAGTGAGACAAAGCCTCATGATGTTTCAGAACGGTATTCCAGAATGTGAGACAATCACTGTCTGCTGTGGAATGAAATGCTCACAAGGAGCTGCAGGATATTTCATCCTAAAAACAAACCATCTGAACGTGATTCAAACTTGCATTGTTGTTTTCATCCTCAAGCCCAGTCTGATCAGGCAGCACTTTGGAGGATTTTATAAAGTCATGGTTATCTTCAGATGTCATCACATGTCCACAAAGATGCACAATACATAAAAAAAAAAAAAAAAATATTGAATTATAAATTTACATTTTCTGAAGAACATGTGAATGGTGCCTGCCTGTGGAAAATGTGCGGTTATTGTTTGTTTGTTTTTTTGCAGTGCTGTTATTTTAACCTAAAACCTTGCTTATTGAAATAAAGGCCCTGTTTACACCTGGTATTAAGATGCTTTTTCGTCAATCTGATCACAAGTGGACGATGCTAAATACAGGTGTAAACAGGGTGTAAAACGTTTTGAGCTTGTCCACTTTCGACCACTTCCAGAGGTATTTGAAAACGTGTTCGACCGGATTGCTTTCATAATTTAAACACTCAAGTGGTCAAATGTGTTCGAACAGCCACAAAAGACCACCTACTCTCCACCTACTGACACAATAAACATTATGGGAAGTGCGCTAGCCAGATGAGAAATAAACTTTGTCAGCTGAAGACCTAAGTTTGATTTGAAGACGGAAAATGCACCAAGCACAATGTTCTCTCACCATTCCTGATTTCTAACACACACTCACAGTGTTCAGCGTGATCTTGTGGCTGTCAAAGCAGAAACAAATGCAGTCACGTTTATATGGAATATGGAAGTGTATTTCGTCTATTAAATCGAAAGACCTGAAAAAAAAAAACAAAAAAAAACATAAATTTACCTGCCTTTGAAAGAGGACAAAAGAGACAGATTTAAATACCAGGTGTAAACAGGAATGTGTCTCCCTTGTTTACTTTTGATCTGATCGACCAAAATGCATAGTATTTATTAATATTTGATAAAATATTAATAAATACTATTATAGTATATAAGTAATACTAACATAAAAGTGGTTATGCGTGGTTGCCAGGGTGTTCTGACAGGTTTTTTTTAGCATGTTACGATGAGGAAGTCAAAGTCTAAAGAGTCCATCCTCTAAACAGACTATATGATCTTCTGGGTTTATCAGAATTTTATCATTCTTAATGCAGAAAATAACAAGCCAGAAAGCTTATAGGATTAGCATATGCAGCTCCTCTCAACAAATACATCTTTAACTGAGCAGGACTAGTTAGTTACATATTGAATATCATACTCTTTTGATTGGGGCCTGTAAGCAAATGTTTAGAAAAGACTTAGAACACCCTAACAACCACTTAGAACATCCTAGAAAACACCCTGAATATTAACCATTTAGAACATCCTAGCAACCACTTATCATGGAAACCACCCAGGACATTCTAGAATCCACCTAGAATACTCTACCAACTCCTTAGAACATCACAGAAACCTCAGAGAACACCCTAGCAACCTTACTACATCCCATCAACCATTTAGAACTTAAACAAAAATAATAAAATGAATAATAAAATGGGGGTTCAA
This sequence comes from Elopichthys bambusa, assembly GCA_037101425.1. Lineage (NCBI taxonomy): Eukaryota > Metazoa > Chordata > Actinopteri > Cypriniformes > Xenocyprididae > Elopichthys > Elopichthys bambusa. The sequence goes on along the minus strand of CM074436.1, from coordinate 5,229,385 downwards.
ATTAGGGGTCCAAACAACATTAGACTCCACTGACCTTACGGACAAAAAACATCTCTTTTGTGTTAACGCACCTTCATCTACTTTAATTTCAGTTCACGCATCTTCTGGGAGACAATGAGAACAGCCTGTACATTTTTGTCAGAGCCACTTTAACTGTGCCGGCAATGTCAGTATTGTCTTTCCAGCCGCTGCGCCTGAAGCCAGACCCCTACGCCTGACTTCTGAGTTAAAGTACTTGATGCAGTGAAACCTCCCACTGCATTCAACTCAACCTCAAGCTAAAGTATTTCAGAAGCAATTTAGATTCATGGGAAATGTCTTTTCGCTGTGAAATGTGAGGGTGCGAGGGAGAAAAGCCCCCAGACCCTTTTGAAGTGGAGGCAGTCACCATCGCTGTGCACTTTGGGGCGTCAGCATGGGTCTCGCTGCGTGACGCATTCACTGTGCTCACCTTTCATGTCTCTATGTGCGCCTGCAGTGATTAGAGCCGCTGAGTAGTTAAAATGCTTTCAGTACTGACTGCAAAGAGAGAGAGAGAGAGAGAGAGAGAGAGAGAGAGAGAGAGAGAGAGACTTAAAAAACATTTTGTAGGGAAATGAGAGATAGCTACTGCAAGACAAGATGGTTTACAGGCATGCCCAGTGAATTAACAATAATGAACAAAAAATAATGGCATGTTTATTAGAAGCCATTATGCTTAAATATACAGTGTAGAAACGTCTGTTTAAAACAGACCTGGAAAACAAAAGTGCAGGTTATTAAATAAATATTTACCTAAAAATGAAACTTATGTCATCATTTTGGCCATATTCCAGGATGACAATACCAAGATTCATTAGGCTCAAATTGTGAAAGAATGGTTGGGAGGGAGCATGAAGAATCATTTTCACACATGAATTGGCACCTCTGAGTCCAGACCTTAAAATCATTGAAAGTCTTTGGGATGTGCTGGAGTAGACTTTACAGAGTGCTCACCTATTGCATTGTCAATACAAGATCTTGACCAAAAATTGATGCACCTCTTGATGGAAATAAATGTTGTGATGTTATTTTTATCAAGAGGTGCATCAATTTTTGTTGGGGTCCAATATTCCTTATTTTGTCTTGTTGCATTATCTTATTTCTTATTTTCTAACAGCCATTTTATAGCATAAAATTACATTATAGAGAGAATTTTACAATCTATTTTAGAATCTCAAATGCGCCATTGACATTAATTGATTTGGATTATCTGTTATATGGGTCATTGACGAATACGTTTTTTTAAGATGGTAGTTCATTCTGATAGGTGTTTAGATGGTAGTTTATTCTGATAGGTGTTTAGATGGTAGTTTATTCTGATAGGTGTGTTGAGAGGACAAGATGTGCTTTTGTACACCCATTATTTAGATTGCAGTACATCCTGAAAGGTGTTTAGATGGTAGTTCATCCTGAGAGGTGTTTTGAGCTGACAAGATGTGCTTTCTTACATCCATTATTAAGATGGTAGTTCATTCTGATAGTTGTTTAGATGGTAGTTTATTCTGAGAGGTGTTTAGATGGTAGTTCATTCTTAGAGGTGTTTAGATGGTAGTTCATTCTTAGAGGTGTTTAGATGGTAGTTCATTCTTAGAGGTGTTTAGATGGTAGTTCATTCTTAGAGGTGTTTAGATGGTAGTTCATTCTTAGAGGTGTTTAGATGGTAGTTCATTCTGAGAGGTGTTTAGATGGTAGTTTATTCTTAGAGGTGTTTAGATGGTAGTTCATTCTGAGAGGTGTTTAGATGGTAGTTTATTCTTAGAGGTGTTTAGATGGTAGTTTATTCTGAGAGGTGTTTAGATGGTAGTTCATTCTTAGAGGTGTTTAGATGGTAGTTCATTCTGAGAGGTGTTTAGATGGTAGTTTATTCTTAGAGGTGTTTAGAGCTGACAAGATGTGCTTTTTTACATCCATTATTAATATGGTAGTTCATACTGAGAGGTGTTTAGATGGTAGTTCGTTCTGATAGGCGTTTAGATGGAAGTTCATTCTGAGAGGTGTTTTGAGAGGACAAGATGTGCTTTTTTACACCCATTATTTAGATTGTAGTTCATCCTGAGAGGTGTTTAGATGTTAGTTCATTCTGAGAGGTGTGTTGAGAGGACAAGATGTGCTTTTTTACATCCTTTATTAAGATGGTAGCACATTCTGAGAGGTGTTTAGATGGTAGTTCATTCTTAGAGGTCTTCAGATTGTAGTTCTGAGAGGTGTTTAGATGATAGCTCATTCTTAGAGGTCTTCAGATTGTAGTTCATTCTGAGAGGTGTTTTGAGAGGACAAGATGTGCTTTTTTACGCCCTTTATTAAGATGGTAGTTCATTCTGAGAGGTGTTTAGATGGTAGCATATTTTGAGAGGTCTTTAAATGGTAGTTCATTCTGATAGGTGTTTAGATGGTAGCACATTCTGAGAGGTGTTTAAAAGTTTGGTAGGGAAAAATATTGACGCTGGTAATTTAGTTCAATAGCACTAGTATATAGAAAAGTATTTTTCCCTACCAAACTTTTAAATTTGCATGGACAAATATTAAAATTTCTACCTATAGTACCATAGGAATGCTGTTGTCTCACCATGTAAAAATAATTTTCTAAATAGCTTGGAACTACATTATTAACAATTTTTATGCGTCATATCCAAAAACAAAAAAAAAAACACCCTTTTTTTCACAGTCAATAAACCCAACTCCTTAAATAATTTGCTATGCAAATGTGTTCGAGAATGCACTTTTAAAATTATTCTAACTAATTTATTTTGAGCCTTTTGCAATTTATCTTTCATACCTTGAGAACAACTACTATACCAAAAGGAGGTAGCATAATAAAAATGGGGTTGAATCAAGGCTCTTGCCAACAATTTTAAGGACTGAACATCCAAAAAATCAGCAAGCCTAGCTAAAAACCTAATTTTACCACATATTTTTGTAAATACCTTTCTAGCCATAAAATCACCTGATAATGTATCTATTAAACAACCCAAATAATTTACTACATTTTTTGCCTCTATTTCCGTATTGTTGACCTTAATCAAAAAAGTATCATCCTTATTTAATTTCATTTTAGATGCAAAGAGAATGGCCTCAGTTTTACCTGCATGTAAGGAAATCTTATTATCTAAAAACCATTTGGACATCTCTTGTAGCTGTAAAGTCATTGATTCCTCTAAGACCCCCTTATCATGATGAAACACTAAAACTGCTGCATCATCAGCATAAAGAAAAATGCTGCTTTAAGGTCAGTTATATATAAAAGAAAAAATAAAGGACCTACAATACTCCCTTGAGGAACTCCACAATTAATAAAGGACTAGAAAATATACCCTTAATGTCGACACTCTGGCTCCTATCATCCAGGTAGGACTGAACCCACCTGAGTGATTTCTCATCAAACCCAACAGCCTTTAACTTGTACAATAAAATTGTGTGGTCTACGGTGTCAAATGCCTTCTGAAGGTCCAACATAACCATCCTACAAAATTTGCCATTGTCAACCGCTGTCCTTATTTTATCTGTCATATATAATATACAAGTTTTATTCTGAGAGGTGTTTAGATGGTAGTTCATTCTTATAGGTGTTTTGAGCTGACAAGTTGTGCTTTTTTACATCCATTATTAAAAGTGTAAAATAAACAAAACAAAAAAACATCATGGATATATAATTCATTTTAAAGTTTCGTGAAGTGTTAACAATGAGATTATGTGGTTTTAATCAATTAACACTGCTTTTGAGATTTTTTACAAGATGGACAAAATTTGTCGCCAAAAAAGTCATTCGGTTTAACTAAAATTTTGGTTTTACTGAATGACACTTTTGGTTCTATCGAATGACGATATTTTCAAACAATGCTAACAGACTGATATCTAGTTAGCTAGCTAGCAAAAGGACAATCAAACATTTTATATTTAGTACAAGTTTTTAAAATATTACAACATTTTCCATGTTTTATAACGGTTGTACCAAATGACCTGATGTTTCGGGACATGTGTATGAGCAAGTGAAAACATTAACTTTTCAGATAGTTAAAAGAGAGTTAGTTACTTTGCTTCATGACCATGTGGTCCTTTGCAGGTGTCTCTGAATGATGTCACATCCTGTCACATGATATTGGCCGCATTCAAAATGGTCCCTTTAGACCGTTTTATTCTTACCTTTAAAGTCTGAAATGTCCATGCAGTATAAACTCGATTGTACAGTCGGCAATACAAGGATGCTCAACGCTAGAGATGTAAACAGGTCGCGTACTGCGTTTATCCAATCAATGACACTGACACCGCAAATATGCAGATAAGAATATTAACCGAGGGTTTAAGAATGTACAATGTGAAACATCAGCTTATGAACCAGAATATGAACCAAAATAGATGATGACCTGAAAGTAATAACTAAAATAACAAAAATAATAATTAAATATATGATCCAAACAACTATATTCCAAGTATTCTGAAACCGTATGATAGCTTTGTGTGAAAATTTATAGAATATATAATGAGCCATATGGATTCATTTTATGTTTTTTTTTGGGAACTGTTCTTTTAAAGAAATAACTGCAAGTATTTAGGTGCCAAGCACCGGCATTTTCACACATGGTTAAATTAATCCAGCCTGAGTGAAAGAATGAGTGTGTTTTTGGAAATCCTTGTGTGGGAGGGAAAAGGGGAGTTTGAGATGCAGCAAAGGCAGGAAACAGCAGCCGCAATTTGTAAATGCAAATTCAGCTCAGTTGAGCATGTACCCACTGCTGAAAAGAAAACTGTGTGTGTGTGTGTTAAGGGAGGAGAGTATAGGGATGTTCATGCGTCATTCGGAAGAGAAAGAGAGTGTCTGTGAATCAGTAGAGTTAGTAGGGAGGGGGTCTCGTTTGAGCAAGCAGATGAAAACGCATTTAATTTTAATTATCTGAGTTTTACACTCGAAGTCTGTTAATTTTTTTTCTTATGGATATTATAAAAAGATGAAATAATCATTATTTTGACATTTAAATATGGATTTAGAAAAACAAGACAAAATGTGAATAAAATGAGGTCAACCGCATTAAAAGCAGCTGTAAAAGCATGTCTCTAAAGAGTGTGTCAGGAAAATTGTTCGGATGTGAAAGAGAACATGCAAATATGTATCAGAAAGAGACATGGGCAGACTGGAAATATACTGAAAAGCAAATGACAGGAGAGGAAAGCATGCACCTAGAGGTGTTCTCAATGGAATGGAAGAGAACAAAAAAGCATATAATTGTTATTTACACAGCTTGCATCCATACACAAATACAGACATTCATACATACAGATCTAGGGATGGACCTATAAATGGCTCAAAGCTTTTATAAAATGGTGGCAAATGCAAAATTATTCAAAACACCAATGTGAAATAATACACTTGATTAATAATGAGCACAATAAACAAGTGGTACTACAAGTGATATAGTTCATTACTTCTATAATAATAGATTTCAATTGATTTCTGAAACAGTTGTATGTATATTGTGGCACACACTACCATCCAAAGGTTTGTGGTCAGTTTTTAAATAATTTTTTATTCATTTATTCTTTAATTCATTTAGTCAAAAGTGACAGTAAAGACATTTATAACTTTACAAAAAATTTCCATTTCAAATAAAGGCTGTTCTTTTGAACTTTCGGTTCATCAAAGAATAGTGAAAATGAATGTATTACAGTTTCTACAAAAATATGAAGCAGCACAACTGTTTTCAACACTGATAATAATCAGAAATATTTCTTGAGCAGCAAATCAGCATATTAAGGTGTGTTCACGCCACCTCGTAATTCCTGTAGTTACGAGATTCTAGCTTGTAAAAAGCGTTCACGTCCTCGTAGAGCTCGCAATTACAGCTTGTAAGCTGGGAGTTTTCTGAAAGCTCCCAGGTGTACCACGTGGCCGCTATACCACCTGACCGCTGAAGGTTCATTTAGGTGTTGATAGTGGTGCCATAGAAATGCATAATTCCCAGTCCAAGGACGTGAACAGCTCCGAATATAACATCACGTGTTATCATCTCAGGATTCCGGTAAATACGAGGTGGCGTGAATGCAGCAATAGAATGATTTCTGAAGGATCATGTGACACTGAACACTGGAGTAACGATGCTGAAAATTCAGCTTTGATCACAGGAATAAATTATATATATTTAAATATATTCAAATATTATTTAAATAATATTTCACAATACTTCTCGTTTTACTGTATTTTGGATCAAATAAATGCAGCCTTGGTGAGCGACTTATTTAAAAATCTTTTCGATCCCAAACTTTTGACAGATAGTGTACTGTATATCTTTAAACATGGCTCCTCCAATCAGATTTCAGAGCCAGAACTGTCCATTTTATACTAAAACCTCACTATCAGTTTAAACTTTGGACACACTTAAATGAATTTATGTTTGTCATGATTTTAAAAACCTATGTAACTCATGTAAAACATTTAAATGGATGATTTGTACCTGAACTTCTTCAATACTGTTTGAAAAGCATCCCAAGATGCACCTCATGAAGTTGGTTGATGACATTTGTGTCACTAAATCATTCCTATATTTCCATGTGTTATTTCACAGTCTTCATAACTTAATATTACCATATAAAATTTAGAAAACAGTCATAATAAAGAATGAATATATATGTGTATAGCTTTGACTGATAGAAGAGCAGGACATGCAGCTTGACTTTAGATGTCTAGAGGCCGCTGACACAGAGTGATCCATCAGCAGCCCCTGAGGACACATTTCCCACCCATCAACTGCAGCTCCAGTCAGTCGCTTTGCTGCGGTCAACGTCCATGATGGTGTTCATGCTGCGGCGGTCGTACAAATGCGAGCCGACACTTCCAGCACATTTAGTTGTGGCCTCTCCTATCTGACATCATCCATAATGGACAGCACTCCTCTGAAGGACAGAGACTCTGGGAATGAGTCAATGACAAGGATGTCCAAGAGGACAAAAAGGACACAAATAAATTAAAAGTATTCATGTTTGCTTAAGTGTTTTGAAAAAAAAAAGCTTTTAACATTTTAGTCAATATTTTACAAAATGCTTGATTTACTAACTTGATAAAAGATAATTGATACTGCCTTTTAAATTCCAATTAACAGGAGCAAATATGGCAGGAAGTAGAATAAATATGAACTTCAAATTCAAAACTCTAGTTTTTAGAAAAGCAAAATGTGAGATAGATAGATGATAGATAGATAGATAGATAGATAGATAGATAGATAGATAGATAGATAGATAGATAGATAGATAGATAGATAGATAGATAGATAGATAGATAGATAGATAGATAGATAGATAGATGACGGATAGGTTAGCATCATTACCTCAGTCTTCAGTGTCACATGATCCTTCATAAATCATCCTAATATATCTAATATTCATATTGTGATCTTTTTTTTGTCAGGAGGAATGTTCAAGAGAACAGCATTTGTTTAAAGTAGAAATCTTTTGTAACATTATAAAGAGTAAAAATCTTACTGACCTGACCATTTGGAAAGTGACCTTTCATATGACCATCATATGAGAGTGAAGTGGAAAAAAAGAGTCTATAACTACCTAAATAAAAAAATAAATACAAAGTTTTTTTTTCTTTTTCTGTAGAATGTCTAGATACTAATCCATCACATAAAAAAAGAACAAAAACTAACCAACCATCAAGCAAAAGACAGGAACAGAGCACATCTAAAAGTGTGTCATTTTCACAGATTATCTAAACCCAGCACCACCAGCGTCTTTTATGCTCTGGTGCCTTTGGTTTTTTAGACTTTTTGAGCTTTCAGATGCTCACGGACATCATTTATCATTATATGGTAATTGTCGTCACCATATTTGATCCGTGACCACACAGAGGACTTCAAAAGCCACATGACAGCACACCCACCTGCGACAAGAGCGCAAAAGAGAAGCCGGCCGACCATGAGCAGAATAGTAACCCACTCTTCTTATCTGAAAATCTTTTGCGCTCTTCTCACCAAGCAAAATGTCCTCGTTATGTGCCCTCATTAGCTGCTCTAAACACCCACACGACTCGACTTAAACACACCCACATGTATAAAAAGGAACCCAAATTGTCCTAGAGCTCTAATGCCTGCACAATGTGTGTGTGTGTATACGGCGGCAAAGAAAGAAAGACGAGGCCTTTTTGAAGAGATGTGACTCAGGCGGCGCTCGGGTCTGATCCGTCTCTCTGATCCCTGCCCAAGCTTTGACACGACTGATGAAACCGTTAAAACAGCCGGCTGCAACTGAGCTCAGTTAACCTCGCTGAGTGGGTCTCCAACCAGGAAGTCATCCTTCACACTCGACTAGCAGAGTTTAGACACTTTGGGTGTTTGGTGGGCCCTGGACAATAAGCATAAAACACAACCGCACTTTGTTTTGACATAAAAATAGAACTTTGATGCACACGATAGAATAATTAAGTATCTTTTAATGCAAAACTCAAAGACTCCCTAGTGCTTGAGCTGAGCCTCAAAGGCCCAGTGCATTTTAATATTAATATTATGCCTTTAATAAAAAAAAAGTTAACAATACTCAAAGGTGCATCCTTTTTCACATACTTCTGCATTTTTCTACACCATTTCACAGTAGAAGAACAAAAGTGTTTAGAGTGTAGCATGTACTGGATGATAATAATTTCATACAGAGAAATAAATGAAAACATTTGCTAATTAAGTTCAAAAGCACCCAATTTCAAAACACAGCACATGCACACACACACACACACACACGCACACACACACACACGCACACAAAATACTGGAGTAAGACGACACTGTACCTGGGGTGAATAGCTAATTTTTCAAAATATTTAAAATACACTTGATTCTATATATATATATATATATATATATATATATATATATATATATATATTTTTTTTTTTTTTTACAGTTTAATTACTGAATGATGTCAAGCAAATCAAACAACAGAATCCCTGTCAAAAATACACATTTGGGTTACACTATACTGTATAATTATATAAATTATACATAGGCTTATATTTTTGTATTAATAAACTATGTGCATGTGACTAACATGACTAACATGTACATCTAATTAGGAAAATGATTATTATTACAATAATGAATTATTAATTGTAATTTTACATATTATTATTATAACTATATGAATTGTAATAAAAATAAATAAATAACCAGAAGCATCATCTCTGGTTAAAAATCCAAATTAATATGGGTCATCTTACCACAAGGGTAAAAAAAACTCCAGAAAAAAATCATCTTACTGGTTAAAAAACCTAATTATTAATGGGTCATCTTACCACAAGGGTCTAACTTTATAATTCACATACATACATACATATTTAAATAAATAAATAAATGAATACATACATACATCAATATTTTACAGTGACCAAAACCTGAAAACTGTTCAGATCTCCTACTTAATTCTGATATGTGATTAATTAATTGTGTAATTAGTTTAAAATGTTTCATAACTAGTCCCAAATACAAGAATAAGTAGCCTACTTCCCTTTGTTTCCCCCACCATATAATTTGCAAACCTGACAGAGAAAAGTATCTAAATAAATAATTTCCAGCACTTAAATACTGCAGTATTATATTACAAAACGAAAACCCCGACATGTCATATCACTTCCTAACAGTGCAGTTTCACCAGGCAACAAAGGCATTTTGACATTTTTTCCCACTCCCTCGTTCTGCTACTCCCCCGGAAAACATCCAACATATTTGAAAGAATGCTCTTATCCTGTTCCCATCATCTCCTCGTATTGAGCCGAACACCTACCGCATGCCTTTCAACGCCCAAACCCAGAGAGCGATGGATACTACACCACTGGTGACCGGACTGTGCAGAAAAACACAGAAAGGGACTCTGGCAGCCATCTGTGATTAGACACGCAAGCCAGGCCTCAAGATGAAAACGCTGTGACATTTTCCCATCTCTCAGTCAGTTCAGAAGATTTCATAAAGCCTCAGACTTTCGGTTGGTAGTATGTGCTTGAAGGACACAGAGTATTGGTAAAACTGACCAGACAATTATTAATCACACTCTGGATTACGCTAGTTTCTTTGGTTGCTGTTCACTCAATATGCTTCAGTTTAGCATAATGCATCATGCATGCAGGATTCTATTTGGGCTCTCAAAGTCAAACTTAATGTCTGAAAGTTTCCATCCAAGTATTTTTGTGCACATTCTGGGATATTGCATAAAAATAAACACTGGATGGAAATGCCAAGATGCGCATAAAATCTAAAAATGCGCATAAAAAATTGAGGCGGATACAATTTTTTATCCAAGAAGAAGACATGCCCATAAAATTAGATGGAAACACAACTGAAAACCAATGGACTAATTTCATTAAAAAGCATCTCAAATGTTGGTTTGATCATTCTGACATGCCAGAGGGAGGCAAACTCATTATCAAAATGTGTGGTTTAATTCCCCCCCAGAAGCGTCTCATATTGCGTTCCCAAACACCAGCCATCCGAACGCAAGAGAACATGACAACGTTTATTGTGTTTTGTCTGCCACTCTGAGGTGCAAAGTCATGTATGATATATAAAAAAAAGACTTACAGTTTCATCCCCGACTGCAGCAACTTCCATTTTTATACAGATATTTTGCGCAATTTCCCAGGAAGTGAGGATTTTGTTTTCACATGGGATGGAAACGGAGCTTTTTTGCGAATGTTTTATGCAATATTCCAATTTTATGCATAAGTTACATTCTAAGTTTGTTTTATTATGTTCTATTATATCTGCAATGACATTCATGCATTAAAAAAAAAAAAAAAAAAAATCGCAGTTTACTCTGTATGCCACCATGCGTACAGTATATAATGCAACATGCGTACAAACAGAAAGCAACATAAAGTGATATAATGTGACAACGGTCATAAAATAATAAATAAAGTTTACAGGCACATAAATTGACAGCAACATTAATATTTACATAAAACCCAGATGTTTTCTCATGAATAATACAAACAAATCTCAAGTCAAGTCAAGTCAAGTCACCATTATTTATATAGCGCTTTTTACAATGTAGATTGTGTCAAAGCAGCTTTACAGTGATAACTGGTACATTATTTTGGCTGCACAGCAGCTCGTAAGGAATAGTGTCAATGCAGGCAGATCAAAGCACTGTTGGATATCAAATGTCAATTGTCAATTGTCAAGTGTCCCCAACTAAGCAAGCCAAAGGCGACAGCGGCAAGGAACCCAAACTCCAACAGGTGACATCGGGTGGCAAACAGGTGTTAAAATGGAGAAAAAACCTTGGGAGAAACCAGGCTTAGTCGGGGGGCCAGTTCTCCTCTGGCGAACAGTGCTTTGTTACGACTCAGGCTGCTATCATAAGTCAGATATGATCGCAACATTCAAAGTGTTTAATTCAGTTCCATCCAGTTGAGGATCGTATTCATCACACCGGTATGGACGGTTGTTGAGGAGATGTGCCACTGGTTGTCATGTTGATGAGGCCTTCATAGTGGATGATCTAGTTGACTCAATCTCTGCAGATACTTCAGGGCTGTGTTGTGGTTGTGTCATGGTGCAGGTCCTCGATCTCACCCGGATACGGCCCGGATCCGGCTGACTACGGTAAACCTCGGGATAAACAGAAAGACTAATATTAGCGTAGATGCCATTCTTCTTCTGATGTAATGAGTACATCTGGTGTTATTGGAAGTGTTCCCGGTTCCGGCTGACCTAATTTATGCAGCCTAATAATCCTTTAACGGATTTGAAAAAATAAATTGATAATGTGTTATGTGTATGCCAGGTTAAAGAGATGTGTTTTTAGTTTAGATTTAAACTGACAGAGTGTGTCTGCTTCCCGAACAATGCTAGGAAGATTGTTCCAGAGTTTAGGTGCCAAATAGGAGAAGGATCTACCACCTGCAGTTGATTTTGATATTCTAGGTATTATTAGCTGGCCTGAATTCTGAGATCGTAATAGACGCGAAGGACTATAATGCATTAAGAGCTCGCTCAGGTACTGGGGAGCTAAACCATTTAGTGCTTTGTAGGTAATTAGCAAGATTTTAAAATCTATACGATGTTTAACAGGAAGCCAAAAGCCTCATGAAATGTGACATCGGATGATAAAGGGTTTACAGAATCTTCTACAACAAGGTTTCAGTGGCACATGGGAAAACGCCGTTGGTGCGACGTTTCCTTGCGAGACCATGCAGTTCAAAGAAACCAAGACGAGGAAAAATGAGAGTGGGTCATTCTCTTCAACGGATTGAGAAATGATGGCAGTGCATCCGAAGGCTAGGCCTCTTCAGTCCATATGCCTGCCAGCAGGAATGATGAGTTATGCCTTTAATCTAGTTTGCCAGGGATTGATGCTTGAGCCCGTGCAAGTGCATCTTGGCTAGCGGAAGCGGCTTTGACCTCTCTTTCTTACTTTAGAGGAACGATCCTGTACGGTTTGAGAACGAGGTTAAGAGAGCTACATAAAGAGAAGGGGAAGAGAGAGCGAGATAATTGGAGGAAGTGTATGGACATCAAGTAGAAAGGAGAAAAGTAAGAAATGAAGCATGCATTCTTAAGGGGAAAAAGGAAGAACTCTGCGGGGCTGTAGCTGTCATTGGGCTTGATGAAAGCCTTGGTTGCCGTATTACACGAATTACGTAGTACATGTATTCCAACCTTTCTCATACTTCCTGCCGTAATCCATGCGTTTAGTATTCAAAGCCTCTTTGACTTGTGACAACTTCAAATTCCAACCAGGAAGGATTAGAAACAGAAAATGGCTTATGGCACCACATAAATCATTTCCTTTAGCGTTCTCACATTTGTTTTTTGTTTTTTTCATCCTACACTTGGAGATCTTTCATGCAACTTTATTATAGATCTGCATAGTTGCTGTACTTTAACACAATTCTCTAAATGCAAAAAAACAGCAGTAAATGTTTTTTGTGTCTTTAAGGGGACCTATAATGCACCTTTTACTAGATGTACACCTTTTACAAGATGTAATATAAGTGTGTGGTGTCCCCAGAATGTGTCTGTGAAGTTTCAGCTTAAAATACCCCACAGATCATTTATTATAGCTTGTCAAATTTGCCTATTTGGGTGTGAGCAAAAACACAGCATGTGTGTGTGTGTCCCTTTAAATGCAAATGAGCTACTGCCCCCGCTTTCCAAAAGAGCAAAAGTTGCTCAACAACAACAAGGCCGGAGAATCTCACGCAGCCAAAATGACGATCATCAGTAACGGTGTTCAGCTTACATTGTTCAAACCAAAACGAGGCTCAGGAAGAAGTTACAACTTTTAGAATGTATCTGGATGTTTCTAAATGGTTAGTGAAAAAATTTAAGTAGTTGCTGTGGAGTTGATTAAACTCATCGACTAGCATGTGCCGTCATGTTTATCTTTTGTGCAAATCCAATGTAGAATTGACCCTCGTTTGTGAAGTAGTCCGGCGTAAAATGACGGCATGGTAACAACACTCTACTACAAGAACTCTTCCTCTTCTCTAAAGTAGCTCAACATGGCCTCACCCCCTTTGTTGCATGTTCCTGGGGGCAGGGTTTATGGAAATTTTGGGGTTTGTGATATCACCAGCACAGGAAGAAGCTCGTTGTAGTCCCTACCAGCCGTTTGTTATAGTCTCTATATCTCCCTTTGCATTGAACTTTGAGCATCGTAACTTTGCAGATGTTGTTTATGCTCAAACAGCAACATTACACACTAACTAAAGTTGAAAAGTGAAATAATAATCAAGGACCCCTTTAATTACATCACTCGAAGATGACAAATAAATGATGACTCAAGTCTACATATATGACATCAGAAAAAGACTTGAAATATAGCGGTGAAGTCACATGGACTACTTTTATAGTACCGTTATGGTGCTTTTTGACCTTTTTAAAGCTTGACAGTCACAGTATGTTTTCATTCTATGGAACAGCCTAAATGTGCTAAACATCTCCTTTTCTGAAGAACATAAAAAAAGAAAAAGAAAATTTGGTTCAGAATTACATGACAGAATTAATATATTTTAGTAAAAACTAAAAAACCATTAAAAAACCCTCTAAAGCAAAGACATGTGCTGAGCAGTACTAAAAACACATTTTATTTTAAACCCAGAAGACTGTGATGACAGATTACACCTAATTTTTTTTATTCAAAGTCCTTTCATTTTTTACATGCTTGACAGATTGGTCTTCTTCAGTTTGAAAAGAGGAAGGGGACAGCAAACTAAAATTTAGTACAGAAAAACTTCAATTATTTTCAAGCCTTACATTTCTATCATAAATAATTAAATGACTATTTTTGGATTTTTATGATTAACCAGAATAATTAAGGAATTAAGACTCTAATCAATAATTTGCATATGCCATTGTTCTAAATTCCTTTTTTTTTTTTTTATAGACAAAAGATACATTAGCTTTTTTTTTTTCTATGGAATGGCATTTGGCTCTGACGATACTTTTAATATAAGCATCCTCCCATTGCTATAAAGAGAGAGAGAGCGAGAGAGAGAGAGAAACAAGGGTTGCTTAATGAGCAAAGGCTTTCACAAGCCCATTATTAAAGACTTGGAGAGATGAGGACTTTTTACAATTACAAGACTCCCACTTATCTTGTCTGGGCAGACTCCACTGAGGGAAGAGAGAGAGGAAAAGCTGTCCACTAAGCTAACAATTACTGTTGCTCCAGTTTGCTTATAAGAGTGAGCGCCGATTACTTGCTGATGCAAACGGCTTTGGCCTTTGTCAGTGCCAAGTTCTTTCCAGGCACTGTAACGTACTGTCTCCATTAAGTGTTTGTTATAAACAAACTGTGTTAATGTCCAGTGGTGGCTGGTTTACATGAGGAGATACTTATGCTGCCTTCACGTGCAGTCGGAATTATAGTAAATACGAGTTCCCTTGTTAAAAATTGGTCATGAGCGCCCTCTCTCAAGTCGTATATACCACTGGGAAGCTCGGGGATAATTTTGATACCCAAGTTCCCGAGTTGGGCAGGCCCTAACTTTTAAATACGGTAGAGAGGAGAACGATTGCTAATGCGACTGGTGTTCTTTATTAGTTTTTTCCACAATAGCTACATTGCTTTTTTTTGTCATTGGGTGGCGGTGTCTGTGCGAAGGGTCAATTGTCAGCAAGCTGACTATCTAGATACTGCTGTGATTGTTTATATGGTTGTCAACGAATAGGAAGCTAAATACAATTTTGCCTTTAATAAGAAATAGGCAAGAATAAACCTGGTGTCCTCCATTCGTTACTATAACAAAGCACTTGAATGGGACAAATCACTAATTCAAAAGTGGGAAGTAGGAAATTTCAGATAGCACATAAAGGCAGCATTATGCCTATAGGGTCCAAAATGAACTTTTAGCCTTATCTCGGAAAAAAAAGAAGAAGAAAAAAACATAACATACATTTCATGACATATATTTCTTATTTATTTTCATTTTGATATAAAAACAGTATACATTTTTAAAATGTAAAATTAGCTTCTTAGACAAAGTTTTGAAGGTAAATGTTCTGCTGAGGTAAATACTCAACTTTAATAAGCCGTCTGTATATCTTTGATTTGGTTGTCACAATAAAACAGCAAGAGTTAGACTTCCATCCTTATGTTGCAGTATAAATAACATATTAAGTTGTGATTAAAGTTAAAAATCAACAGGCAAGCAAACAAAAATAAGCAAGCTAATATACTGTATCTATTATATTAATTTAAGATATGAATAGAAATATAAATGCACTGCTTTTGGAATACAACTATTAAATGAATGATTCAATGACTCACACATAAAGACACTTGTTTAGTTTCTAATTGAATTTGCGTTTGCGTTTCAAATCAATTGAATGAATGATTTCATGACTCACGCAATGACTTTTTTCTTGAAAATAAAGTGTTTTTGAACAAATCAGTTCAATTAATGTTTTAAAGACAGTCATATTTTGTTCCTGATTGAATTTGTTGTTTTTGAGGGAATTGGTTTAATATCTCGTTTCAATGACTTGCTCTTAAAGGATTCACCCAAAAATGAAAATTGTGTCATTAATTAATCACCCTCATATCCTTCCACACCCATAAGACCTTCGTTCATCTTTGGAACAAGATTAAGATATTTTTGATGAAATCCAAGAGGTATATGACTCGTCCATAGACAGCAATGTAATCAACACTTTCAAAATTCATAAAGGTACTAAAGACATTGTTAAAACCGTCGACATAACTGCAGTGGTTCAACCTCAATTTTATGAAGAATACTTTATGAGAATACTTTTTTGTGTGTCTGAATGCCGACTCATTGTTGGCCGGCTCCTGCATCAGCATTACACTGCTCACGTCTGCAGCTTTGGCCAATACTGAGTTATATACTTCTCTTCATCAAAAATATCTTAATTTGTGTTCTGAAGATGAACGAAGGTCTTATGGGTGTGGAATGACATGAGGGTGAGTAATTAATGACAGAATTTTCATTTTTGGGTGAACTAACCCTGCAAGACTGTCACTTGTCACTACCTACTGTCGTAAAGATGTAACTTGCAGAAAAATTCAATAGAAACTGTCTAACTAACTGTATGTTGCACAAAATAATATAGATAATAATATCAGTTAGAATATATGTTTCAATGGTGAATCATTAAGTATTACAAGACAAAAAAGCTGGGTAGTGCTGTAGTTGTGGTACTGAAGAGCATAAATGGTAGAAGTGGTACATTAAAGCAAGCTGTCTCCTGGTAGAAAATGTACAACTTGGGGTGACCTGAGCCACCCTGTGAATCTCTGATTATAGGTGTCGAACTCTTATTTACTGTCAAGATGTTACCTTACTTTGAGGTCAAGATGCAACGCTAAGAGAGGTATACATTACTGAAACGTCCTGTGAGCACTGACAAAGAGCTGGTACATAGAATGCTAACTGCAAATAATAAAATACAAACTATGGAGGATGATGTGAACTAACAGCAACTTGCTAAAAATCATTGCTTGTGAAGGAAACAGCTGGTTATTACATGCCAACTGTATTCACCAAGACGCTTTGCACTTGAAAGCCACGACATGACTGACAGGTTTTATTTTGTTCTCTAATGCTTTCTCTCTATTTGTCGTCCTCTTTTAGAGGAAGGTGGCATGCATTTCCCCACAGACAACAGAGATATGTCAGGTGTGCAGCTATAACGATCGATTAGGATTGGACAACTGCACGATTGCATTTGCTCCAAGTGTATCCGGTTTGTGTCAGGAAATGCAACTCTCTGCCCCAGGTGTTGGTCGCAATGCTTCGGCTCAGTGTCAAGACCATTAAAGAGAAGAAAGGATAACCGTCAAATCAGTGCACCACAGCAAATGGGGGATTCAAGCTGTGCCTTTTCCTCCTCAAATGCCTGGCATATACTTGAAAGCCTTCCAATGTATAATGATGAGCTTTTCAGGCAACAAGATTGACAGGTTTGCTGCTTTGAACATTTGATTTGTAGGTTCAGCATTAGTAAACCAGGATTACCCTCTGTTTCTACTTCGCCACCTAAGTGGATATGAAAGACAGCGGCGCAGTCTTGCTAATTGCTTGTAATTGACCAGAGTAAATCGATCAGAGTCTTGATTTGGTTTGCTGAAGGGCTTGAGAAAGGTTTAAGGGTATGTTTGGAAAGGCTGTCTTCACCATCTGCCAATCTCTCTAACGATTTTGGCTTCCCTGCAAAAGCCTTAATATAACCCTTACCGTGCAGTTCTGCAGAAGTCCATCAGCTCACAGAGAGATCTGGGCTGGAATCCACTTAGCACAATCTAGCCATTACACATAGATCAACAGTGATTATTTGAAGAATTACCACCTGTAGTGCATCTGTGCGAAAGGATATTCAATGGTAACAGTTTTAAAATGCATTAGATATTTCTGCAAATATTACACTGTTGGTGGTGTTTGCTAAGGCAAGTGTCACTATTACCATTGATAATATTAGTAGTCATTTAATCAAACCCAACACTAAAGGTTAAACTTTTACTCTTATCCCAATCATGCAGTTTGTGGAAAATCATCCAAAACACCCCAGCAACAGCTTCGCAACAATCAAAAATATTCTACCAACACCATATAAATGCTCTAGAGAAAAATCCAGAACAAACTACGGTCTAAAAATATCCAAACAATATCCAGAACTCCCCAGAAACAACCTAGAAACACCCTCAGAACACACTAGCAACAATCAAGAATATTTTATCAACTTCAAAATGATGTAGCAACCATCCAGAACATTCTTGCAACTGCCTAGTAACACCCTAACATAACGCCAATGAGTTTGCATGGGCAACTACCACTCACATCGTCCATAAAAATCTACACTCTAAAAAAATGCTTGGTTAAAAACAACCTAAGTTGGGTTGAAAATGGACAAACCCAGCGATTGGGTTAAATGTTTGCCCAACTTGCGGGGCAGTTTTATTTAACCCAGCTATTGTTTAAAAATTACTATATGGCTGGCTTAAAATGAACCCAAAGTATGTTGGAAATTAACATTATTATTAATAAGTTTAATGACTAATAATTAAACAATAAACATGTATTAAATTGCTTATTAATAAATGTTCACCTTTTGATTATTATTGTAGCCTCTAGTAATTATGTGTCTGATTTTTAATTCCCAACCTATTTTGGGTTCATTTTAAGCCAGCCATATAGTAATTTTTAAATAGCTGGGTTAAGTAAAACTGCCCAGCTCATTGGGCAAACATTTAACCCTAGTTAGGTCTACTGTGCTGAGCCATATGCTTACAATGTTGAGTTATAGCTATTGTTGAAGATGACTTCTAAAATATCGTGAAACAAAATGTCAATAATTTGGAGCCTCATGCTTCATAGCTCCCTAGTGGCTTCTGTCACCTCAAGTTGGTTCGTTGAGTTTCCACCATCACACCGTGTCAATCAATTTAGTGCCAAGCGATTATTTTCAGCCGTGACTGACTGAATGCATGCACAGCAAGATGGGAGAGGAGGACACAGAATAAGATAGAGAAAAGAGAGAAAGTGCAGGGCAGAAATAATGGGATAGGGCAAACAGAGAGAGAACAGCCCATGTATTTGTCATAAAACCAACTGTCAGTCTTTGTCTTGTCACAGTTGAGGAATGACACCTTCTCCCTGTAGGTGTCTCAATCCCTTAATCATATATGGAGCCAGATAGTGTCATGGCTTCCCTATCATGCACTGGGCCGCATAAGAAAACATGCACCAGCCCAAAGAAAGATTGACATTCCTCTAAGGAATACTATCAGTCTTCGTCCCAAAGTGAATCTTGCGCTTTGAACTGTCAGCCACATCAGGAAGAGCTTATGCTAAGGATTGCACAGTGGGTGATATGGCTACCCTGAGTTTGTTTATCATAATATTGGATCCTAGGTGTTTAGCTGGATGTCATTTTTAAGTTGATAAGACCATGTTTACTTTTCTCCCATACAAATTTGATCTGAATAACAGACGCTGCATTTATGCCTGCCATAAAGCATGTGGCGCTGTATAAAGCGATTATAGATTCGGTATTCAGTTGTCACTGGATTAATATGGCAGCAGAGAACTCTTACAGACGAAGTTACACTTTTGCTCATGGTAACTTTTAGAACACTCAAAATTGAAGCAAATTTGCGAGGTTTTGCATTGGCCTATAAGGATGCCCTAAAGCAAGGGTGTCCAATCCTGCTCCTGGAGGGCCACTATCCTGCAGAGTTCAGCTCCAACCCCAATTAAACACACCTGAACCAGTTAATAAAAGTCTTACTAGGCATACTAGAAACTTACAGGCAGGTGTATTGAGGGCAAGTTGGAGCTAAACTCTGCCTGACAGTGGCCCTCCAGGGCTGAGTTTGGACACCCCTGCCCTAGAAGGACATGATTGTGGAAAAAGTATGAGATAGGAGAAAAACAATATATTTCAAAACTTTTTGCGTTCGCTTGCAAAGAACTCGAAAGTTTTGCGCATAAACACAAGGTTTCACAGGGGAACGCAAAACATTTTTCAGAGAAAATTATATCATTTTTCTTACCATCTCATATTTTTTCCATCACCATGTCCCTTTAGGGGATCTGCAGGCCTATGCCAACGCTTAATTAAACTGGTTGCTTAATTTGAGAGAAAAAAAGTTTTTATATGACAAATCAATCAAGCACCTCAAAGGAAATCATAAAAGGATGGAGAAGCATCATGGAAGCAGGGTGCAAATTATAGAAAAAAAGTCAAAACTTACTCACTTAGGCCCTCTTTATGCCTTGTATTAAGATGCATTTTCGGGTCATAAGTAGATGAGGGAAACACATTCCTGTTTACACCTGGTGTTTTAATCTGTTTCTTTTATCCACTTCCAACCACTTCTGTCCTGATTTCTTTGAGGGCAGGGTCTACGGGCAGGTAAATGTATGGGCTTTTTAAGATCTAATGGACAAAATAAGCTTGCACAATTTACAAATGAATCAGGAATGGTGAGAGAACATTGTGCTTGGTGCATTTTTCATATTCAAAACCAAACTAGGGTCTTCAAGTTTAAATCCCGTCTGCATGGCTAGAGCGCTTCCCATAATGTCCCATAGGTCAGTGGGTGGAGAGTAGGCGGTCTTTTGTGGCTGGTCGAAAGCATTCGACCACACTATGAAAGCAATCGGGTCAAATGTGTTTTTGACTACAGTACCTCTAGAAGTGGTTGAAAGTGGATAAGCTCAAAACATTTTAGACCCTGTTTACACCTGTATTTAGTGTCGTCCACTTGTGATCCGATCAACCAAAATGCGTCTTAATACCAGGTGTAAACAGAGCCTTAGTAAAAACTACAAAGGTTCAGCAGGGATTTCAAACATACCAGTAATGATAAAAGTGTGTATTTTTACCTGTTGGCAGGCACTAACATATTTGTGTTTACCAGAGGAGGTAACCATAACCATTAACACTGGCATCACTCTCAATCTCTAAAGGCCCTTTCACACTGAATGTGACTTGAAAAAGCGAGGCGAATCGCGGTAGAACGGACCTTTCACACCGAACGCGAAACGACTGATCATCTTCTGCTAATTCACGCCTGCACGCTAGGTGGTGCCGAGCAACAATGTATATTTGTCCTCATGTACTGTATGTGTCTCGTATATGGCTTTATCATCATCCGCTACATAATATACAGCGTTAAATTAAGATGAATAAAGTTTGGTACTACATTAGAAACACAAACTATCTATAATGCTTACAAGAATACATCATAAAATATAATTAGAGGTATAATTATCATCAAGCTACATTTAAAAATTTATATGATTATTAATGTCTCTGCACAAAACGCACTTTAAACCATCATCGAGTTATTGTAATAACTTCTGATCTAAAAGTTATCTAAAGTGGGTTTTGATTCGATAATGGACAGACATGCATTCTTTGTACATTTCATAATGGATTGAATGCTAATTTTGCTTTTCATTTCTCATAAACATCCTTTATTGTTATAAAAATACCATGAGCTGCATAAAAAAAGCACACAGAAAACATATCCTCATAATCATATGTCTATTTGCCTTCATATTTTATCTGTAGAAAAAAATGATTCTCTCATTTTATATAGGCGGAAGAGCAGAGATATTACATGACTTAAAACGCTCATAATCATTACGCGCACATGGAAGAAAACGGACAGTGATCACATAATGCAGTGGAAAATGAATAAAAATTATATTCTGTATAAAGAACATGTGAGAATAAATCTGCTCTCAGAAACTAATGATAATCTCTTGGATACTCTTCTCTGGTGTTTGTTTACACTAGTTTTCGAAACAGTGCCACCATTCTTGCCCTTCTGTGCAACAGCAGCTGCTCCGGCCACGTGATCTAAGGCGCAACTCTAATTGGACGGCCCATTTCATCTCGGAGCGACGGGGGGAAAAAATCGACACACAGGTCGAAAAGAATCCTCGCCTTTTCGCGCCGCGAATGTACGCGCGCAGTGTGAATAGCCTCATAGGGATCTATTGTTTCGAATCAAGAGCGTCATCGTGGCGAAATCCGCGGCAAATTTCGCGTTCAGTTTGAAAACATGACAAGTGATTATAAAGTCTTTTCAACTGACGTTTAGATAACTGTGCTACAACAGTGGTGGCACATTTCAGTTCCATAGTGTACAAAATGTAAAATGACACGTATATTCCATTTGTGCTCCGGTATCATTCTGCCTGTATAACTTGCTAATCTGACCTTTGCTCAGGTAGCTAGAGGCACAATCATCTGGACAGAAGCCCAGTTCCTAGACAAAACACTGACCTTATTTCTGCAGCATATGCAAATTCACAGTGGACCAGTCTCCTGTGCACTTAGCAAAGCAAATATCAGCGACCCGTGCAAATTAAGGGACAGGTTTATAAAATGAAGGTTCAAAAGTTTAACTTCTGAAGACTAAAAACCAAGACATAATAAAAATCTGAAATACCACTGGAAAAGTTTTTCTTAGTCTTAAACTTCTTGTACGCTTCCTGGTGATCAGGTTGGCCTCTTGTAGACCAGAATGGTGGACAACAAAAGCAAGTTGTCTTGTTCTGAATTCTGAAAGAATTTCTATTTTGTTTTATACATTCATTCAAATTAAAATTATCTTTAAAAAGTTGATAATATATATATATATATATATATATATATATATATATATACATATATTGTTCCTGACAGAAGTCAGCTGACTAAAGCATTTTGGAAACTCAGTAGACACCGTGGCATATAATTGGCATGTTTGCCTTTCTAATACATCTAAACATGTCAGACAAGCTCTTGTCATCTTGCTAACTTTACTCAACAAAACAAATCAGAAGCAAAGTCTTACGTTAATTATTCTTCTAAATAAGGAATCTCCTCTTTCAAAATGGTTTAGCTGTCAGTTTGATTAGGAAGAATGTAAATGTAGTCAGTGTTAATGTGTTTATAGAGATGAAATGTTTCATTTTAAACTCTTCAATATATGTGTGGTTGGAAAAATATAAAAAAAGCAGTTTATATTTTGTTTTGTAGCTGGCAGGATCAAATGTACGAAAGCCCCTTGTGAACTTTCATTTCAGACTCCATTTATACTAACTAAACATCAATGTGAATTATTCAATGATGGAAAAACACGGATAAACGGTTTTAAAATGATGATTAGTGGTTATCCCATGCAGCAAAGCCTAGGGTGAGGAGGACAATAATCTCGTCTGTTCATTTCCTTCAACGCTAATTTGCATTTTAATTCACCCACGTTCACTCATTCTTGTTTATGCTAATTGTCTTTTAACCCAAGTGGTAGCTATTTTTCCTCCTCACAAGAGTCATCCAGGTATATTTGCATGTGGCTTTTGCAAAAGAGTCATCTCTTAAGAGGCATTTCCTGTAATAGCTGGCCTCTTGTCTCTCATCTAAGTCATCAAACACACTTGTTAAAGATGACTGAGACTTCTACAGTGTCATGGGGAAAGGGTTGATGTTAGGAATGGAGTCTCTCAGAGATGTTCAGAAGAAAAGGCTGTAAGGGGAATCGCCAACTCAAAACTATAAAACTTCAAGGAGCATTTTAATTTTCAGGAGTAAATCTGACGATATGGTGATGAAGTTTGCAAGAAATAAAAGTCAGTAATGAAATCCATTGAATGGAGACAAAATAGACGTTTTTCTCCTTAAAAATAGTATCCTCTAATGTTAAAAGTCAGAAAGGAGCTCTCAAACTTTGCTCAGACTTGCTAAAATATAGATCTCAACTTTAACTCAGTATGAAAAACGACATATACATATTCTCCAAAAGCTAAAATTCTGAAAATCTAATTTCTTAATAGTATATTTAACTATATATTTCTTAATTTCTTTAAAACATTTCTTTACAGTCTGAAGTGTTTTGAATGAACTGAATAAGTAAATGGTAAATCAGTAAAATGACTCATTTTTAAAGGCAGTGGCTGAATTTGGAATGGCACAATTTCATACTCTTACTATTTTTATTAAGATATAGCAGAAATAGTAAAAGTAGTGTTATGGTATTTCAACTTCAGCAGTAGTCATTTGTTTCATTACTTAATGAATCAGTATTTTTGAATTAATCGGTTGAATGAATGATGCAGTGATGAACTCTTAAAGATGGTAACTAGTTTTGCTCCTGAATGAATCAGTGTTTTTGAGCAAATCAGCTGAATGAATGATCCAATGATTCACTCATAAAGACCGTAACTTGTCATTAACTGCTGCCGCAAAAAGTCAAAAATCCTCACCACAAATACAAAGACTAGACACTTTGAGTAAAATTTAATATCCATCCATACTTTATCCTCTGTAAACTATACCCCTGATGATTTCATCTCTGCTTTTTAAATATGTGACAAATGCTGACTTTTCCTACTTAGATGCACCATCATGAGGAGGCAGTTTTATTTCTGCTGAGTTTGTATCACCTGCTGATTAGAAAACAGTTGTTTATTTGCAGACATTTGCTGACACATCCACCTGTTTCATTAGATGGCCACAATCTGGCCAAACTCTCCCTCAGTTCCATATACATCAATTCATTACCACTGCATTTCCTTTCTCTCGGCTTTTAAAGCAAGATGCTCCGTAGCACAGAAGGAACAGTGATTAACACTTCAGAGCAACAGCCTATCCAGCAAAACACAAGATTGTTTGCAGTAATTCCCCAGTTCTGCTGAGAGAGTGTTGGAGTGAACAATTCTCTTATCAGCGTCTGATGGAATGTGTGGATCTGCTAACTCACAACCGAATATCACTTTTCAAACTCTTGTTTCAGGCTAAAATGGAATTGGTCTCCAAATTTTCTTTTGTGGTGTCCGAGTTAATCATTCCTACATCGTCTTCATCTCAGGTCTCTTGACATTTTCAGGTGGCGACTAAGAAGAGAAAGATATCAGAGAAAAAAAAAAAAAAGTATACTATGCAACGTACGGCCCTCTAGCAGTTAAAAAACAAAACTGCATGCATTTTTGTGGAAGAACATGTGGATGTTTTGGTTGTGCTTTGGCTCTGTGTGGATAAATATGGTTATCCTACTGCTCTAAAGAGATATAACCAGTTTAAATGGAAAGGATCTCAAGCTATCCCCATTAATAGACACGGTACTTCCTTGAAAATAAATTCCAGCACAGTGCTACAAAGCCATAATGAAATGACCCTTCACAATAGATATGAACTCTGTTAGAGAGCTACATATGGCAATTTATCTGTTCAATAAAATACCTATACTCACCTGTTAAAGGGGACCTATTATGCCCCTTTTTACAAAATGTAAAATAAGTCTCTGGTGTTCCCAGAGTGTGTATGTGAAGTTTTATCTCAAAATATCCCACAGATAATATTTAATAGCATGTTAAAATTGCCACTTTTTAGGGGTGAGCAAAAACGTGCTGTTTTTGTGTATGTCCCTTTAAATGCAAATTAGCTGGTGCTCCCGGCCCCCTTTCAGGAAGAGGGCGGAGCTTCAAGAGCTCATGCTCCAGCATACCAACAACAACAACAAAACAGGACAATCTCACACACTAAAAATATCAGAAACTGTCAGTAGCTGTGTTCAGTTCGAACCAGAGTTGGACAATGATGCCTACAAAGCCAGATAATATATGCTGCATGGAGATAGAACGAGTATAGTTTAGTTTAATTACAGTTATAACTTTTGTTGTCATCTTGCTTTTGTCCACTATTAGTACAAGCCTGTTGTAGCGGACCCTGTCCAAATGATGGTTTCATGAAGTTTATTGTACTTCACACAAAAGATGAAGCATCTGTTTTCACTCCGGAAAATCACAGTAAGAGCTGATTCAAACACAGTACAAGAAGTGCGCATTCAAGTCTTAACCATAATTTTCTCTCTCCCTTGCATTATCAACAACACACTGCAAATTACACAAAAACACTCGTTACAACTAACAGTAAACAAATCTATACAGACATTATGCCTTTTCAGGGGATGTTTAATAATTTATTTACAAAATTAATTTTGAATTGAAGCATTTCATTTAGACAGAATCACAGCTTAAAATAAACTCAAACTTCAACACTACTCTTGCACTGCCTTTCCCCCTTCCTTCAGGAAATGCAAATCTAGTTTAGCATCTGTAAATGAAAATGAAAAGTAATGATAATTTTCCAGAGCGGAGGACAAAGAAAATAAGCACATATGAGGAAACCTCCACTTGTTCCCTGTGACTTGTTTGCTAACAGCTATTCTCAGTTGAATTCAATTGACTTGATCAGTTCTGCATCACTGAAACATGAGGAAGCTCCATAAGTGTTGCCAGCTGCTACCGAGCACCAAGACAAAACAAACACGCAGCCAGACACCTATACGAACATTCGAACACACGAAGAATCACACACCCGCAAACACAAAGACATTAATCTCTCAGGTGTGCGCAGCAGCCGGCACCTTAGATTGCGTCCTTTGATGCTGCAGCCGTTTCCTGTTTAATATTCCACTCAGTCACACTCGGAAGACCAAGTGCTTGGGGGACATCACAATGTAGGAGTGTGTTAACATTTCAGGGCCGACATGGGAGCTAACTAAGAGAAGGAATATAGAGGAATGATTGAGTGATAAAAACAGACAGATAAAAAGAGAAAATACGGTTAACTCCCTAGATTTTATTCCTAATAAATTTTCCCAATGACACGTGGGTTTCACGCTCACAGTGATTCTCTCAAAGCAATTGTCATGAAGGCGAGGGCATTTCAAGTAGAAAATTGTATTGCTCTGCGATTGCTCTTGCTCAGGAGATTGAATGGGGTTATCAGTTACATGTACAGGAATAATTCACCCAAAAATGAAAATTGTGTCATTATTTACACACCATGTCATTCTGAACCTGAATTAAGTTTTTTGTTTTTTTTTTCCTGTGGAAAGTTTTGAAGAATCATTACGCATCTGTCAAAATCTAAACAACAAGTACAAAAAATGGTACAAATGCATCATGAAATGTAGCTCTTACAAGTTGTGCACTTTAAAAATGGCAAAAAAAGGAAATGACTTCAGAAGACTTGAGAAATGGTGCACGAGTCGTGCCCACTTTTATGATGCTTTTATGGCGCTTTTTTAAAGCTTGACAGCTTTTGGTCACTATAACCCGATTCTTCAAAATGGAATGTAATTTCCTTGGAAATAACAATGTATTGGTTTGAAAGAACATGAGGAGAATTTTCATTTCTTGGTAAACTTTTCTTTTACCTTTATCCCAATTTAATCTACTAAAATTCCTTAGGATGTACTGTAAATGTAAATTTAATGTAAAATGAATGCAAAACTTTAAATATTATACTTAAGTGAAAGTGATGTGACATGTAGCCAAGTATAGTGTCCCATACTCTGAATTTGTGCTCTGCATTTCACCTATCCAAATGCACGCACACACACACAGTAGTGAGTATTGAACACACAAACACACCCAGAGCAGCGGGCAGCCATTTTTGCTGCGGCGCCCGGGGAGTGATTGGGGGTTAGGTGCCTTTGCTCAAGGGCATTTCAGTTGTAGGTAATGAGAGTGGAAGAGAGCACTGTTCATTCACTCCCCCCACCTACATTTTACTGCCGGTACTCAGACTCGAACCCGTGACCTTTGGGTTACAAGTCTGATTCTCTAACCATTAGGCCACAATTGCCCAAAATACAATATCTATTTAATGTAGATATTGTAATTTGATGTAAAAGCAAAAATTAAATAATAAGCACAGCCCAGATAATTTGGTCTTGGAATAATTTTTTGAAAAATGATATTGAGATCTCTGACATCTGATTGCAGATTGTATCTTGGGAAAGCTTAGCACTATTGAGACACTGTTGAGATCTTTTACATTTACATTCATGCTTTTAGCAGACGCTTTTATCCAAAACGATTTACATTGCATTAAAGGCATACATTTATTTTAGTTCATGCATTCCCTGGGAATCGAACCCATGACCTTAGACTGCTAGTGCCATGCTCTACTGTTTGAACTACAGGAAAGTTTTCTGGATTGTCTTCACGCTTGGATTGATTGCTTATTCCAAACCGGAGTGTGATTCAGCCAGTCTCAGCTGACACATTATACATAATAGTGATTTATTTTGTGCTAGGATGACAGATTGCTTTTATACCAACTGTAAACCATATGAACTCCATGATCAAATAGACTGCACCAAGAAAACTCTAAAGGAGAAACCTATGAGATTACTTTTTCTGAGGAGAAAAAATCTGAGAATCAGGAGACTCTGAGATGCTGTCTAAGAGAAACAGATCAGCAATTGAAGAGATCTGCTCTGTGATTTTTCTTTCCCACAGGTCCGATCCAGCGCTCACCTATGGAATCGAGCTGTGATAGCTCTTTCAGATATATCGCACCTAGCCTCTCTTGATAAACGTGTAGATAGCGAGCGAGCACGCACAGTCGATAATGCAGTGAGCGCGTGGGCACCGTCCATTAAATAGCAGTTAATTACCCTGCACTGGAGATGAAAGGCTCATTTGTGAAACGGCCTCCTTCTCGCGTTGATGAAATGGCTCTTCAAGTTCACACTCGTGTTCTCGTGCAAACAAATGTGCACGTTCGACATGTGCGGCATCCTAATGACGCCGCTTCAATCACAGGTAAAATTTTCCAGAATCATGACGTGTCCCTAAAGGGGGAAAAACGACGGATGTTTCTTTATGGTTTCCAGGGGTGAATTTCCGACGCAGCGTGAATAATTCATGAGCCTTCATTACTGTTATCGACCGTTTCCTGTGTCCTCTCGCACGGCCAAACCTAACAGATAATGTCTTCCTCTGATAGAGGGTTGATTGATATAAGTGTAGGCTTGCTTCCGAACAGGACAGTTTTCCCCTTCAAGAAGGTTTCCTGCTCTTCCCACTTCTTTGTTTTCTTCGCACACACACACACACGCTCAAATTCACTCTGCTCCATTGCATCCCAAGCAGGCGTATTAGTAATCCATCAATGCTATTTCCAGTCCGTGGTCTCGCTGGCTGGCAGGGAGGAAAAAGGATTGGAGGAGAGACCTTGGATGCAGACAGTCCTTCGGCTTGCCATCGTGGCAAAATAATCACACAAAGGTGTCTGTGTGTCCCTAGCCTGGACTTCTGGAAAAAGGGGGATGTGAGCGGAAGAGATAAAGAAGGTAAACAAAACTGGTGACATACGCACTCGGTCCTGGGAGGCTCTGCCACATAATATAGCCGTGTCACGGGCTAGCGTGTGCCGTGGAAGTCCGGATATGGGTTGGAGTACGGAGCGGGGTGGGTGGATGATGTTTGTTTGTTTTTTGGACCATGTCACGACACTTGGGTGCCAAGCAGGCAGTGTATTGTAGCTCAGCTGGACTGAGAAGTACTGGGACTGAAAGAAAGAAAGAGATGGATTATGTTTAGAATAGCATACTAGCATACAACTTAAACTATTTCTGGAGTGTGCAGTATATACGCAGTATATATGCCAAATTTGCTATTTGTTTCCAATATAATGGATAAACCGAAAATAATATCAGCTGTAATTTTAAATTTGTTTTTACACAAAATTATAAAATATAAAAGAGACTTGCATTAAATAATAAATGTTGCCTTGACAATTAAATCAAATAAAATAAGTTGAAGTACTAAAATTAATAAAACTAAAACGGAAATAAATATAAATTAAAGCTAAAAAAAATTAAATATTTATTAGAATAATTTTTATAGAATACAGAAAAAATATATATCTAAAAAAACAAAAAATAATAAATATGACAAAAGCACACAACAAAATGACTAAAACAAAAATACATAGATGAATACATAGAAACATGTAAATAACACTGAATGAACATACTACTATTTAAAACTTGGGCCATGTTTGGAATGAAATACTATAATGTAATGTACTGTATATGTAAATCATACAGTTAAAATAATAAATAATGCAACAATAAACATTTCAAACATTGTTCAAACAGTATGTTAGCATGTTATTCCATATATATTATGTTTAAACTGTACAGTATGCAATAAGCAGTATGCACCATTCCAGACATGGCTATAGGATAGTGTGTGTGTGTGTGTGTGTGTGTTAGAGTGTGTGTGTGTGTGTGTGTGTAAGAGAGCAAGAGGAAGAAAGCCAGCAGAGGATGAAAGCACGTGTCCCAGAATTCTGTGCTTTAAGATCATGCCACCACTAGATGGCAGTCTTGTGCGTTGAATCCTGTGGCATTCTCCCCTCAATAGAACATCCATCTCTTGCTCTCTCTCTTTAACACAGACACATCTTGAGAAAACGTGCGAGCACCGGTGCCTTTTTTCTTACAGCAAGGAATCGAACATTGTGTTTCCAGAATCGATGTGATGTGCTTCAAAAATGTGATGTTTTTCAGAGAACACGGTGACTGTTTTAATGCAGTCTCCTGCTTTCTCATCACCTGCTTTTGTGTCAGCCTCAAACAAACTAAAAAGAGTGTGTGTGCAGCTCCAAAGAAGTGTGGCTCAAAATCAAGAGGGGAGGTTACATGAGGGCCAGTACTATCTGAAAATGAGATGAAAACAAACTTTATGTTAGCCAAACACAACCTCTCAAAACACAAATAGATGCTAGTTGAGAGATAACACTAACTCAAACCTCACAAAAAAAACAAAACAAAAAAAAACAAACAAAAACAAAACTATACTAGTGATAGTTACTAGCCATAGCAAAAACACTTTATGCTAGCTTAGAAACACTAGCCATAACAACAAACTCTTTATTCTATGAGGTACTAACCCTAGCAAAACACTTTATGCTATAGTGATAGTTACTAAACATAGCAAAAGCACATTATGCTAGCTTAGAAATACTAGCCATAACAACACTCTTTATGCTAGTGACAGATACTAATCTTAGTATCTAGTACCTACTAAACAAACTTTTTATTCTAGTTGAGAGAAATGCTAAACCAACCCTAACAACAAACTGTTTATACTAGACAGTTTATAACAAACACTAATGCGAACTGGCAGTTACTAATTCTAACAATAAACTCTTCATACTAGCTGAGATACAACTCACCCTAACAAACTCTTTATGCTAGTGATAGTTACCGATTTTAGCAGAACACATTTTATGCTAACAAGCTTCTTATGCTAGTTGACACAAATTCTGACACTGTTTATCACAGATATACATAGATGCGTCATTAGCGCCCGTGTCAGTGGGCCGCTATGCTTAAGCCGTCTGCCATATTGGAGCGGTCTGAACATTCAAGATCAAGTTGACAGTGCCTACAACCGTAGTTAGACGCATGTATGAATATATATGAAATCTATATATGAAACAGATTTCAGCAGATGATTTCGCTAAACTAAACAATACAACAAGATGAAAGCGTCAGCTGACACAAAAAGTAAAATTACCATAGTAAAACATGTAATATTGAGTTAATACATTTAAAAACACAAACCAATGTGAAAGGTTATCCCATTTCTTTGGGAATTTAAATCTCGCCAGCTTCACAACCAGAAGCTGCATGATGTTGTGCCATCATTGATTCTTACTGTGAGTGATGACACACTGACTGTTGCAAGATGGAGGGCGTGCCGACATGTCTGGAGCAGTGGAATGAGGCATCTACCTATACATATCTATGCATTTTATGCTAGTTGACATGTGCCATAATAAAAACATTGTAGGCTAGTCTATAAACCGCAACCCAACCAATATAACAAAGTCTTTATGCTACATTACAGAGGCTAACTCTAACACAACTCTAGCTTTTTGTTAGTTTAGAGATGGACTAACTGTTCAAAATAGTCATGTAATTTTAGATACTGGAGTCATGACTGCAACCTTAGGCCTTACAAAACATGTACAGTGGTATTTATAAGGTACTTTTTTTTATATAGCCCTATATACAAAAAGTACCATGTTTTTGTACAAGTACTATGGTGTTCTTGAAAGTATATAGTCCTAGTACACTGACACAAATGTGTCATGACAAAGTATTACCATGTCACGCCATCACTGTACCATAATGCCATTGCAGTACAAATACTGCACTGTAAAATAATGGTATATGAATATCATAATCATAGTGTACCATAGTAAATCATCTAATATCATCACTGTACCACCATTTTTGTAAAGGGAGTTAATCTTTTATGTCTTATAGTGTGTGTATTAACATCTTTCATCTGCACACTGCTATATTTAGGCAAAAATCTGCCTGATGTTCATTCAGAAAAATTGACTGTGACATCATATTAGAGATATGAGACACAGACAAGGCAGCATTCTGCCTAGTGCCAGCTCTGCGTGGGAGCGCACGTGTCCTATGCCAAGTTACCAGACGTGCACTTGAATACAGCAGTAGCTTTTTCCCTGACAGGCTTTTTAGCTTTGAGGCCGTGCTACTCTCAAAACCCACCCCTTACCGCACTTCTCACACACATACAGTATATACAATGTTTGGCTTGCAGGTTGTTGTTCCTGCTACCGTAGTGCTCTCCAAACCTCTCATTACTTCTGTGGGCAATCATCAAACAGCAGAGAAGGAAAATATGTCTGCTTTCAGGCGCTGTTTGCTATTTATTTTCGAAGCGTGCAGCATCATGGCCAAGTCATAATCTCGCAGGGCTCAGAACCTAATTAAAGAATGCAAATTGTACTTGATTCGGTCTGTGACCAATGCGAACATCAAGACAGACAGCTTTATGTTATTCATAGCACTGTGCTCATCTCCAAAGAGAAACATCACAGAAATGCCACTGAAGGACTGATTAAAAAAAAAAGATGGGCTGAAAACAGAGCGCCTTAGCAAATGGAGCGCCTTAGCAAACTGTTTTGCAATGTCCTCAAGCACCTAATTTAATGACTTGTTCTGAATACAGCCATATTTGTCTCTGAAACATCAATACGGACAAGCAGGTCTGTGTTTTTCACATACGAAATGTGCAATTTAAGTGTATTTATGTCCAATTACAGAAGAGAATTAAGCATATATTTAGTGTAAATAGCACCCAACTATCTGTCTCAAAATAATCACTACAACACTGCATTTCCGTGACATATTCACAGCATTTACACCTGCTAAATTCATCCAAGTCAGCACAGGTTTAAACATGGTCCAGTTTAAACATGGTCATTTGTATTTAGTTTATATATTACGTCACATCTAATAAATCAACTTTTGTTTACTAGTGTGGAAGAACACTTCATTACCCAGAATACATTACCTGATTTGAGTTTCCTTGAATATAGTGCAAAGTGATAGTTACTAACCATAGCAAAAAACATTTATGCTAGCATAGAGACACTAGCCATAACAACCAACTCTATGCTAATGACAGCAAAACACTTCATGCTAACTTATAAATGCTAGCCATAACAACAAACGCTTTATGCTAATGCAGTAACTAACCCTAGCAAAACACTTCATGCTAACTTAGAAATGCTAGCCATAACAACAAACACTTTATGCTAATGACAGTTACTAACCCTAGAAAATTCTGGTCCTTAGCTAGTTTGAGCTGGTTTATTCTGGTTCCCATTCATGTTTCCTAAAGAGTTTTTTTGAAGAGCTTTTAAAAATTCATAAGCCAAACCAACCAGCTACAAGGTGAATTACAACATTACAAACTTTGAAGCAAAAGAGTATTTGAAAACCTGACAAAGAGACTGTGTATTTAGCAGCTACAATAAGGGAAAGAACTACAATCCCATGAATCATTGTGAATGGCATAACAGAATTAAAAATGACAGATTATATATATATATATATATATATATATATATATATATATATATATATTATATTATATTGATATATTGATAAAACTATTGATTTAAAGATGATGATTGTGTATGTAGAAACAACATATTTTGTTTATTGCAAAATATGCATATATATATATATATATATATATATATATATATATATATATATATATATATATATATATATATATATATATTGACTCAATTATGTCACTTGCAATGCTTCATGGGAGTGAGCAGGAATTAAAGAGTTATTTTGGCACAATTTCCTTGTTTAGATTATGTGATTGGTGGAGATTCCTTTGCAAAGTCATGATTAATGTCATTTTTTTTTTCACCAGGAAACAAGATTATTTAAATAAATTGAAATAGTGCAGGTTAATGGCTTAAAACAAAAACAAAACAACAACAACAAAATTTGGTTTATTGTTTACAAATCAAATTCCTCTATGAAGAAATTTAATAGGATTTTTACTTCTGGAACCGACTGTTGCACTCTATTGCAATTCAGTAAATTATTCTTCCTGTCATTCCACCAGTGCTGTGTGTAACGCGTTACTAAGTAAATCGTTACTGTAATTAAATTACTTATCCACTGAAAAAGTAATTTAATTACAGTTACTTATAATGTACTTGCGTTACATACTGTAAATTAGTTCAACAGTTCTGTTTAAATCAATATTGAATTTAAAATCTAAATTTGTCATCTAAAGGTAAAAGTGAACGCTGCCTCTTTAAAATCGTTAGCTGTAGTGCAGCTGCACGTGAGTTTGCAACTTCGCACCAGTTGGCTGCGTAGTCGCTGTCTGAAGATGTCGGCAGAAGCGAGTGGCTGTTTTGCAGAATGGAAATATTCCAATTACTTCACTTTTTGTGACACAGGTAGGCAGGAACATTATGGTAAAATGTAAGCTATTTTCTAGGGAGAAAAAACAAGTGTCAGATTTTCGCGGTTTATTACACATAAACATTCAAATACACACACAGTTATGTCAAAATGGCCATCTTGGCGTATATTCGCATTGGTTATGTGAATGTGAACAGCAGCCTTTAAAACATGCTACTGTCTACTATTGGCTGTCTGTATTATAAATGATAATCAAACAACAAAAGAGTTATTTTATATTTGATTATTACATTTCTAGGGTATTTTTACTTACTACTATTAGACCTACCTGGAAAAAAAAAATATAGCATTGTTTTATTTGTATTTCTATATATTTTTACAGTGGTATCGAGTATTGTGCACTTTTGGTGGTAATAATATGACTACTAGATTTTTGGTATAGTGACATCCCTATTTGTTACTAAAAAAATGTAAGCATTATAAAGTAAATAAAAGTATTATAGTATATGTTTTAATAAAGTGAAAATGTTTTAAAAAGCTATAAAAGGCTAAACTATTTCATGTTTGACTAAATTATTAAAAGAGTTTCCTTTCTATTGTCTATCCAGTCAAGGTTTATAGGGATTTTAAGAAGTAATTAGTAAGTTACTTATTGAGTAATTAAATAACTTTTCAGACAGAGTAATTAGAAAAGTATTTTAAATACAACATTGATGATGTAATTAGTAGTTAGTAATAAATTACTTTTTTGAAGTAACTTACCCAATACTGCATTCCACCTGAGCTTCTGTGGGGTGTGACTAATTCAAAAGAGTGAGTAAATGAGCATGACCGCTGTACCACCTGGCACCCCCTAAAAAAACTGTCATCATTTACTCACTCTTTTGAATTGGTCACACCCCACAGAAGCTACATGATGGTACATGATGTAAGAAAAAATGATGAGGACGTTGAAGATCTTGATGAAGAAGTTTATTGCAGCATAGCAGTGACAAAGTACATGAAGCACCTTGGGTTCACCGGCGTCGGAATGAACCCAGAACATCCAAATCTCAAGCCTTTTATCCTGTTTACAGTTTACCACTCGTCATGTAAATGTAGTTTCTCATGTTTTACCAACTGTGGTCTGTATGTTAATACGTTGTGACACTTCATTGTCTGAGATGGTTCCTACTGTCCCACACCCATTACCATTCTACAATTGACCACCATTTGTTCAGGATGTGATTATCCCAAATGATGCAGAAACAACATAACTGTTGACTTTCTTCTTCTCTATGATAATTAAGGGATGAACTCATTCTAAAATATACTTTGGGTGGAATTTGGGTCAAGGCACACTACAAATTCTTACAGTCTCCCCTTTGATGCTCTTGGCCCAAAAGAAGCATCACAACCACTCCATTTTCACAGATTACACCTCCCGTTCTCTATTGGGCAGGTGCCCAGTGGCGGTGAAGCCCTGCCTTAGGTTGTCCTCCGCTGGCCAAAGGAGAATCTTACCTGTCATTGGGTCGACACCTCATGCACACTGGTTACAGCTCCATCCAATTGGGCAGAGAGACTTTATCTAAAATTTGGCAAAATGAAATACAAACATCTTGGGTAATCATTGAGTTATTTGCAATTTGACATTTAAAACGTAGAACATCTAACACAATGCAATAGCAAATAATAATAAAATACATACAGCCGTTTTAAAAGTTACATACCCAAATGACACCAGATGGCCTTGTTGAGCCTTCACAATGTCTTTCCATTGCCTCAGTGATATTAGCATATTGTTTAGTTTTGATAACTCAAACAATCAACAATCAATAGACAATATAATGTGTTTGTGTGTGTGTGTGCACGCCTGCTTTTTCATTTTGTCATGTGTATCATGTCCATTTTCTCAGTGTGGACATTCTATATCCACATGTATGCATCCAATAGACAATAATATATCTAATGCAAATGAGTATGCATATATTTGTCTCTTCATGTGCAGTGAGTCTGTGTGCATTTCTTAGTGTGGGTATGTCCTTTTGCCCACTTGTTTTCCATCTAGGTGGAAAGACGTCTGTCCGTATAGTCTCTGAATTGATTTGATCCCTTCTTGTTTCTTTTCTCATTGTCTATTCTTTTTCACCTGGACCATAAGTCCTTCTAGAAGAAGCAGTCACTGTTGTTGTGCGAGTCTGTGTTACTCCATCAGTGCCATCCATCCCATGGTGGGTCTCAGGGTTTCTAAATCTTTTAGGCCTAGGGTTCTGGATCTTGCATGTCTGGAAATCTCTGGGTTTCTAGCTCATGGATCACTGTTTTTTTCTTGAGAATGTCCCATGGATCCACTGGTTCAGCTGGCCTTCTTGTTCCTCAAATGGCCAGATCATCTTTCTCCAGGAGGTTACACATTTCAGACAAACATCTTGATGCTTATATCTGAAACAATAATCAGAAGAGGTTGCCCCTCCTTTCCCCCACAAGCATCTTTTCACATTTACACATCAAAGTCACAGACATTTCATCTCAAAACATCAAAAATCAGTAATGTCTTAAATTCTTTTTAAATTTACTGCTATTAAAATATTTCTTATAAATACATTTACATATCAATGCCAATAAAACATTTTTCATAAATTATAAAGAATTGCCCCCCTTTTGATAGTAAACATTCTTTTGAAAATGTGCTACTATCATAAAACAGTTTAATTAACATCAGCATCTGCGTGTGACTGAGTTACAGTCATGTTGCTCGTGCAGTGATGTGTCTGGCAAAGTGTGAATGTCTTCTTCTTTATTTCCTTTCAACAGTGCCAACTGGGTTTCTAAATTGCCTATTTTCTTAAGCAAATCGTGATAGCCCACCTTTCTTTTATGTGAAAAGTGACACTCTCTTGCCTTGTGTCCTGTCTTTCCACATGCAAAACAAACAACTTCCTGATCTTTCCTTCTTGCGATATGACCATCCCTTCCACATGCATGACAGACAAATCTTTGAAGAGATCTCTCATTGTCTTGACAATGTCTAGCGATGTGACCAGCTTTTCCACATGCAAAACAAACAACTTCCTGATCTTCCCTTCTTTTCTCCAAACAATGCCTTGCAATATGACCATCCCTTCCACATGCATGACAGACAAAGCTTTGATGAGGTCTCTCATTGTCTTGACAATGTCTAGCAATGTGACCAGCTTTTCCCCATGCATAGCAAAAAATAACACCTTCTGAATTTACTCTCGCAAATCTCCTTGTTCTATGATGGAAATCATCAGATAATCCAGAGCATTCTCTTCTGCCAAAGGCAGCAACTGGATGTCTAGATTTGGCATCTTTTATTTGACTATTTGCATTATTGTTGTAAAACTGTGTCATTTTATCAATAATGTCATTATATGCAGAGAGAGGTGTCACAAACATCGACAAAGCAGAACGAGTGAGTGGGTCACATTTGTTAATCAAGGCAGACTTGAAACTGACATCGTTCTTAGTAATATCAGAATTGCCACTGAAATTTTTAAACACCTCCAATAATCGTTCTGAAAACGCTGCTGGGTGCTCCCCTTTCCTCATGTGCATCTCAGATATTTTATCCCAATTAACGGACATCACACCTAAAACTTCAAGTAGTGCCTGTTTCCTCTCTGACTTATTTGCAGTTCTGTCCTTTACTTTCTGAGCTAAGTCAGGCAAGCACATTCTTAACAAAACACAATCATCACCATCTGTACATTTGTAAATCTCAGCATATTCCTCCAAGTTTTCAGAAAATTTAATGGAGTTTAGCAGGATCAAATTTCCCAATATTCTTGATCACAGTTTCTAGTTCAGTTGGATTGAATCCTCTGACCGTGGTAGTGGTCATGTGCTCTTCCCTTCCTTCAATAGCACGCACAGTTGTAGTAGCATGAACTGGTGCCATGGGAAATCTAACTGTACAGTCTTGACTACTGACCGAAAATCTCTTTCCCAACCTTCAGAGCTATTTTCTTGCAAATCTGGCATTTCTGGAACTGAGTTAGACAATGTAACACCTAACAATGTCTTACTGGTGATTTTCTCAGTTATGCCATTCTTGATCATAAACTCACAAGCTGCCTTCGTTTCTCCAAATTGTTGGCCAATGTTTCCACAGATGATTTAAGTATGTCTTTGTTAGTTCTAAGAAACACAATCTCATTCTGCATTCTGATCTTTTCTTCTTTCTATATCGTTTCACTAGCCAGGTAATCTTTTGTAGAAATTACCCCAACACAGAGTTGCTCATTTTCAGCTTTTAACTCATCAACTTTTTTTCTAGTTACTTTGTACAAAGCAAAAACAGCTTGAAGCAATTTTTCCTTCTTTGTTCTTAGGCATTTTGGGGGAATTTTTTAATTGAGCCATAGCCCACTTGTAAGGGTCATTTGTCTTCTCTATCCTGTCAAACATTCCAGGTGAACCGTGCTTAGCAATGTATTTAATCATAATTTCTTCCATTTTCGAAACCTCATTGAACTGTGATAATTCAGCAACTTTTCACAATGTCTTGTTTCAATGACTATACGTTATCTAGTTACTTTAAGATAATCGTTAGTCTAATTCAGACATAAATGAACTCCATCGGGCCTTAAATTGTACTACTCTGAACAGTTAAAATGTAACATTGTCACAGTACATTGGACAAAACCACATACCTAGCCACAGTAGTTCGGGCTTAACAGTTTATCAAATTTAAAACATTGCCTACGTTGGGGCAAAACCACATTGTACGTTGGGCAAAACCACACTACTTCGGGTTATTGTATTAAATTTCACAGAATCACTGTGCGTCGGACTCCCTACACTGCACTTCAGTTATTCTTTCAAATAACGGTTAGAAATAATTATGTGACCACACTGCATTGGGTCAATTCAGTTACTTTAGAATTTCATCAGAATTATAACAACTCTACACTCAGTTTCAGTTACGTTAGAAACTTACCACTTTGTTTCAACTACTTTAGAAACAACAATTCTAATACAAGTCTTCCACCACACTGCGTTGGGTTGATTCAATTACTTTAGAATCTTTAACAGAATAACAGAATTATAAGAGACCAACACCAAGTTTCACTCACTTTAGAAACTTTAAACTTAAGCACTTTGTTTCAGTTACTTTAGAAACAACAATTCCAATACAACTCAATATACCAACACACTGCATTGGGCTGATTCAGTTCCGTTAGAATCTTAAACAAAATTGTATAGAATAGGCTTAAGAACTCCTCCTGCTCATACTGAATAAACCAAATTCTTTTCTGTCCTTAAAATGTAATAAATTTAAATAAAAAGAAAACAGCTTTTTCTTACCTTTCCCCACTTTTTTCGGAAATCCCTCGCTGGGTGGCTCGCCAATGTAAGAAAAAATGATGAGGTCGTTGAAGATCTTGATGAAGAAGTTTATTGCAGCATAGCAGTGACAAAGTACATGAAGCACCTTGGGTTCACCGGCGTCGGAATGAAACCAGAACATCCAAATCTCAAGCCTTTTATCCTGTTTACAGTTTACCACTCGTCATGTAAATGTAGTTTCTCATTTTTTACCAGCTGTGGTCTGTATGTTAATAAGATGTGACACTTCATTGTCTGAGATGGTTCCTACTGTCCCACACCCATTACCATTCTACAATTGATCACCATTTGTTCAGGATGTGATTATCCCAAATGATGCAGGAACAACATAACTGTTGACTTTCTTTTTCTCTATGATAATTGTGATTACAAGTTGTATAAGGATGTGAGAGCTTTTTACGTTCAAATCTTGTAATTTATGGTAATTCCAACATGGCGTGAACACAACTTTATTTGGATGCTTTGTGTGCCTAAAACATGATTTTTTTGTAAATAAAACAAAGACTACTGAAATGTGTTTTACAAGTATTTCAGTTTTGTACTTCAAAATATTTAATTCAGTGTGTCACTTGCCATTTCTTTGTAATTATTTGTGAAATTTACTAGCAATTTCTAAAAACAAAAATTCCAAGTATATCCTAAACCATTTCCCCCCCATTGTGTTCTATTCCTTAGCACACACTTGCACACATTCCTTAACGCTCATACAAAACTAGGTAACACTGTATTTTAAGGTGACGTAGTTACACGTTACTAAATGTACTTACTATAGTGATAACAGTAAATTAGTCATAATTACAAGTAACTAACCCTAAACCAAACCCTAACTTTAACTCCATAGTAAGTACCTGTAGTTAATTAATATTACTCAGTACTTATTTAAAGGATTAGTTCACTTTCAAATGAAAATTAGCCCAAGCTTTACTCACCCTCAAGCCATCCTAGATGACTTTCTTCTTTCTGATGAACACAATCAGAGAAATATTAATAAGTATCCTGACTCATCCAAGCTTTATAACAGCAGTGAACAGGGGTCGTGAGTATGAGCTGAAGAAAGTGTCTCCATCCACATCCATCCATCATAAACGTGTACTCCACACAGCTCCAGGGGGTTAATAAAGGCCTTCTGAAGTGAAGCGATGCGTTTGTTTAAAAAAACAAACATATTTAACAAGTTATGAAGTAAAATATCTTCCGCCAGACCGCCTTCCGTATATAACGTACGAAGAAAGTGTAAAACTCTTGCAGTTCTCCCTATTCAACTTACAGAAAAAGTATAACTGACGCGACGCCAGTTCACACTTTTTTGTAACTTGAATACGGATGGCGGTCTGGCAGAAGCTAGATATTTTACGTCATAGCTCGGATGCGTCAGGATCTTCATTAATATTTCTCCGATTGTGTTCATCAGAAAGAAGAAAGTCATATACACCTAGGCTGGCTTGAGGGTGAGTAAAGCTTGGGCTAATTTTAATTTGGAAGTAAGCAAATCCTTTAAGTAAGTATAATGTAACTACACCACCTTAAACTAAAATATAACCCAAAACTCCCAGAAGGTTTTGCAGGATAAACAAAATCCATAATTCACCAGGCTCACGATACACATGTGCCGAAATACCTGACAGATATAAACAGACCACACAAAAACACTGACTGTCCTGACTCCCTGTTACCAGCATTCACACCGTGTCAACAGGAGAAAAGGAAACCCACCAGTCTGAGCCCATTACTGTTACAGCACATCCCGGGTAGCTGCAATAGCGAGTGTCCTAGAACATTTCTAGTCGCAAGTCAGCAGGACGTTTTCAGATTCGTCTGAGGGGCTTGTCACCTTTGCAGCAACTGCCACCCTGACACTGACACAGTGGCACTTTGAGATCACAGGAGCGCTGCTTCCCTAGAAAGCCTTACTGTCATTTCGGTAATCTCTTGCAGCAGACGCGCTAGTCTTTATCTAGCACAACTCTCTACTTTCTGAGTCAACATGCGACACCAACTAGCGCACACTACGGATGCAGAGGAGATGTGGGTTCAGGAAAGACAAATACCACATGCATTGTAGCACTGCAGATTGTTAATGAGTATTTTTATATGCGCTTTCTCTCAATCCCTCCACTATGAAATTTACTTTGAGCTCAAGGCGCTGGGTTTGATTTGAACAACTGTGTGAAACTGTTGAAAGTTCAGCGTGCATATATTACAGTATGTTAGGAAATCGATGAGAGTAAATAGAGAGTTTCCCAGATCTTTCAATCGAAGCTTAACGAATAATTTGTTTAAAAACAGTTGTTCGGAGCGCCAAAGTCATGTGATTTCAGCAGTTTGGCAGTTTGATACCTGATCCGAATCACTGAATCGAAAAAGAAAAGATTTGTTAAGCTTCGAAGCAGTGTTTTGAAATCGGCCATCACTAGATATTGTTGAAATTTTTTTTTTTTTTGGTGCATAAAAAGTATTCTCATCGCTTTATAATATTAAGGTTGAACCACTGTACTCACATGAACAACAAGTTTAAAAACAATGTATTAAGATAAAATTCACTTAAAATATAATCAATGAAAATTCTTAATATTTTATAGTGTTACTTCTCATTTTGCTTTATAGATATTTTACTGAAAAGCAAGTAAAAAGATTCAAATTTAAATTAAAAACTAAAACTTGATAGATGGGATACATTTTTATAATACTACACTCTAAAAATGCTGGGTTGTTTCAATCTAAATTTGGGTCAAATATGGACAAACCCAACCGTTGGGTTACATTTTTAAATTACATTTTTAACCCAGGATTTGTCCATATTTGACCCAAATTTGGGTTAAAATATGACGTTTCCTTTCGCATTTTCCTGTCAATCCACCTCTTTCAGAAATGAAAGAAATTGGGCTTTCTTTTTTTTTTTTTTTTAACCATAACACAGACAAACCATTTGCATTACTTATTATTATTTTGCTTTCAGAATAATACTTGATATAATTTAGAAACTGTCACTAGCCTGGTTTCTCCCAAGGTTTTTTCTCCATTTTAACACCTGTTTGCCACCTGATGTCACCTGTTGGAGTTTGGGTTCCTTGCCGCTGTCGCCTTTGGCTTGCTTAGTTGGGGACACTTGACAATTGACATTTGATATTCAACAGTGCTTTGATCTGCCTGCATTGACACTATTCCTTACAAGCTGCTGTACAGCCAAAATAATGTACCAGTTATCACTGTAAAGCTGCTTTGACACAATCTACATTGTAAAAAGCGCTATATAAATAATGGTGACTTGACTTGACTATCGTTAAGGGTTCCCACCCAGCATACACTTACCTACCATTCAACATGCAAACCCCAACAAAGTTGACTCTTTAATTTTCAAAACTGCAGTTTTAAGGAAAAAAATACTCAGCAATGGTGTTGACAGATTAATTTGCACATGGTTTGTCTTATTAAAAACACCACATAGACATACAACATTAAAAACGTGAATTTCACCATAAAGGATCTTTAAAACGACATAATTAAGGGAAAACATGCACTATTACCTCTACGTGACACTTAACTGAAACACCTGAGAAAAAGACAAATTAAAATGTCAAAAAGGTCGCTTTATACTCTTACTGTACATCAATAATTGTCTCGTTTGTTTCTATTTCTGAAGCAATATAATTTTCCTCCGGGGTAGTTAGCATCGTAGTCAAAGAGGAATGTGGGTGTGCGAGGCGCATTCATTGCGTTAGCGTGTTAGCTTAATGATTTCCGAGTACATTTCCCTACACAGTTGCCCCATTCGAGGCGTGACATTAATCACTGGGGTGCACTCCATTGTGTAATGAATGGAAACAAATTACCTCATCCACTTTGACAGGTTAATGTTCTTAGACTTCTAATACTCCCTGCCTTCAAGACACGGAGCCCTAAGTGCCTTTTTGTCTTTTTTGTTTCAACTTGGAAAGTGTTTTTTGGTCTTGAGTGCTCATAAACCAAAGTGAAGGCCAAC
Organism: Elopichthys bambusa; assembly: GCA_037101425.1. Taxonomy (NCBI): domain Eukaryota; kingdom Metazoa; phylum Chordata; class Actinopteri; order Cypriniformes; family Xenocyprididae; genus Elopichthys; species Elopichthys bambusa. Next base: position 5,185,509 of record CM074436.1, on the reverse strand, counting down.
TTCTATTGTTCCTCTCTGTGGAACAGAATAGAAATGTTCCAACCACAAGGTGAAACGAGTTTGCAGAAATGCAAGTGAACCTTGGCCGCACTATCGTTGTCGCTGCGTTTCAAAGGTCCCTTAGGCTGGGAAAGGGTTAATGATACTTGTCTCTCTAGTTTGGCTCATCAACTTTGGCTTGCAGCTCATTAATCTTCACTCATGGTGTGCTGTAATGTCGACCGCTTAATTACAAATCTGGTCAACTGTCATGGGAAATGCACGTCCCATGGGCTGCGAGTAATATTTCTTGCAGAGTCCCTAGGAAACTGCATTTGCAATTACATTTACTGTATGATAGCTGGTCCTAGACCAATGCTCAAGCAAGTGGTTCAGTTTGCTGCATCACCTCTACAAAAGCAACTAAACATGTCATAGGCACCACAGGACCGCACTAATGTTGTACTTGTACCAATAATTTACTGACGAAACCACTTTGCTCTCGAATGCAGGCAGAAAATGCATCTGCTCTGTATCTGCACTAGTTTTCAGATCAAGTGGTGGGTACCTCTTGAAAATCTGCAATATAACAGTTCAGTGATGCTACACAGAGGTTCATGGGCCCAGCTTTTGAATAAATTAGCTTGTCGAGTTGTCATGAAGTTACTCCCTGAGTCAAATAAATGGGTGGAGAGGTAATTAATTCAGCTCTACCTCCCTGCACAAAGTATCTGATGGTGGATACAAATAAAAAAAAATTGACAAGAGAAGGCCTAGATCTCAGTGCTGTCTTGAAGTGTACAGCAATTGCCAGGGATAAAGAAATTAATAATATATAGAATAATATATATATATAGTGCCATATATATAGTCACATAGTTTAGCCACATAGTTTTAGTGCCATGTAAAAAAATAAAATAAATGTACGATTATGAGAATAAAGTAATAGCAATTCGAGATTAAAGTCGTAATATTTTGAGAATAAAGTCAAAATTATGAGAATAAAGTCATAAAGTAATGTTACCAGAAAATACATAAAAATCTAGTTTTATGTATGTGCAGTCATTTACACCTCTTAAGTTCCTTCCTCTTCTTCAGACAGACAGCCACATTTAGCTCAGACGATGAACTGAGAGTTACAGGCACAGCAAATTCCAGTTCTAATCGAAAATCACGCTCCATTCCCTTCAGGAGAAATCTCTGTCCCTGCCTCAGCCTGTTGGTGACATCAAAGCTGGGCTCCCAAAGCTCGTCCAGTGCTGTGATGCGATTTGTGGCCCCAGCGGGGGTCACGGAGCAGAGCCAGACCTGAACTGCACTCATGGAGACTCAGGAACCCCGTCAGACTCGGCTGGAGAATGACCTCTTCCCCTGTCTTGGAGGAGGTCCACCTCTCTGTTCCCACGAGACACTGGGGCAGGGAACAGAAAGCTGATTACGCTACAGATCCAGGCCTGTCTGCTCAGGGTCGACCCCATCGCTGGGCCCGTGTGCTCTGGGTGGCCTCATTGCTGTTGGAACAATTTCTAGTTGGGTCAGAGTAAATCTAAGGGCAGGGGCCTCGGACCTCCCTCTGCTTGTTCCTGCTCCTTAATCCTGGACAAGAATTAATGATTTGTATTGGAAAATTCCACAATAAAAGCTAAATTATAATCATATATAACTGTGACTTATGAATAAAGATTTTTAGGTAATGAATTAATAAATCAATCAACCAGTGTATATTTGCTAATAGTAAGCAAAACACAAAATTGGGTAAAAAAGTAAAAAAAAAAAAAGAGAGAGAGAGAGAGAGAGAGAGAGAGAGAGAGAGAGAACATAAAGAGAAAATAAAGCTTTTTTTTTTAAAAAACAGTTACTGATATATGTAATTAATTATATTTATTATTAATAAAACAATAATTATTCATCTGATAAAAGCAACAATAGTACATAGTAGTTAAAGACACCAAATATAAACTTATATTTTATATAAAATATAAACCAACAATAATAATAATAATTATTATTATTTTTATTAACGGTATATTTGCTAATAGCAGTAGAAAGGGTTAAGGACAAGCAAAGTTACAATAGTTATTAGTTGCTTTTGTCGATGTCCCATTTCTTAGAATAACACTGATTATCTCTTCATCACGGCACCTGTTAGTGGGTGGGATATATTAGGCAGCAAGTGAACATTTTGTCCTCAAAATCGATGTGTTAGAAGCAGTAAAAATGGACAAGCATAAGGATTTAAGTGAGTTTGACAAGGGCCAAATTGTGATGGCTAGATGACTGAGTCAGAACATCTCCAAAACTGCAGCTCTTGTGGGATGTTCCCGGTCTGCAGTGGACAGTATCTATCAAAAATGGTCCAAGGAAGGAACAGTGGTGAACCGGTGACAGGATCATGGGCGGCTAAGGCTCGTTGATGCACGTGGGGAGCGAAGGCTGGCCCGTGTGGTCCGATCCAACAGATGAGCTATTGTAGCTCAAATTGCTCAAGAAGTTAATGCTGGTTCTGATAGAAAGGTGTCAGAATACACAGTGCATCACAGTTTGTTGCGTATGGGGCTGCATAGCCGCAGACCAGTCAAGGTGCCCATGCTGACCCCTGTCCACCGCCGAAAGCGCCAACAGTGGGCACATGAGCATCAGAACTGGACCACGGAGCAATGAAAGAAGGTGGCCTGGTCTGATGAATCACATTTTCTTTTACATCACATGGATGGACGGGTGCATGTGCGTCGCTTACCTGGGGAACACATGGCACCAGGATGCACTATGGGAAGAAGGCAAGCCGGTGGAGGCAGTGTGATGCTTCTGCTGGGAAACCTTGGGTCCTGCCATCCATTTGGATGTTACTTTGACACGTACCACCTACCTAAGCATTGTTGCAGACCATGTACACCCGTTCATGGAAACGGTATTCCCTGGTGGCTGTGGCCTCTTTCAGCAGGATAATGCACCCTGCCACAAAGCAAAAATGGTTCAGGAATGGTTTAAGTAGCACAACAACGAGTTTGAGGTGTTGACTTGGCTTCCAAAATTCCCAGATCTCAATCCAATCGAGCATCTGGGATGTGCTAAACAAAACAGTCCGATCCATGGAGGCCCCACCTCGCAACTTACAGGACGTAAAGGATCTGCTGCTAACATCTTGGTGTCAGATACCACAGCACACCTTCAGGGGTCTAGTGGAGTCCATGCCTTGACGGGTCAGGGCTGTTTTAGCAGCAAAAGGGGGACCAACACAATATTAGGAAGGTAGTCATAATGTTATGCCTGATTGGTGTATGTATATAGTGTTAATTATTATTGTTAACAAAATAATACTTATTAATTAAATATAATACAAACAACAACAAAAACTGCTACTATTACTACTACTAAAAAAAATTAATATTATTAACTATTATTATGGTTACTTACTGGCAAATATCAACTAATTCAATTTTTGCAATTAACTACCAAAAAACAGTTTATCAATCTTAATTACCTGATAATTGATGCCTCTCCCACATCTAAACCGAGAACAACGTCTCTCATATCAGACTGAACTCTCAGGTTTACCTCTTCCTGTGTTGTATGCGCATCATGCAAATGGGACTTCCGGTGAGAAAAACAGCCTAAGATGGGTCACCGCAGTCTCTCACACTCATCAACATGTTGGTTCGGTTACTACAGCTCATGCTGAGTTCCATTTCCTGCCATTTAGGAAGCAAATGATTACAGAGTGTTCTACACTACACACTGGTATTCTCAGCACACATTTGCATGGGCCTCCTCGAGAGGCATTTAACCGCCTAATGTGATAAACGGCTGGTCATGACTTATTCCTGCAACACCACAGCGAAGTGTGAAGTGATATGGGTGAGCTGAGACAACACGTCACCTTCCATTTTTTACCTGAATACCAGGAATTTCATAAAAGGGTTATTACTGCAACAATGCCACAGGCATACGTGTTTTTGTGCTCATCAACACACTCTGTTCATTCTTTGAATCACAGTACTTGAGTTAGTGTTCTGAGTATTCATTTAGAAGCTGATCGTTACAGTTAAAACTAATCCACAATCAGAACTAGCAACAACTTTAAGATTTCTCAAGGTCTCTTTGTGGAATCTGACTTGACAGACTGTTAAAAACTTTCTCTATAAATAATGGGCAATGTTTTGATGCTCCATGCACATTCAGTGGTCATTCTTACTCTGTGTTCCCAAGAAGAAATACATCAGCCAGCATCTGAACTTTAACTTCTGCTCTGGGATACATCTAAAGAAATGATGGCCATAAATTGTAACACATATTTTGTCTTACAACATATATCCTCAAGTGTCAAAATTAGATTTCAAACATGATTTGTCCCGGAGGAGGGCCGGGTGGAGAATTTTGGTCTGTACAGCCCGGTGACTCTCACGTTATCCTGAGACCCTGGCGTGGATATGTGCCCAAGGTTCCTACCACTCCCTTCAGAGATCAGGTAGTGAACCTGCAAGCGCTGCCTTCGGATGAGGCAGACCCAGCCCTAGCTTTGCTCTGTCCCGTCCGCGCTCTGCGCCTGTACGTGGACAGAACACGAAGTTTCAGGACCTCAAATCAGCTCTTTGTCTGTTATGGAGGCCAGCAGAAGGGAAAGGCTGTCTCCAAGCAGAGGATGGCCCACTGGATAGTAGATGCCATCGCCCTGGTGTATGAATCCCAGGGCGTGCCTTGCCCGCTCAGGTTGAGAGCCCACTCCACCAGAGGAGTGGCCTCTTACTGGGTACTGGTGCACGGCGCCTCGCTGACAGATATCTGTAGAGCTGCGGGCTGGGCGACACCTAAGACGTTAGCTAGATTCTATAGCCTTCGTGTAGAACAGGTATCTTCCCGTGTACTCGCTTACAGCAGCTGGTAGACGCGAAGAGCCCGTTCTAGTGTCGGCTTGCAATGCCATTCCCGCCCCCCAGGGCCGGATACTACATCCTTTACTCCAGTCAAGTTCCCCGCTTGGCGAACCCTGTCGAGTTCCTCTGCCTCCTATTGCGGACATTGCGGAGTGTCTGATGCCAGGCCAAACATCCGTCACCGACGTTGATGTTTGGCTGGGTGCCATATGTTGTGACCCCTCCACGTGAGTGGTCCCATATGTGTATTGTCCACGGTCAACTCCCCACGGTGAGCCCGTGTCTTTCCCTCTGCTGTCACCTGTCAGATGAGTCTCCCGCTATGTTTAGGCTGGAGCCATCCCAGGGACTCCATATGCGTACTGCCCACGGCCAGTCCATATGTGTATTCTCCACGTAAATTCCTCCCCTGCATGGTAGGTAGTGGTCTCCGCAGCATCCCCTATGGGTTCGCTTCCGCCTCTCGGCGTAAGCTCGCCCCCTTCCCCATCCCATTGGTGCGCCAGGTAGCTAGAGCTTGCGCTGGGCACTGGAAGGGGTTCATAACTGTGGCGCTTTATTTGGGATCCCAATTCGTCGGTCACTACTGACGTACGTCGAACGTGACCGACTGAAAGGGAACGTCTCAGTTACGTATGTAACCCTCATTCCCTGAAGGAGGAATGGAGACATATGTCCCATCGCCACAGTTTCTGTACCCTCGCTGTAGTGCGGACTAGGTTGTTTCCTTAGCGAAAAACAAAACATCTGCTTCCCTATTTATACCACCTGGCGGGGGCGGTGCGCATTATGCAAATATGTTTTAGTTCACTCGAAGCTGATAGGGCTGTCTAGCGATATCCCAATTCGTCGGTCACTACTGAAGTACGCTGCCGTTCCCTCCTTCAGGGAACGAGGGTTACATACGTAACCAAGATGTTACCCTCTGAAGTTCAGTCTAACAAATTGTATTGAAACTGGGCTTTCAATCAAGACTCCAAATTTTTTGGTGTTTTTCAATGCACTTTTACAAAAGCTCTGTCTGTCCTTGAACAGTAAACTGTGCTGAGAATAAGAGGCTGGTGTTGTTTGTTTGCCCAGATAACAAGTCCTTGGATAAGGCCTTTAGGTCAAAGTATATATATATATATATATATATATATATATATATATTAGTAAGAGAAAGTGAATCTTAAGTGCTGTCTAACCAAAAGCATTTGAGAGCAGACAAGAGCTGGGCAGACTACTTGCATTGTTGTCTACTTCCTCTTTGGCTTGGTTGGGTTATCATGCTGCAATCTACACACATCATTGGCCATGGAGACTAAATTATTGATTTGTTGTTTTTATACCGTTATGATAGGCCACCCTGTAACACATCCCTCATAAAAACTGCATTAGTATTTCTGTCTCTAGTGGCACCCTATGGCATCCTCCACACAGTCTAAAATAGATTTGCACATCCCCTTGGACAACTATGTATTTGCAAGTTAATGTCTAGAACAAAATGGAGCAAAAAGCGTTTTCTCAATAAGCACATTGGTTTAATGAATGTGGCAGCGCTCTACAAAGTTCTTGATTTTTTCCCACCTGATTTTTGTTTACGCCACAGGGCAAAACAACAACAACAACAACAACAACAAAAAAAAGTCAGATCACTGTAATCTCATTATCATTACTTTAATAAAAATGATAAACAAATAAATATTGTATTGGAATTTTTATTTTATTTTATTTTTATAATTAAAGTCATGAGAATCATGGGTGAGAATAATGGGAATTGATTTGAGTGGAAAATTACCTTATACATATATATATATAAGAAGGAAAATGTCCTTATTTTTTTTTAATAATAACAAAATGCTAATAAACAAATAAACAATATATGTATATGGTTATGTATACTTATATATACAAAAATAAAAAAAAAATATTATATTATATTATATATCACATATATTGGCAGTTATTGTCAATTAATTACATATTTTGGGGCGAAAGTCCTTAATTGTTCTGAAAACAATGAAACAATACATATAATAAATTAATGAATGAATATGTAAATAAATAAATAAAATGCATATGGGTAAATATACTTTTGTATGAAAATGACAAAAAATTGGGAGGAAAATGAAAATTTTCTGAAAATTATGAAAATGTGAATGAATGAATTAATGTTTTTTGGATTAAATATTTTGTCTATCCAGATATTGCTGACAAATTAACTACAGATTTAAGCATGTACAACTCATGCATGTACATGCTCAACTACTACAAGAAGCACACATACACACACACAAAAAGTGAGATTTATTTCTGTTCAAAATGTCTCATGCAACTCCAGAGGTTTTCATGGTTGTAACAAGTAAAACCTTTTCTTTTACATAGGAAAAGTCCTTTCACATGTTCTGGAGAGGCAACATTTCAGAAACACTTCTACCTCTCGTGTGCTTCTGAGATGAGGGCTTCTGGGCAAACCCAACTCAGACATGTGGCCACCATAAATTATTAAAAGCTCATTACTTATTCTGCCTGCCTTTCCTCATCTTTGCACTGTGTAATGGAGGCCCTGGTGGCGAGGGAAAAGGGAACATAGCATTTGCATCAAGCATTCTCCAAATCATCTGACTGAGAGTGAGGGGATATTACCTGTTTACTCAGTGTCTGAGGGTGGCCAGCATTTTGTTTGAGGTCAATAGACTAATATTCTTTGTCGCCGAGAGGATCAAGGTTTTAGGAATAGGGCTTTTTATGATTCAGAGTCATAATCCACCCATGAGGGATCAAAGCCCGACCCCAAGGGTAGAGGTGGAGGTTGCTCAACAACAACAAAGCTGAAGAATCTCACACAGCCAAAATGAGGATTGTCAGTAACAGTGTTCAGCCTTACATTGTTCAAACTGGAGTCGGACACTGATGGAAAGACTCAGGAAGAAGTGACAACTTTTAGAATGCAAGTGGACACTTCTGAATGGTTAGTGGATACATTTATGTGGTTGTGGAGTTGATTCAACTCATCGACTAGCATGTGCCGTCATGTTAATCTTTTGTACAAAATGTGTTGAATTGACCCTTGTTTGTGAAGCAGTCCAACATAAAATGACAGCATGGCAACAACACTCCACTACAACAACTCTTTCTCTTCTCTAAAGCAGCCCAACATGGCCTCACCCCCTTTGTTGCATGTTCTCGGGGGCGGGGTTTATGTAAATGTTAGGGTTTGTGATGTCACCAACCCGGGAAGAAGCTTGTTGTAGTCCTTAAAAAGCAATTTCTGTAAAAGAAAATATCTCCCTTTGCATTGAACTTTGAGTGTTTTAACTTTGCAGATGTTGTTTATGCTCAAACAGCAACACTGCACACTAACTAAAGTTGAAAAAGTAAAATCATACCCCTTTAAAATAATGGTGCAACAATCCAATAAAACAGTGAAAATGTGTTTAGAGTTTGTGACCAGAATTTATATCTGTCCTAAAGCAATAAGTACAGATTACTTCACAGAGTCAACTGAGAAAACAAACTGGAAAATACAGTTCTACTTGAACCAGTATCTAAAACTTTACATAGTTTATTTCCCCAGTAATCATCTATTTCATGCACCTGTTACTTTGCCTGAGCTCATAATGTTCAGTTATAATTGCACAATGTTTCATCTCATAATCAGGTGTTTCTTCAGCTAAGGGCAAATCCTGTTATGTCCCAGGATTTGATTTTGATTAAAAAAATACAAATTTTCAACTCATTTCTTTTTGTTATATGAAAGTTATTAAACAGTTTTGGAAACTTTGTTACTTTGTTACTACGTTCTCTGTGAACCCATTAATCATTATGCAGAGTGAATCATTCACTGAGTGGCAAAGCATTGAACAAGTATCTATATGGATTTTACCTGATCTCTGATCAGTTTTATACATTTGTAGACGTTTTAATTAGACATTAGTATAATTAAAAGGAATAATAGTAGTTAATAGTCTCTTATTGGTTTCTTTAGCTGAACCATCCATGGAATAAACAAAACAAGTCCTGAAAATTGACACATATTATACAGACACTTGATATTTAATCTTATTAGATGATTAGTTAATTACATTTGATAGATTTTACTCATTCACAAACATTTGCAATGGGTTTGTAAAAGGTGTTTCATTGCATATAGTTTTTGTTGCATTTACACTGTTCTGACCAGCAGGGGTCATCAGCGAGCAGCATTTCAAATGCTTCGAAATCATTTTGCGAAGCAATTGGTTCAGTTGATTCAAAGCTTTGAAAAGCCTAATTAATTGGATACATGGGGGCTATAGAGGCTAATGACTAACACCTGTGCACAATCAAAAAATGAACCAATGAGAACACAGGACACATGACTAGCCCAACCAATGAAAACACTGTATTGTTTTTTTACGGGAGTTTTTCTAAAAGTTTACAGGGTCAAAGTGGCCATAGTTGAAGAAACACACCCAATCACAATGATCTTTTTGTAAGATAAACGGAAAAAAGCAAAGGTGTGCAAGGTTGTTATTCCATTCGCTGTAATGAAACAAAACAAGAAGATTGTATCCTAGAACAAAGCCACACTAATGAACCAGCTCTTGATGCAGCGTCATTAAAGTGCTATCTATGTTGGCTATTTTTTTTATAGCACTGACCAAAGAAATATAGGTATGAGTGTCCTTTCATATTTGCTATGAAATCCTGTTGACAAATGCCAAATTAAGGAGTCCCTTAAAGAACAAGCGCATTAACCCTAAGAAGATTTATGCAGCCTGACATCGGCAGTGCATTTTCAAAGGCTAATGTGTCGGCAGACACATTTGTCTTGATATGGGGCCAAGAATCATAGAGCACATTTCCACACTGGTCAGTGAACATCTGAGATGTTATAAAGCACCTAACTGTGAGGACTAATGGTGAGGGTTTCTCCTTTTTACTTTCTCTCAGCCTCCCTCTGACTTCAGAAAGAAAACTGTCATTTCACGGCATCTATTGGTGAAGTGTGTATTTTTACTGTAAAGCTAACTGAGATGCAATTAAACTGATCCTACACTGAGCCATGTCTTAAGTGCTATTGACCAATCCAACCAAACAAACAAATAAAAAAATGAAAACTAAATATACGTTATAATAAAATCCAATATAATTAATAATAATAATAATAAATATAGCTGCAAGCAGCAATTATCGGGGTTCAAACACTTAGCTTTTTACGCATGTGCTTAAAATCCTTTATTACGTTTTATTTAGCAAGGCTGTAATCATTCTCGATCACAGATGGAAAAGACCATTTACAGCCAATACAGGAAATTTACCATAAGAAATATATGCTTGTTAAAGCTTTTTAATAGTTATCGAGGATGAGCCAAAAACGTAGGACTAGATATTTGAAATAACCTCCAATATTTAACAATGATCGAAAGACAGTGGTGGTCCTAGAGGCAAAGCTGCTAAGAATGAAGAGTTCTACCATGTGCTATGAATGTCATGGAGTGTGCGTTAAATTGTGCGATACACAATCCTTTACGCACGTGAAATCCCCCCCCCCAAACGGCCTCCGTTAACCTTGTCTGATAGCTGCTCAAAATTCATTGGCCAATGGTGGACATGTTTTTTTGACATACGTTAATGTCTTTGTAGACAATCGTGGCATCACGGACAAAGACACTGAATGCCAATTTTCAAGTCAATCGTGTTTTTCATTTTCATGTTTGTTTTGCCGTTATAGCGCCACCAAGTGGCCTGTCGTCGCGTCCTTTTGCTGGTGACCACAGCCCTTATGGACTGTGAATCGAAATTTAAACTTTTTTGATAATTATTGACAATCCAACTCCAGAAAATCTCACTGCACTGGTTTGGTTCTATTTGGGTCAAAAACCTAGGACTAGTTCGCAAAAGTAGGTTTTTCAAAAAATCCAAAATACCTTAACATTTTGCCAGAATGACAAGCGAATCTGAGGCATGCAGTTTGTCCATCTTAAGCCAAGGATTTCAGCTATATATGACACTTGAGTCTACGCCTAACAGATCAGAAGTTATGAGTGATCTCATACTCTTCTCCGCTGTAGCGCCACCATCAGGCCAATTGGGGCGAGCCTCAGTGACACCGTAGACAGTGTGAATACTACCAGCCCTCAAAGTTTCAAGTCTCTAAGACTTACGCTTTGGTCTGCCCGATCACTTTTAGGGAAGAATGCTGATCCTTGGAAAATTTAACAATTACAACAGTGCTACGTGCTTGAACCCCTAATAATAATAATATTAATAATAAGTGAAATTTTAATTAGCTGAAATAAAAATAAAATCCAATATAATAAAATCCAATATAATCAATAATAAGAAGAATAAATTAAAACTAAAACAAAACTAAAACATAGACTTAAGGCTGATTTATACTCTGCACCGTAGGCTTTGCGTCTGTTTTCATTTATACTTCTGCTTCGTTGTCTGCTTCGACGTGCATGCAGACCACTAGTAGGCAGTGTCCGCGGTCATGTTGCGTCTCAAGGCAAAAGCTGAAGAAGAAGCAGCTTGTCATGTACGTTGTCAGAGAAGCTTTCAAATAGAAGCGACAGAGAAGCGACAAATAGGTAACGACTTTTGTTGCAGTATGGCTGCATGTGTCCCCTGAAACAGAGCCTTTTTTCATTCCTATGGAAGTTGAAAACTCTCGCTCTTCTCCGAGTGTTCCCGCTAATTGACACGTTGTTACATTTTTGAAGAGGTGCACGTCAGGCTACGTCGTAGGCTACATGTGATACACACAGCCGTAGTGTAGCTACGGTGTACACTTGACACAGAAGTATAAATCAGCCTTTAGTCTTAGAATGAAAATGAACAAAAGCTAAACTAAAAGGAAAGAGGAAATAAAATAGGAAATAAAAAAAAAAAAAAATTATAACTCAGTGGTAAAAATTTCAAAATGTGCAACAAAAGGACATGCCATTTTTATTTTATTTTATTTTATTTTTTTGAGCCATTAGTGATGCAGAAACTACATGCTTCAATGAACAGACAGGACAAAAAAAATAGCTGTTATAATTTTAAAATTAGCCATAAAATATTTAAAGGGATAGTTCACCCAAAAATGAAAATCCTGTCGTCATTTACTCACCCTCAAGTTGTTCCAAACCTGTACGAATTTGCTGAACACAAACGATAATCTGAAGAATGTCGGTAACCAAACAGTTGATGGCCCCACTGACTTCCATAGAATTATTTTTCTTTCCCATACTATGGAATGGAAAATGGGTAACCACCAACTGGTTACCCATATTCTTCAAAATATCTTATTTTGTGTTCAGCAGAAGAAAGAAATTCATACAGGTATGGAACAACTTGAGGGTGACTAAATGATGACAGAATTTTCATTTTTGGGTGAACTATCTCTTTAACATTTTTTTACACAATGTACTGGAATACTTCATTCATAAATCATTTTTGAATAATGTCAAACGACCAACAATCTGTACATAGCAGTGCTAGTTTTATGTCTCTCATAACACTCTCTTTCTTGTTACATAATAAAATAATTTAATTTCAATTCAAATCAATATTTCATGTCCATATATTTATTTGGTAAGGAGCCATGTAATCAGTAGGATAATATACCCACATATTTTATCCCATACATAATTAATAGCAATATTGCAATTGCTATAAAATGTCCTTCAGTAGAGTTGACACTTGAGAAAAGGGTGCATTTTTCATTAAAACTCAAAACGAATCTATGAAGGTAAGCTAAATACTGCTTGGCAGTATACATATTTAAATATTATATAAATGAACACAGAAAGTGTTCCAACAAACCCTCAACAGCACACTGTAAGCCATAAATAAAACAAAGATTATTGGTGTATTTCCATTTCAAAATTTCACCTTTATTTCAATGTGTTACTTGCTGTTTCTTTGTAATTGTTTGTAAAATTGACTAGAATTTCTGACTGAAAAAAAAAAAAAAGTAAATCCTACACCATTTTTTTTTTTCACTGCATTTTTTTTTCTTTTCTTTTTTTCTTCCTCAACTCGCAAACAACAAAGTCCTTTTAGTGAGTTATGGGTCGCTATCAGTTCTTGGGCTGAGACCCAGAATGACCATTTGTTTCCATTCTAAGACAGCTTCTCATCTATCAGCCTTTGTATACTCACTGATTTATTATCGCTCTTTTTGGGCAGAATCTCTCTCTCTTTCTTTTTTTTTTTCTCCTGGAATGGCATTTTGCCCCCTCTTTCAAAGAAACGCCAGTGTTTGATGCCAACAGTGAAGTATATGTTAGCAATAATTCACGTAGTACAATTTCAGGGAAATGGGCACGGATGACTTCGGACTCTCTCTGCAGCCCGGAAGAGGGTCGTAACACAGATGTCGAACAGAAGAACGACATCATCGTAAAAGATGTAAGTGTATCTGTGTCGTCCCTTTAGTGCCGGAGCGCATCTGCGAGAGGCACGGGATGGTGGGGGCCAACTGGAGCACGCCATTACACCCACTGATGTCTTCTGACTCGCATTACTACGGGAGAATGATCGAGGAGCGTGGCCGCCCTGAAAATAGCCACTGCGTGATGGATGTTTGGACCCAGGCGCCCTCCGCCGAGAAAAATATATCAGCGCCTGGCCTGGAAATTTAGCTATGGGCTAAGAGTGTGTGGGGGATAGGAGAATTCTTATTGACGTAACAAATGATAACACGGACGTGGAAGAGGAGCGTACTGGAAGCCCTAAATGGGTCGTATTCTCAATGCAGCTCCTTTCGGTGAGGGATTGAGGCTTTTAGTGCATCTCTAAGTGTGGGTGTTGTTAAATGATGCATGATGTTGGGACCGCCACCCACACGGATTTAAAGGTGCAACCAGTTTGTCCCAGCGACACCATTGGGCCACGGCGCACCAGACGTGGGAAGCTTACAAAGATAGAGACATTAAGAGACTTTGGGTCTTTTGAGAAGTTCTGCCTACAGAAACGCAGCATGAAAACACTAGACAAAAGACATCCAGCCAAACATTTGATGATTATTTACTCATTCTCATGTTGCTTCAAAACCTGTATGACCTTTTCTTTTTTGAGAAAATCAGAGACTTTCAAAAATGTTCTTGCTGCTTTTTTCATGCAACAAGATGCTTATATAGTGAGCACTAGCCTTTAAGATCCAAAAAATGACAAAGAAACACTATAAAAAGCATCATAAAAATATCATAAAAGCATCATTAAAGTATCATAATAGTTCATATGATTTAAAGGTAGGGTAGGCAATTAAAAAAAAAAAAACACTTTTTGTTATACTGGTTGAAACTAAATATTAAAACATGTACATATATTCTCTGTGAAAGTCTCAATTCGTCCAATCATTGCATTCGATCCGTTTGTGCGTTTCTATGTCAACACTATCAACGGCAAAAAAAATCTGAGCAGTCATGTGGTACACGTAAGTTGTTTACGTTCATTATTATTGTAATGTTATGCGTTGTTAGACATGAGGTAATTTAACGCCGCCTCTTGTCTTGTGACGCTTTGCAGACTGTGCTCTGGTGTGAGCGTTCATGTGTTTTCGAGGAGGCATGGCTTCGGAGACGCTCTGAAGGAGGGTGGGATCTTATGCTTTCAAAGCTAGCTTACTATTGCTAGCCTCTCTGAAATTGCCTACCCTACCTTTAATATCCCATGTACTTCTCAAATGTTATTTGAAATATATTTATGATTCAAATAAATCATGTTAATGAACAGTGTTTGAATTTCCTTTTTCCTAATCACTGCACATTTTGACATAATGTAAATAAATGGATTCAACATTTTAGTCAATAAATAAAGTTGAGTTTGTATGTAGCATAGTAATTAAATTTTACCTCTAAATGGTGATGATTTTTATTTTTTTTTCTCTGGCAACTCAATACAGGGGAAAATTATAATAATTTACATGTATAAATAACAATAATAAATTAATAAAGATATTATGCGATGACAAGGATCCACAATTTTTTTTTTTAGTAAACGCTTCACAAAATTTCTTTAGAAAATAATTTTCAAATAACTAATAAGCATTTAATATGGAATGTCGTAGGACTAGGAATAATTTTAGTTTGATGTATGTTTTCAGTAATTTAATTGAAGCTGAAAATAAAAAAAAATAACGAAAAACTTAAATAAAAATTAATTAATTAACTAATAATAATAATAAAAAAAAAATAAAGCTGCATAGAAATGACAAAAGCACATAAAATTAGTAAAACTTAAGCTACAATTATAAAAATATAAGCTAATTCAAAATATTAATTAATATTCTAATATATCACACATAATACAAAAATTAAATAGCAAGTTTCAGTGAAGTACATTTTGCGGAGGCACAACCAGAACATTTCAAACTAGTAGAAGAGAAGAAACTCCTTGAGAAGAGTGAATAGGTGGCGATGGGCCAAAGCAGATGCCATCATACCTCTTTTGGCAGTCTCCACCATGATACATCCTTTGCATGTGTGGGAAGAGAGTTTCCCCAATTAGGATCCGATTTTTCCAGACAAGGATATCCCCATATGTGGGTTTTCTCACGCATTTATGACTGTGGAATACACTCTCTTGAGGATTCTATGTGGTTTCTCACTTGCAGCAACTTCCATTTGGATGAGTGGGCTTTTGGGATCTCCATCCAAATAGCTGCAGACGTATTTGAGAGGAGGATGGTGTTCAGGGAAGCCATCTGTTACGATGCAAAAGATCATGCTGTACATGTGACCCATAAAAACCAAACTTTTTGGGCGTGAAGATGCAACTGCCAAGACATCTGCTCTTCTAGAACACAATAAGTTATATTTTTAGAGGTTTTTTTCACACACACTAAAACACAAACAAATCATTTATAAGAAAAACTAAAATATTAAATGCATATATCTGCCATTTAAATATGAACAAGACATAGGCACAATATAAATGTAACATCAAATAAGTATAAAATGTAATATCAAAAAAGCTATATTTCTTTCAGATACTGTAAGTGGTTTCAAATGTTATATTCAGATGAACAGCACAATTGCGGGTATGGTGTTACTTGAAACGGTGTTATATGAAAGTTCAATAAACAGTAAGTTAATGTTATTAACATTTTAGACACAATATTGTCATTTCTTTTTGCTCCGCCAATGAAAATAGTTCCAAAACCAACGCAAAAACCGTGCATCTCCAAACAACAGTAGTGGTGCTTCGTTCCTGAATAATTCACTCTTTATTGAGTGAATCGGTAGAGTGAGAGATTCACTGGTTTGCGTCCTGGATTGAATAAGATGAGTCAATGATTCAATGGCTCACTCATTGGCTGCATCCAAAATCGCATGCTTCCCTACTATAGTAGGGAAGCGAAAAACAGTATATGACAAAAGAAGTATGTCCAAATTCACAGTACTCACTTCTGAAGATTCTGAAGTGTGCATACGATGGACACTTTACTATCCCATGAGGCCATGGGAGAGGATTTGTGAATGGCAATGAAGTGACACAAATGACGCTGGTAGTTCACATGATAATGACAACATGGCAAATGTAGTGTGTCCAGAATACATTCATACTACACATTTTTTTTTTTTTTTTTTTTTGCGGTAACAAAGTAATTTCTTATTCAAAATAAGTATCTACTCAAGAGAATATGCGATTTCGGATGCAGCTATTGCTTTTTCCTGAATGAATCCGCATTTTTGAACCAATCAGTTTGAATGATTCAATGATTCACTCACAGTCACTTATCAACAACTTCTGGCATATCAATGTCATCTGCAGAAAAGTAAAAAAAAAATAGGTCTGCCTTGCTATTAAATACGATATACATATGATAAATAAAATAAATATTTGCACAAATTCACAGAATATGCTTTGTACACCAACTAAGATGTACTAAGAAACTAAGAAATATTGACATTCCTGTGTTTTACACCTGAGTGTGTATATCACACAGTACACACAAATGACTGCAATACATACTGAGTTATTTATGCTCAGACATGAATGCAAATGCACATTAAGTGCATTAAAATATGCAGAGCTCCCCTCATAATCTAACACATCCTCTTAAGGCTAAAAGATACTGAACTAATTTAATCTCACATCCAGTTAAACGCATTGACACTTGGGCAGTAGAAACATTTGTTTCGGTCAAATAGGATAATCTCTTGTGATTCTTGTTAGTTGGCATTATTATTTATGTCTATACTTTTTGCTTAAATGGGTCATATTTCCCCCCGAAGTCCATTTATAAAGTTAGCTAATGTTTCTTGTACCAAAAACAGTTTGTTTTAAATTAACATTTCCCAGCCTCCGTTTTATCCTTACACTTCAATCAAAATATATAACTATGAAACAATATAATCTATAATTTAATCGTTCAAAAACATGCAGAACTGTCAGTAGAGTGACAGTATTGAACTTGACCTGAAACATTTTACTAAATACAACAAAAGCACCTTAATTTAGTCTTAGAATTCTGAGGAAGGATTGTGAGATAAAATGTCCCAATTATCATTTTTGTGTTTTTATTCTCTGGCGCAAGCTTGCATAGAATCATGAAACAATGATTACAATAATGTAGCTTAAGGAGGGTGTTCAGCTTTTGAGGTGATTGAGAATCATAAAATTTGGTCTTGTGACGACCCTGCTCACCAGAAATGCTCCCGCTCAGGTGTTCACACCTCTTCAGCCGCAGATCAAGAGGGTGTTTGACACTGAGGTCCAATCTTTTCACCAGGGAGGTGAAACATCAGCTGGAAGCCTCAGATCCAGTGCCTGATTTGGAGACTTTTTTTTGACAACTGGGCTGATCATCCCCTATGAAAGAGAAAAAGAGAGTTTTAAAAAAAAAATGTCCAGATAAAGTGCTGCAAGCTTCCACAACCTTCCCGTCTCCTCCAGCCACTTCACTCGCTTCAGACATGGGAAGGATGGCAAGATGATGCAGAAATTCTGCCTCTCATGAATAACTTTGACGGATTCTGTCAGGATAGAAACCGATAGCTTTTAATTAAATCTGAGAGATTTCTGTCCTTCCATTGACAGTCCACGCAACTACTTCTTTTTTGATGCTTCAAAACTTTCATAACAAAATCGTAAAACTAATCCATATGAATCGAGCTGTTTAGTCCAAATTGCTTTAAATGATGAACAGACTGAATGTAGTCTTATATTTACATATAAACAGTGATAAGCAAACATAAACAGAAGCTCAAACGTGCTGCGTAACACAAGAATGAACCTCACTGGTTCTTGCAGAAGCTCAAACGTGCTGCGTAACACGAGAATTAAACACATTGGTTCTTGTGGAAGCTCAAACATGCTGCATAACACAAGAGAATGAACCTCATTGGTTCTTGCGGAAGTTCAAACGTGCAGCGTAACACAAGAGAATGAATTGCATTGGTTCTTGTGGAAGCTCAAACGTGCTGCGTAACACAAGAGAATTAATCGCATTGGTTCTTGCAGAAGTTCAAACGTGCAGCGTAACACGAGAATGAACCTCACTGGTTCTTGCAGAAGTTCAAACGTGCTGCGTAACACGAGAATTAATCACATTGGTTCTTGCGGAAGCTCAAACGTGCTGCGTAACACGAGAATGAACCTCATTGGTTCTTGCGGAAGCTCAAATGTGCTGCGTAACACGAGGATGAACCTCATTGGTTCTTGCGGAAACTCAAACGTGTTGCGTAACACGAGAATGAACCTCATTGGTTCTTGTGGAAGCTCAAACGTGATGCGTAACACAAGAATGAACGTCATTGGTTTTTGCAGAAGTCCAAACGTGCTGCGTAACACGAGAATTAATCGCATTGGTTCTTGTGGAAGCTCAAACGTGCTGCGTAACACACGAGAATG
This sequence comes from Elopichthys bambusa, assembly GCA_037101425.1. NCBI lineage: Eukaryota > Metazoa > Chordata > Actinopteri > Cypriniformes > Xenocyprididae > Elopichthys > Elopichthys bambusa. Next base: position 5,166,844 of record CM074436.1, on the reverse strand, counting down.
AACCTCATTGGTTCTAGAGGAAGCTCAAAAGTGCTGCGTAACACTCGAGAATGAACCTCATTGGTTCTTGCGAAAGAAATCAGAGAAATTAGTGTGTAGAATTAGAGTGTAGGACACTGTACATGCACTGACATTTAGATTATAATTATGCATTTAGCAGACCCCCCCCCCCCCCCAAAAAAAAAAATATATATAGTACAATATTGTATTTTTATTAATAATATTGCATTCTTTTAATTAAAATTTTATATACATATTCTATTTTTATATACTTTATTATTCTTTTTAATTTACACACACACATACAAGGCAGGCATTTTGCATAAATAAAACACAGAGTAAAGAATAACTGACAGAAAAAAATATATATAATGTATATTTTATTATACATTCTTATACAGCATATCTATGATTTTGCTATATAATCTTTATATAGCAATATATATAAGCTTTTTAAATTGAGGTTTTCATCACTGCAGAGTCATGACGGATCCCTCTTAAGTGTCACGCATGAGATGGAACAGCTATATGAAGCGCACCATTATGACCTAGATTTCGTTAATGGCAAAACTTGACTGACAAGTCATCAGAGCCTGAAACATGGTTCAATCTTCGGCTCATGTTATTGAGACCTCTAGGTCACAAATCAGGCCAGCCAAAATAAAGCCATGTTCAGGATGAACACACAGGGATAGGGAGATGATTTGATTAAAGACGGACCCCTGGGGTCCCACATCCTGACAAATGGTGGATGTGTAAGACAGTCTCTGTGCCTTGAGAGTCTGACACACAGCAATATGAGGAAACACAGAGGTGTTGAAAACAAATTGGGAAATCTGGCATCATCCGCCTGCATCCGTTGAATGAGGGATTTGATTAGAGGTTCCCCTGAATGAACAGATTTCACTTGATTTGTTGTTGTGGGCGGCTTCCTGTCTTGAGCATAGGCTGACGTCCTGCTGCTTCACGGAATATTTGACAGGAAATGCTAACATGGCGTACACAGATTTCACATCATTTTAACTTTTTGACAACAGTCTTTGTAGGCCACCCCTCCAAATATCTGCTCATGGTGCAAGTGCTGAAAAACCAGCAGGTGCTTTAGTGGTCAGCTTTCACTCAGGGCTTTTGTTTTCAACTTTCTTTGGCAGTTTTGGGCCATGTGAGGCTTTAGAAGCCCCTGGTAGTCTGAGGCTTGACTGCTTTGAGCTTTAATCCAGCCCTGTGATAAAATAGAAACTCTTAGATAAACATGAAGCATTATAACTGTATAAAGTACACTGCATCTTCATTAATGATGTTAATAAATGTTGTATGTTAAATCAAATATAGTTATGTTCTAAATTCTGCTTCGATGAGTGGCAAAAAAATAAACTGTAAAAAGTTACTACACTGTTTGACAAACATACATAGTTAAACATAAAATAAACCACAATTGTTGGTTTAACTTTAAAAAAAAACAAACAAAAAAAAACAATTACCTGGTTGCCTTTAAATTTTGAGTTAATACAATAAAGGCGATTGGTTTAATCAACAGAAACTCAAAATATTATGTTATCTGAACATTTAATGAACAATTAATAATTATTGAAGTTGAAAAAAGATGTTGTGATATCAAATCATAAATATATATATATATATATATATATATATTTTTTTTTACTATCTATAAATAGTAAAATAACCATCAAATAAAACAAACAAACAAACAAAAAAAACATAAAAGCTGTTATTTTGCTTAGCGACCATAAATAGTAAAATAACAAAAAAATAAATAATTAAAAGTTGCCATATTGCCTGACAACTATTAATAGAAAAATAAATATCCATAAAATAAATAACTGTAAAAATTAGCTATTTTGATTGACTACCATAAATAAATAAATAAATAAATAAACATAAAAGTTGTTAAATTAACATTAATTGTAAAATAAAATGAATTATTATTTTTATTATTATTGAATAATAATTGTTTATTGAACAATGGCATTTTTTATTATACCATTGTGCATTGGTATAAATCAATGCATTATATCATACAGTGAGTTTACCATGTGGCACTCTGCTTTGTGTCATCTCTAAAATCACTGTAGCACATGGCTCATTGCTTATTCATTAGTAAAATATTATAGTTAAGAATAGTTTTGTAAAGTATAGTACATCCACACAAAGTCAAGAAATTATAATAAAAAATACATACCAACAGTATTTGATTTGCTCTCAGAAAAAAAAGTTGGTATATTTTACATTTGTTTAAAATTTATGACATGGATATTATCTGAATACTTCATTACAGCTAATACAACATTTACAAGATGATGAGGTCTTTCCTAACTGAAAGGCAAGTTCAAATTAACCCCTTACTGCACAGAATTACAAGACTTTCTGGTTGTTCTTGTTAAAGAAGATGCCATGAGCAAGAATCTAGATGAAAATATTTTGTCTGGCTCAGTCAACCTCGGGCTAAAGAACAACTCCCTCTTATTTTCACCTGAGGGGAAAAATGATGAAACATTAATTTGCATCGAGAATATATTTTGGGCTGTCCTTGCGGCACTTGTCATTAAGGCATTCTGGGAATATAAACTGCCACTGGTCAGAGAGAAACCTGTGATTGGCCATCCTAAGAGATGCAGTTCAGATTAATTAAAGTACATTGCCAAGTATTTTAATTGCTCTAACTGATGATTAATAAATAAATAAATAAATAAAATAAAATGTTTGAAGATCCTTATATAATTATGGTATAAAATTTCCCAAAAATATCATATACATAGACCAAAGTACAAGTACATTGCCAAGTATTTTAATTGCTCTAACTGATGATTAATAAATCAAATAAAATAAAATAATGAAATAATGAAATGAAAAAAAAAAACAAATAAATAAATAAATAAATAAATAAAATAAAATAAAATAAATAAATAAATAAATAAAACAAAATGTCAAATAAAAAATGAAATAATAAAAAACAAAACAAAAACAAAAACTAAAATAAAATAAAATAAAATAAAATAAAATGTTCGAAGACCCTTATTTAATTATGGTATAAAAATGTATCATCATATACAAAAACATCATATACATAGACCAAAGTACAAATTTCTCTAACTGATGATTAATAAAAAATGAAATGAAATGAAATGAAATGAAACAAAATGAAATAAAATAATGTTAGAAGATCCTTATATAATTGTGGTATACAATTTCCCAAAAATATCATATACATAGACCAAAGTACATGAACACTGCCAAGTATTTTAATTGCTCTAACTAATGATTAATAAAAATAAAATATATATATATATATATACACACACACACACACACACACACACACACACACAGTGCTCAGCGTAAATGAGTACACCCCCTTTGAAAAGTAACATTTTAAACAATATGAACACAAAAACAATTTCCAAAATGTTGACAAGACTTAAGTTTTAAGTTTAATATAACATCTGTTTAACTTATAACATGAAAGTAAAGTTAATAATATAACTTAGATTACACATTTTTCAGTTTTACTCAAATGAGGGTGATGCAAAAATGAGTACACCCCACAACAAAAACTACTACATCTAGTACTTTGTATTGCGTTCATGATTTTTAATGACAGCACCAAGTCATGGAATGAACAAGTTGGTGACATTTTGTAACATCTGTATTTTTCCATTCTTCAAGAATGACCTCTTTTAGAGACTGGATGCTGGATGGAGAGTGATGCTCAACTTGTCTCTTCAGAATTCCCCATAGGTGTTCAATTGTGTTCAGATCAGGAGCCACTGAATCACTTTCACCCTGTTCTTCTTCAGAAATACAACAGTGGCCTTAGATGTGTGTTTAAGATCATTGTCATGTTGGAAAAGTGTTTGACGACCAAGGGCACGGAGTGATGGTAGCATCTGCCCTTTTAGTATAGAACAGTACATCTGTGAATCCATGATGCCATCAATGAAATGCAGCTCCCCGACACCAGCAGCACTCATGCAGCCCCACATAAAGACACTGCCACCACCATGTTTCACTGTAGGCACCATGCATTTTTCTTTGTATTCCTCACCTTTGCAACGTAATGCAGTTTTGAAGCCATCAGTTCCAAAAACATTTATCTTGGTCTCATCACTCCAGAGTATAGAGTCCCAGTAGTCTTCATCTTTGTCAGCATTGGCCCTGGCAAACTCTAGACGGGCTTTTTTGTGCCTGGGCTTTAGGAGAGGCTTCTTTCCTGGACGACACCCATGCATGTCATTCCTCTGCAGTGTACGCCGTATTGTGTCATGGGAAATAGTCACCCCAGTTTGGCTTTCTACTTCTTTAGATAACTGCAGTGAACTTGCATGCCGATTTTCTTCAACCCTTCTCATCAGAAGACGCTCCTGTCGAGGTGTTAACTTCCGTCAGTGGGGTGTACTCATTTTTGCATCACCCTAATTTAAGTAAAACTGAAAATTTTGTTCTCTAAGTTATATTATTAACCTTACTTTCATGTTATAAGATAAACAGATGTTTAAACTTAGTCTTGTCAACATTTTGGTAATTGTTTTTGTGTTCATTTAAAATGTTACTTTTCAAAGGGGGTGTACTCATTTACACTGAGCACTGTATATATATATATATATATATATATACACACACACACACACACACACACACAATATTTTCCAGATCTGTAACATCTTTAGTTGATTGGAACTTGGTGGAAATGGGGATTTTCAATGCTTTAGCTATTTTCTTACAGCCATTTCTATTTTGTAAAGCTCAACCATCTTTTTTCACAGGAATTTGTCCTGTGTGTTTACACTTATTTATACTCCTGTGAAACAGGAAGTCATGGCTAGACAATTCCATCCTTCCTTCCATCCATCCATCCATCCGCCCAAATTTGGGTCAATTATGGACAAACCCAACCACTGGGTTAAACATTTAATTTAAACATTTAACTCAATGGATGGGTTTATCCATATTTGACCTAAATTTGAGTTGAAACAACTCAGCATTTTTTAGTGTATAAATAGTAAAATAACCTTAATTAATTTTAAAATAATTTTTGCTTTATACTGTAGGATTTCAAACAGCCCAAGATGAAAGAATTCTGCATCTTATCAATACGTTTCATAAGAAATCCAAAGCCATTTCATATCCCATTATTCATGTTTCCTTAATCAATAGTGGTGTCTGTTTTTTTGAACAACAGCATTTCCATATTTGATTTCATGCAGCCTTTGACCAATTCCTGCTTAAAGGAAAGGTTATTATGATAGATGATGATATTCTGTGATATTCATAAATATGGGTTGCATAAATCTCACATAATTATTTATTGATTAGTGACAGTGATGGAGCAAAACTAGGAATACGTCTAAGCAGCCAGTGATTACATGCAAGTGATTTTACGCAGTTCTACCTGAATTTGCTTTGATCTACATCCTTTATAAATATGTTACAATGAAATAAATTGCTGTGGAAGAACACAGCTACATCTTTGCAGAAAATGACAACATTTATATGCATCTGGCACCACTTAACTGTCAGTTATAGCAATTAAAGTACTTGGCAATGTACTTGTACTTTGATCTACCTATGTTTTGGGGAAATTTTATACCACAATTGTATAAGGATCATCTAACAGCTGTTTTGCTTGATTCTCAAATTAAAAATACTTTCCATATTAATGAATAATATCCCAGCAAAAATGCTATGGAACATGAATTTTAGTGATTCATTTACCAGGTTTGTGAACTTAGATGTGGATCATTTTATGATATGATGACTGGATAGTAATAATAATTAGTTAAATATGCAGTAAATCATGAATGAAAGATCACTTTAGCTGTTACTTAATCAGGAAAAGTCCTTTGTCCGTGCTTTATAGGGAAAATCAGGAGAAAAAATGAGTGAAATGAAAAACTTTTCATTATTTACTCAGGTTCTTTCAAACCAACATGACTTTTCCTTTTTTATGGATGCAAAGGAGATGTTTTGAAGAATCGTGTAATGCAAAAGTGATCATATTTTAGTCCATATATATATTTTTTTTAATTCCACTTGGAAAACTAGTAATGTAATTCTGACCATTTTGTGTCTGATGAAATTATGTGGTTTTTTAAAGATTGCAGTACAATCTAATAAAGAAAAATTGCAGCTCATCTTGGAACATGTTGCATATGACGCGTGGGCTGTTGTACAGCATGCATTTTCTTCATGTAACTAAGAGGCTTTCAATCACTCTAAAGCAAGCATGAACAACTGTATGGCTGTCTTTCCCGACGAGTGAGCAGGCAGAGAAAGAGTTATGAATGCTGCTCGGGCGAGCTGACCTCATCTGCAGGAAATATGCACTAGATTTCTGTGCATCACCCTCGTGGGCTGAACCCTTAGGATGAAATATTACCATGACTGACACCCCTGCAAGCCTCTGTACACAAACAACAACTGGGTGAATCTCGCAAAAATCTGTCAAGAACACGCCCAGATCTTATTTTACACCAAAATCAACAGAAAGAAATATGAAATTAAATACATTTTTTTTTTTTTTTTTAACATTAAGTTAAAACATTTTTAAGTTAACATTAAGTTAACGTTATTTTAACATTAACATTTAAATCTGCAAGGAAAATCAAATGAGAATCACCATGGAGAATAACATTTTAAATGAACACAAAAACAATTTCCAAAATGTTGACAAGACTAAGTTTTATATAACATCTGTTTAACTTATAACATGAAAGTAAGGTTAATAATATAACAAAATTTTCAGTTTTACTCAAGTTAGGGTGATGCTAAAATGAGTACACCCCACTGAAAGTCTCTGGAGCAAAGCTAAATTTTAGACTACAAATGTCTAATTTAACAAGAATGTAACCACAGGTGTCCAGCAGACAGTTGACTATAAAAGGGTGTTAAAACCCCTTCCCATTTCATGCTGTCAGCAATGGCACCACATGGAAGAGAAATGTCACAAAATAATTTCTTTTCACTAGAAAGGTGAAGGCTACACGAAGATCAGCAAAGCTTTACTTATCAGTCAGAATACTGTAGCAAAAGTGGTACAAACATTTAAAATACATGGAACTGCAACCATCTCACAGAGACGTCCAGGTCGTCCACGGAAGTTAACACCTCGACAGGAGCGTCTTCTGATGAGAAGGGTTGAAGAAAATCGGCATGCAAGTTCACTGCAGTTATCTAAAGAAGTAGAAAGCCAAACTGGGGTGACTGTTTCCCGTGACACAATACAGCGTACACTGCAGAGGAATGACATGCATGGGTGTTGTCCACGAAAGAAGCCTCTCCTAAAGCCCAGGCACAAAAAAGCCCGCCTAGAGTTTGCCAGGGCCAATGCTGACTACTGGGACTCTATACTCTGGAGTGATGAGACCAAGATAAATGTTTTTGGAACTGATGGCTTCAAAACTGTATGGCATCACAAAGGTGAGGAATACAAAGAAAAATGCATGGTGCCTACAGTGAAACATGGTGGTGGCAGTGTCCTTATGTGGGGCTGCATGAGTGCTGCTGGTGTCGGGGAGCTGCATTTCATTGATGGCATCATGAATTCACAGATGTACTGTTCTATACTAAAAGGGAAGATGCTACCATCACTCCGTGCCCTTGAAAGTGATTCAGTGGCTCCTGATCTGAACACAATTGAACACCTATGGGGAATTCTGAAGAGACAAGTTGAGCATCACTCTTCAGCATCCAATCTCTAAAAGAGGTCATTCTTGAAGAATGGAAAAAGACAGATGTTACAAAATGTCGCTAACTTGTTCATTCCATGCCTAGAAGACTTGGTGCTGTCATTAAAAATCATGGAGGCCATACAAAGTACTAGATGTAGTAGTTTTTGTTGTGGGGTGTACTCATTTTTGCATCACCCTCATTTGAGTAAAACTAAAAAAATTGTAATCTAAGTTATACTATTATATTAAAGTGTTACTTTTCAAAGGGGGTGTACTCATTTATGCTGAGCACTGTGTATGTGTATATATATATATATATATATATATATATATGCCAAATAACTTATATTTCAGCTGTATGAATGTGCACAACTACTGCCTCAATTTACATTTTATATTGTTATGAGCCTCCTTTAAATAAAAAGATATTTTTATAGAAGTTTTATTTTATATAATCAGTGGGATATAAACATAAGACTTCAGGAGTTACAAAAGAAATTCTTACTAAAGGTTTTTGGAAATAACCTACCTAAAGCTTTAAAAGTAAAAGAACTCAAAGACAAACTCCTCCCTTATGCCCATTTAAACACAGGAGAAAATTCTCAAATTAAATGGCACCCACCTCCGTGCAAATAAACCCAAGGTAAAGCTAAATGGTTAGATTTGAAGTATACAAAATGTCACTTTGTAAAGAAACAATAGAGACTGAACACATACTGTAATCAGATTCACAAATTCCCTTTACAAGGAAACAATAACAGTGTCAGTTTTCAAAAACTTGAAAAAAAACTTGAAACAATATAAATGAACGGCCAAAACGCATGAAAGGTTTTCCATTTTTAGTTGAAAATGGTTTCATGTAAACAGCCCCTCAGAGGAAAATCACTAACAAAATAATAAACCCCAAGTCCCTATATGGGGTTAACAATATACACATTTACATAGTAAAACTTTACTGAAGTCAGTTCATTTTCTTATTCATTTTTCAGTTCTGAGGCCGCTTTGACACATTCATTCTCTGGCCAAATTGATAGACCCGGAAACCTGCCCTAGTCCCTCCATTATTGTAAAAGGTTAGAACGGAATAAATATCCATGCGTGTGACTGTGAGGAAGGGAGAGCCAAGCAATATTTCACTTGGGGAGCAACACATTTCATATGCAAAGAAAATAAATTACGATAAAACATAATGCCAAATCGCTACCTGTTAGTGATTTTTCCGTTTATGGCCATTTCCTCGCACAGTAATCAAAAAGCCCAAGTCACCCTGAAGAGAGATGAACACAGAAATATATTACTACAGAGAAATCATATTCTGCATCCAGAAATCAATGCAGCATTTAGTCAAATCCCAAAGTAACAAGCCTGCTTGCCTGCTGAAATATAATTATGGCACAATATTAGGGTTGGTATTGTTTCCCATGAACATGACAAAATCTCCTGAGTTCTTGCACCACTTTATGGCAAATCTTGAGTAATCACAGCAATACCATTTTTTCTCCTTTACAAAAACTATTGGGAAAAGTAGTCAGATGGCTATTCTTAATTTGTGTGGTTCTGAACCAATGCACTTAAATACTATTTGTTATTTATTTACTTGTACTTATTGATCAAACAATAAAGTTGCTCTAAGTGAGTCACATCCCACTAGTGGCACCAAAGGGAATTGCATAAATAATGATTGTTTCCAAACAAATAGATAGTCCCACCCCAAACTCCATCTTCAAGTTTTCTGATTGGCCAACACATGTAAGTCATGGTCAGATGGCTAAGTTAGGAACTGCACACAAAGTAGCCTATGTTCAATAGAAGGCAAGCCGGTGGAGGCAGTGTGATGCTTTGGGCAATGTTCTGCTGGGAAACCTTGGGTCCTGCCATCCACGTGGATGTTACTTTGACACACACCACCTACCTAAGGATTGTTGCAGACCACCTTTCATGGAAACGGTATTCCCTGGTGGCTGTGGCCTTTTTCAGCAAGATAATGCGCCCTGCCACAAAGCAAAACTGGTTCAGGAATGGTTTGAGGAGCACAACAACGAGTTTGAGGTGTTGACTTGGCCTTCAAATTCCCCAGATCTCAATCCAATCGAGCATCTATGGGATGTGCTGAACAAACAAGTCCTATCCATGGAGGCTCCACCTCGCAACTTACAGGGCTTAAAGGATCTGCTGCTAACATCTTGGTGCCAGATACCACAGCACACCTTCAGGGGTCTAGTGGAGTCCATGCCACAGTGGGTCAGGGCTGTTTTTGCAGCAAAAGGGGGACCAACACAATATTAGGAAGGTGGTCATAATGTTAAGCCTGATTGGTGTAAATAATACTAAGACAACAATGCTTGCATCACATTCCTTGTATTGTCAAAGTGATACAATAAAAAACAAACCAGCTGAACCAACATCCGGCCTCAAGTGTCATCATCATGAAACATCACAACCTCATTCACCTCACCTTGTACTCGTGTTCTGTCGTCACAAATCTCGCACGGTCAGCAGGAGCTCACAATGATACGCTATGCATACAAGGGGGTTTCTCGAGCACCGTTGACATGCCGTCACCTCTGCTGTGACACAAGAGAAGAAAGTCACAGGTTAGCATGGCCTTTATCGCTAACGTGTCTCTCATCCGGTCGGCTGCAAACACGTCATATCACATCCGCCACTCCTGACAACAGTTAGGTGATGTCTCTCTGGGTCTGATTTGCAGTTTCTCTGTGAAGCAACTCAGTGTCTGTGTAAGCTTGCCCTGATAATTCATCAGCTGCTGGAGCAGTTCAGAGAAAAGCTGGCTACATCGGTCTTTTGTAGGGCTTCTTGACTATTTATAACAACATTCACAGTCAAGGGAAAGTGTGCTTTGCTACTAACAGGTGAAAAATATTTCTGTCATGTGCTCAAACAAAAAGTCCTGACAACACTTTATAATCCCAGATGAAACTGCTCTGAAACTAGGTTTCATTTTGATTCCAACGATTCTCTAAAATTTCTTGGGAGCATTAAAATGAACACAAATCAATATTTGACATACAGTAAGAGTGCAAAGCTGTAACATTAATGTGGATAGCAGAACTGAAATACTTTGTTCTTCTCCTGACTTTTGACTGCAAAACATTTTGAGATATTGTTGATAATATTTTCTAAAAGTATACTAAAATATCAACTTTGAATTTTTAGAATTTTTAACATATTTTAAATATTAAAACCAAATGATTTTTACAAAAAAAAAAGAGAGATCTATGATAATTCCTATTTCTCAGATATTAAAGCTGCAGTCCGTAACGTTTTTTGGTTAAAATGATCTAAAATCAATATTTGAGCAAGTACATAACCAGCCAGTGTTCAAAACGATCTCCTTACCTTATCCTGATTCACAACAGTAAGCATGTAAGAATGTTACCTAATCCAGATGGTACTGGTGGGTTTCCGCAGAAAATTCGAGCATGCAGCCGTTTGTCTTTGCGTCATTACGTCACGTCTGTTTACGTGAAGAAGGAATCCCAGCTAGTAGGCTATATCATGTGAGGATGCTGCTGGTGGCGGATCATTTATAGCCTTTTCTTACAGCAGCTGGAATAATTAAATTTATCATTTTGATGGCGGATTGTAATCCAGAAAGGTCCAAATGACAATCAGTGACAACTGGAAATTCACCCATAGTCAAAAGTCTTTGGACTGCGGAGTGGCTATAGAAATTGAAATCTAGAGTTAACGCTAATACACACTATATACACATAGTCACGCAATGCTGATGTTGTTAACATGAACAATTTGAGAACAAAGTATAACAATAATAATAATTTGCACAGTTTGACGTGATCCGAGCTAAGCAATTGTTGGCAGCACAATTTATTGTAATGCTTGTTTTTCTCAGTTGGTCAGAACAACAGTGGCAGACATATTACTTACTTGTTCAGATGACATTTTCCAGTGAAAATTCTTATTTTGGTCATACTTCCAAGATGTAGAATCTGTGATTCCGAAGTACAGTAGGAAGATGATATTTCTGCAAATAACTGCAATTGCAGGTTTTTAAAACAGAGATGGTGACAAAGAGGCAAAACTTACGGACTGCAGCTTTAACATACATTACATACATTTGGTAATATCAAAAGACTTTATTTATTTATTCAGCAAAGATACATTGAATTGATCAGTAACGTGTCAGTAAAAACTTTTTACATTGTTAAAAAAAATGCTATTTGAAATAAAGTTCTTTTGAATGAAAAGAATCCTGAAAAACAATATATCAGGGTTTCCACAAAATATGAAGCAGCACAACTGTTTTCAACATTGATAATAATAAAAAATGTTTCTTGAGCGGCAAATCAGCATATGATTTCTGAAGGATCATGTGACACATAAGACTGAGTAATGATGCTGAAAATTCAGCTTTGCATTACAGGAATATATTTCTAAATATATTCAAATATATAACAGTTCTTTTAAAGGCACAATATGTAATTTTCGTCACTAGAGGTTGCTTATTCAAAACAAAGGCGTAGCTTGATGATGCTGTGAATTATTGTGGAATCATGAGAGTTGTTGTCTTCACCTCCACAGCCGATGGTAAGGAATCCGAAGTTTTATTAATGTTACTGTGGTATGAAGAGGGCAGAGAGCCATGAGAGCAGAAAGAAATCCCTTGAGCGAATGCTGATGAGAGATACCTGCGCGACACACCAATCTTGAGTCTAGTGGAGATTTTATTACGCTTATACTGCAATCAGCTGCTACCGCTCTTTTCGTTGCGTATGTGGGGTAACGCAGCACTGTTTTACATGGTTAAATCAGTCATATTAAATCATTTATGTTATAACGTTACTCTGTGTGTTCGCTCGGTGGCTGGCATAAGAGACTTGTTGCACTTTGCAGTAATCGAGATCGATAATAGAATACCATATTGATAAAAGCTAGATGACTTGTTGCTAAATGACATGTAATTGATTTTAAAATAGATTGTATGATGGAGAAAGCTCTCTCTGATTATACTATGTTAGCCAATTGACAAAATATTTTTGTCTCAGAGGTATGGTAAAAACATGGTACTCGTGGTAAATCAAGAAAACAAGAGATTCAAACAATAAGACTAATTGTGTTGAGCTTTAACGACGATTCATTTTCTGTCGATTAATGTATTCAAACAGTTGCTCACCTGTCTAATAAAACACATATTATATTAAAACGTCTTTCTATAACATTGTTCTAGTAGTAGATCTAAAAATCTTACATACTGTGCCTTTAAATTGTAATAATATTTCACAATATTACTGTTTTTTTTTTTTTTTGTTGAGCAGAAGACACTTTTAGAGTATTTCTGCATACTTTGTTTCAGTCCTCCATTCATTTAATTTGCTTGAAAAACAGTGAGCAGCACAATATCACGAAGGGTAAATAAATAATGACAGACAAACGAATACATTAATAAACAGAACTTTTTTTAATACTTGAAAGAATTTGTGTCAGATTTATTTTGGGATGTGTCTGTGGCCAAAAGCAGTAGATTCGCTCCAAATACTCGCCTGCAATGTGTTTGCATCAGACAGAAGATTAGTTTTTCCTGCAGGTTAAAAGGCATATCAGCAGGCAGCTTGAAAACCAAAGACCCCATTTCCATTCACATCTGCAATGACTAAAAAGCCTAATGGGTATAAACAGCGCTAATTCTTTGTCCTTTGACACCAGGCCTCAATAAACCAGAATGACGAAATATTGAAGTTTTTTTTCTGTGAAAGCATACGTGAACGATCGGAGCCCGCGGGTGGTGGAATTCACGCTGTGGAAATGGAGTACCCACATAATAACATGCACAGCTGCCTCTGAATCCGTTTTAATATTTGTCTCGAAGGGAATACGGTCTGGTGGAAGCAATGGGAAAAGCTGCTCTGAGGTCTGTGGGCTCCCGGTAGCGAAGGAATAGATCAGGCAAATCTATTAGGAAACATTAAATGTCTCCAAATAATTCAATGGCTGGTCACAGTTTGACACAGCATGCTACCTTGCCAATGTGCAACATCCGCGTGTGGATTTCCAGTCACATTATTGTGCACTCAGCGGCTTAGATTTATACAGATGCCTCCTGAAATCTCATTTGGGGGCATTTTAAGCCACTTTTTTGTGACAAAAGCGTCTCTAGAATAATTTGAAAAGTTCTTGCACTAACAAGTTCAGAGGGCAGATAACTTTTAATGGTACAATAAAAAGTGAAAGTGCTTTAAAAAATGTTCGCTTGTTTACCTGTTCCATAGGGGAGCAAATGAGAGAGAGATAAAAAGAAGAATTCACGTTTGCTGGAATGTTGAAAACGCACATTATTCCCCTAAAGCCTTGGGCCAGATTGGAGTTGGAGTCGCTGTATTGGTACAGTACAAATGACAATAACAGCTTGAAATGAAAACGGTCTTTTTTAGAGGAGAAAGAAATCACACTGCCTCTACGGCTGCTCATATTTACTGTAAGTAACTGCAGCAGCTGGTGGCTCGGAGAAAATCATTGTGAATTTGTGAAGGGTCTTTCAAAACAAACAAACAAACAAACAAACTTTTGACTGACCTCTCCGATGCTGAACTTTTGTGATGTAATAATACAGCAATAGTTCGCTCCTTTTCTCCTCCCTCGACCTCTCTGGCTCTCCATCTTTTTGTAAACACCTTCATGACTTTTCTGCACTCAGAAGTGAAGCTGTGGAAAACGCATGTCTGTGTTCAAGTTTGGCTTGATACATATGACACTTATTTTAGTATGATGTGAATGCACAGATAAATAAATAAATAAAACAGATTCAAAGACCTAAATTATTTAACTAAAGAAATGAAATGAAATTGATTACTAGTGTCAGTACAGACATTTACAATGTTATAAAATATTTCTATTTCAAATAAAAGCTTTTCTTTTGAACTTTCTACTGATCAAAGAATCGGTTTCCAAAAAAAAAAAAAAAAATGAAGCAGGAAGCACAAAAAATATGAAGCACAATCAACACAATTACAAAAGTTTTAATCATTGATTTTAATGGAAAAAAAAAATTATATATATATATATATATATATATATATATATATATATATAATTTTTTTTTTTTTTTTTCAAATAGAAACAATTATTTTAAATTGTAATACATGTTACATATTTTACTGTATTTTTAATATATATATATATATATATATATATATATATATATATATATATATATATATATATATATATATATATATATATATATATATATATATGCAAACATACAGAACATTTTTTATATTTCATTTTAATGTTTTATCTGAATCTTAGTGTAGTTCTGGAGATATTTACTGTCTTCATCCATGTACATGTTCCTTTCTTTTTTGGCTGACATCACAAAGTCGTCTTATTTTTCAATCATTCCCCTTTAACCACTTAAAGGGATAGTTCACCCAAAAATGAAAATTCAATCATCATTTATACATTACACACCTGTATACATTTCTTTGTTTTGCTGTACACAAAGAAAGATATTTGGAAGAATGTTTGTAACCAAGCAGATTTCGCCCACCATTGACTACCATAGTAGGAAAAAAAATTACTATGGCAATCAATGGTGGGCGAGATCTGCTTGGTTACAAACATTCTTCCAAATATCTTTCTTTGTGTACAGCAGAACAGAGAAAATGATGACAGAATTTGAATTTTTGGGTAAACTATCCCTTTAAATCCATTCTGGTTGGTAACACCCACTTTTCCACTATCCAGTCAAGTCCCACCCACCCTTTATTCTGATTGAATATCTTGCTTTACTCTGAAAAATGGCATTAGGTAAGTTACATGTGATGCGGATGCCATTTCACGTTGCCTTTAACCAGTAGCATATCTAATTAAATTTACATTATCTTCTCAGAGTCCTCTGTACAGGCACACCATAATTAGTCCATCACCTGCACTGATTGTACGTACAAGGTTCAAATCCCTTGCTGGTGAATGTCTGATGAATATACATGGGTGGTACTGCATCATTCTGACAGGACAGTGGTCGCATTGCCCTCTGTAAAAAAAGGTAAAAAAAAAAATAAATAAAAAAAAATTAAGCATTCATTTTTCTCAATTATGCTTTAGTCCCAGAAAGATATAACCACCCATGCTGGAGGGAGCAATCGGCGGTGGTCAGGGAAATGACCCGCTGGCAGGGACAGCAAACACAACAGCTGTTGCTACCAGCAAGCCAAAGCCAGAGAGCACGTTATGACATTGTGTCTCTCTCGTGTGCGATCTGTCCCCCAGCCCACATTCGTTGTCCAATAACATTTTACAAATCACTGCCCAGCTTGAGAACAATTCATATTATTTTTGCCATTGGGGGAAATACATCTTTATGTTATTAAAACAGGCAAACTCGATGGGAGAAACATCTTGATTCTCTTTGGAGGGAGTCCTGTGCAGACAGTCTTTTTTGCTTGCGGCATCATTCAGCTTATTCTGGCCAAGAACTGCACACTTAGACAGGAAGAGACATTCTAATTGGCATGTAAAGCAACCACAGTTCATTTTGTTCATTCATTTTTACTATTTATAAGTTTGAGGTCAGGAATTTTTTTTTTTTTTTTTATGTTTTTGAAAGACTCTTTCTGCATTTATTTAATCAAAAATACAGTTAAAAAAAAAAAAAAAAAGTAATATTGTGAAATATTATTACAATTTAAAATAGCTGTTTTCTATTTGAATATATGTTAAAATATAATTTATTCCTGTGATCAAAGCTGTATTTTCAGCATCATTTCTCCAGTCTTCATTTTCAAGCATGAACTGGCCAGTCCAGACATTAAATTCATTGAAAGTCTTAAATTAATCTTTGTTCTTGTGTTGTGTTGTTTGCGGTCAGAAATGACTGCAACAGGAAATGAATGAGAAATATGGAAAAATATGAAGAAAAAAAAAAAGAGAGTATTTTGTGTGTGTGTGTGTGTGTGTGTGTACTACAAATCAGCCATGATGCAGAAAAAAGCAAACAGCAGTGAAGGGGTGACACTCTAAAATATCAAGAGTACAAAATAGACACACGCCACCAAAGTTTTTGCAAGTGCGTGAAATAAAATGAATAATTCAGCCACAATGCAGAAAAAAAAAAAAAAAAGGACAGCAAGAAACACTTTACACTCAACACATCAACAATATGGCAAAAACTGAGCCAGAAGACTCAAATAAGAGGATGAAATCAGACTGATTAAGCTCTGATAAAGAATGCCTTATTCCATAATTTTTCTAATAACATTGTTATTGAATTTTGATGTTATATGTGACAAGATGTCAATGTGTTCAGATTTGATTGTAGTTAAATTAATGGAAAAACTGACACTTCACTTCAAACAAAAAATATTTAAACCTTGACAAAAAGTAGTCTTTGAGAATGTCTACGTATATACTTTATATCCACATCCACAACCTAATAAAAGCAATATATCTTTATATAGAGTTATATAGGAATCTAGTGGTTACACCATGGCATTACAGATGATTTCTTTTCTTATTCTGCATGATCTTATTCTACATTCTTAATCCTACCCAATACCTAAACCTAACAACTACCTTACTAACTATTAATAAGCTGTAAATTAGGAGTTTATTGTGTTAATAGTGAATACATGTTCCCTATACTAAAGTGTTACCAAATTCTCTCAAAATACAAAAGAAAATTATTATTGAACAAAATATATTACATTGATTTTTTACTGAAAATAATAATAATTTCAGTTGTTTGGGCTTTTGACCACAAACAACACAATTGTGACTCCCAAATGAACTATATATATATATATATATATATATATCATTGTCAAGACTTGATGGATTGAAAAAAAAAAAAAAAACCTGTGTGCTCTTACTCTTGGAAATTGAGTAGCTTTTCGTTCTCGGAAAATGCACAAAGTGATAAAGTGTATATCCTGAAATCAATGTAATATAAACATCTGCCAAATGCATAAATGTAAATCAGACAATCGGTGGATATGCTGAGGTGTCTGAGTTTAAAACTACAAGAGTACCAATCAAAAAAAGATGATTACTTGAAGGAAGCAAAGGGGTAACAGAGAATATAAGGCTTTTTCTAAATCTCTTCAAAAGCATTCAAAAAGTTTTCAGTTCAAGTTTTTGAGTCTGGTGAAATTACATTAAGTTAGAAGTTGGGACCTGAATGCTTTCTGGAAGCACTGCACAGTGATAAATTTGTTCCCTCTTTAATAAATGATAGTATCCAGCATTAAATAATGAATGAACATTGAGTGAATGCCAAACAATGGTCAAAGAAGTCAAGAAAGTCAAAGAAAGTCTCTGCATAGGTGCCTTAATAAATTAGACAGTGATTTAACAGAATAAAAAAAAAAAAACAAAAAAAAAAAAACAGCAGAAGCATCTCAATTCTCATCATTTGGAAGGAGAAAATCAAATGACATGAGGATATAAGGAGAGGAGTTTTTCCCTGCCAGAAGCATTCAATGCAACCTCCTGAAGTTTTCATCAATCAGTCCAAGATTTCTCCTGTTAAGCTGCATTGTGGGTAAAGTGCCCTTTCCATAAGATCTGTCCTTTATTAATTAAAGACATCCATTATTGTCAAGAAGCTATAGGGATTAGGTATATAAATGAATTCTCCAACCCACTTATCCATGCTTTATTATGAGCAAGCAAGACGTAATTGTGTTTCTGATCAGCGAAGATCAATTCAAATGTGCAGGAGTTGCCGCTGCTCACCAGCCCATGTCAGACAGAGGAGGAGGTGAGCATTTCACCGGTCTTATTATGGCTCCCGCTAATGATATTAAATATGAAGGGGAAATATATTACGCTACAGCTAATTTTTTGATGGCTGACAGTTTGTAACTACTTTAATTTCAAGCATCTGCAACAGAGACAACAGCAAAAACTTGTCCCGCCCACCCCTTCTATTTAGTTGGGTGTAATCAACAAAAGCCCTTTAATCATGTTCGCTTAAGTGTCAGATTTGCTTGCTGAACACTGTAGAACACTTGCGATATGTTCTAGTGTGCAAATGTTGTTTGATGTGCGGCGCTGCAGGGGTCAGTCTCATATGATCATGTTTAAGCCGTTATCTTTCAGGGATGGTTTCAGTTCAACAGGTTATTTCTCATTTTCTTTCTCAAGACCTTTCTCTCTCTCTACACACACACACACATACAGTATCTCACAGAAGTGAGTATACCCCTCACATTTTTGTAAATATTTTATTATATCTTTTCATGTGACAACACTAAAGAAATGACACTTTGCTACAATGTAAAATAGTGAGTGTACAGCTTGTATAACAGTGTAAATTTGCTGTCCCCTCAAAGTAACTCAACACACTAATTTCCATTAATGTCTAAACCGCTGGCCCCAAAAGTGAGTACACCCCTAAGTGAAAATGTCCCTATTGGGCCCAAAGTGTCAATATTTTGTGTGGCCATCATTATTTTCCAACACTGTCTTAACCCTCTTGGTCATAAAGTTCACCAGAGCTTCACAGGTTGCCACTGGAGTCCTCTTCCACTCCTCCATGACGACATCACGGAGCTGGTAGATGTTAGAGACCTTGCGCTCCTCCACCTTCTGTTTAAGGATGCCCCACAGATGCTCAATAGGGTTTAGGTCTGGAGACATTCTTTAGCAAGGCAGTGGTCGTCTTGGAGGTGTGTTTGGGGTCGTTATCATGCTGGAATACTACCCTGTGGCCCATCTCCGAAGGAAGGGGATCATGCTCTGCTTCAGTATGTCACAGTACATGTTGGCATTCATGGTTCCCTCAAAGAACTGTAGCTCCCCAGTGCTGGCAGCACTCATGCAGCCCCAGACCATGACACTCCCACCACCATGCCTGACTGTAGGCAAGACACACTTGTCTTTGTACTTCTCACCTGGTTGCCACCACACACGCTTGACACCATCTGAACCAAATAAGTTTATCTTGGTCTCATCAGACCACAGGACATGATTCCAGTAATCCATGTCCTTAGTCTGCTTGTCTTCAGCAAACTGTTTGCAGGCTTTCTTGTGCATCATCTTTAGAAGAGGCTTCCTTCTGGGACGACAGCCATGCAGACCAATTTGATGCAGTGTGTGACGTATGGTCTGAACACTGACAGTCTGACCCCCCACCTCTTCAACCTCTGCAGCAATGCTGGCAGCACTCATACGTCTATGTCCCAAACACAACCTCTGGATATGACGCTGAGCATGTGCACTCAACTTCTTTGGTCGACCATGGCGAGGCCTTTTCTGAGTGGAACCTGCCCTGTTAAACTGCTGTATGGTCTTGGCCACCGTGCTGCAGCTCAGTTTCAGGGTCTTGGCAATCTTCTTATAGCCTACGCCATCTTTATGTAGAGCAACAAATCTTTTTTTAGATCTTCAGAGAGTTCTTTGCCATGAGGTGCCATGTTGAACTTCCAGTGACCAGTATGACAGAGTGATAACACCAAATTTAACACACCTGCTCCCCATTCACACCTGAGACCTTGTAACATTAACGAGTCACATGACACCGGGGAGAGAAAATGGCTAATCAGGCCAAATTTGGACATTTTCACTTAGGGGTGTACTCACTTTTGGGGCCAGCGGCTTGACTCTTGCATTGTCAATACAAGATCTTGACCAAACATTTATGTACCTCTCATTGGAAATAACATCACAACATTTTAATCAAGAGGTGCATCAATTTTTCAAAGATCTTGTATTGCAAGAGGTGAGCACTCTGTAAAGTCTACTCAGCACATCCCAAAGACTTTCAGTGAATTTAAGGTCTGGACTCAGAGGTGCCAATTCATGTGTAAAAATTATTCTTCATGCTCCCTTCCAACCATTCTTTCAATTTGAGCCTGATGGCATTGTCATCCTGGAATATGGCCATGATATGTCTTCCTACATGGTTGTTTAAGAAATGAAAAGCTATAAACTAAAGGGTTAAAATAACTGTTTTCAAACATATAACATGCTAGAAACATAATAATCACTGCAATAATGATCCAATCATAGACTCCTAAGCATTTGCCTATTTAAATCCAAACAGCTGGGCATTGTATATTATATTTGTTATATAATTATTTGTGAAATTTACCAGCAAATTCTGATTGAAAATGGTCCTATACCATTTTTTTTGTCATTGAATATATGCATATATGCATACATACATACATACATACATGACAGTTTCAAGTTTCAGCTCAGTTTCCACCATGATCTCTGGTTTTATCTGCAGATCACAATACAGCGCCATCATTTAAATGACCTTCCAGCTTGCAGAACAAGCTGCAATAAGTATGCACCAGATTTTATGTCTGTTGTCAAAATTCTGAAGTACAGAGTTGAATTAATGGTCTGAATGTTTTATATTATAGCAACAAAAAATACCAAGCATGAAAACTGAGTAGCAAAGAGAATGTGATTTGGGGCTTTACTTCAAACCTTCAAGGATCAAGCAACTGAAGCCCAACAATAACACCACCTACAGTACACTCTGAAGGCTTGTCTTGACCCCACAGAGGTTGTGAGGTTACAGTTATGAATTATGGAAATAATCAGCAAGCAGATTCAGTTATGTTTGAGAAACTCAATCCTCCGTGATGACAAACTGCAGGTAGCAAGGTAAGCTTCTGGTTAAAGAGGTAATGGGACGTACCTATGCAACTGTGCAAGGGTGTTACAGGTCAAGAGCCCAATACATCCCGTTCATGCTATTCTCAATCCTTTTAAGTAAATGTTTCCATCATGACCTCCAGGCTAAACCACAGTAAAGCTGTGTGGACCCTCCTGAGCAGCTGAGAATGAACGACTGCAGGACAGGGTTATAAGGAACTCAAAGATCCCATAAAATGTTTAATGAATGCTATTTTCTTCCCCATGCCACCAGAATCATGATTTGCTACAAGTTAATACTAATACAATTTTAATCTGCTTATTTTGTCAACTTTTAGCACTGCACTAGCATAAAGATTAATGAATAGAAATTAAGTAAAACATACAAAACTCTCATTTCTAATAATTGAGATTTTTATATATCGATATGACTCGATATGACAATATTCCTTATTTACAATTACCCATTTTTGTTTTCCTCTAAGGTCAAAACAGACTGTAGCAATCTTCTAAATATACCAAAAAATAATAAAATAAGATAAAATAAAATAAAATAAAATAAAATAAAATAAAATAAAATAAAATAAAATAAAATAAATGTTTTAAAAGCACAACTGGTAAAGCTCAGTTCAGAAAATATATTTTAAAATAAAATAATATATTATTTTCTTCAGCAAGGATGCATTAGATTGATGAAAAGTGTTAGTAATTTATAATGAGAATATTTCTATTTCAAATAAATGCTGTCAATTTGAACTTTCTATTCATCAATGAATCCAGAGAACAAGAAAACAATAAGTTTCACAGTTTCCACAAAAATATTTAGCAAATATTTAACTGTTTTCAACATTGATAATAATCATAAATGTTTCTTGAGCAGCAAATCAGCACATTAGAATGATTTCTGAAGGATCATGTGACACTGAAGACTGAAGCAATGATGCTGAAAATTCAACTTTGCCATCACACAAATAAATTACATTTTAAAAATATATTCAAATAGAAAGCAATTATTTTAAATTGTGGTAATATTTTAACAATATTATAGTTTTTACTGTATTTTTGATCAAATAAATTCAGGCTTAGTAAGCATTTTGACTTCTTTCAAAAACATTTAAAAAATCGTCCCGACCCGAAACTTGAAATGCAGACCTTGAATGCACTGTAAATCGCTTTAGATAAAATTATCTGCCAAATTAAGAATGTAAAAGTATGTTTAGTTCATTTTTGAACTGGAGTGCAAAGTCAGAGTCCTTTTTGTAGGTTCTGTGCATTGACTGTAAAACTTCATTCCTGGGTTTTAAACATTAAAATAACACTATTCACCGCTGAACGAATGCCCAACAATGGCAAGTCAGACAGTCTGAGAGCTCTTTCATTTGGTTCTCCTTTTGCATAGGTGCTAGATAAATGGACATCATTTAACAGAACTTGATTGCCTTCATAAAAGGTGGGCAGGGAGCAAAAAAAATGATTTCTAATTGAGAGACATCTATCACTTTTGCAACACATGAGCACATTTGCACGGACTTAACTGAAGAATGAAGTCACAAAGAAGTTCACTTCATTCGGGGGTCAAGAAAGGGGGTGACCGCTGGCCACCGGCCCTGGTTTTGCAATGCCACAGCCTCGACCGACCTCTAAACCCGGATTAATTCATTCAGCCGTCAGCTTTTCTCCATTTCTATCTTTCATTCTCTCTCTCTCGCCGTCCTTTAGCGCACTGCCATTTTCGCTCACCGTCTCGCCATATTTCATGATTGATTATTGTCCCAGCGCTCCTCTCTCGTTCTCTTTCTCAGTCTGTCGTCCTCCCTCCCTTCCCGTTTAACGTTCTCTCTCTGTGACTCAGGACTGGCAATCCAATTTATATTGTTATGTACGTGCGGCGTGTTGGCAAATTGAATTGAATCGGGGACCTTGTTTTAATATTGCATGTATTCATGCCTAAAAATAACCTGGAAGATAGATTGCTTCAGATGTGTTAACGCAGTCTACTCGAAGAAGCCATATGCTGTCTGTGAAATAAATGAAAAGGTTTATGACTCCTTTACCTCGTCTTTTAAGTTAAATTGCCAAAACTGCATTCCACTAATGTTGCTGCTGTAGGGAAAGATAAGTTGTTCCAGTTACTTCAGAGCCTCTAGGAAAGATAAATCCCTAATGAGATCTCTTTAGTATCACTTTTTGCTTCTCAGATTTTTCTCCTGAGAGTACAGGCCCAGTAAATTCACATGTTTCCTATAGAGCAGAGGCACTCGACTCAAGAAGACGACACTGAAATTGTACGCACAGTAGGAGACGATTCCAAGAAATTGATTTTTCCGCAACTAAATCCTGGTTTATGCTTCACGCATCCACACAGGCGCAAGGATGCACGGTGTACTGTAAAAGCCATCTGATCTCAGCTTTACAAGCTACAAAATACTTTGACGGTTGTACTGATGATCTCTGGAAATAAATAATTTACGTTCACATGAAAAATGGCATCACATTTACATGTAAAATCAAAGGTGCACTGCCTAATTTTAACACGTTTGAGGGCAAATTAATGAATATGAACATTCATAATGCATTAGACCACAAAATAGAAGCTGATGGGTCTGTTGACATCAGCATGTCAAACATTGCTTAAACTTGTCAGAACACCAAAGTCAGAGATCTCAACATGATCTCTAACATTCATCATTCCCAAACTAAATGATCTGAGCTGTGCTATTCTATGCTTTTTTTTTTTTTTTTTTCCCCAGGCTTATTTAACATTTATTTGTACTATACAATTTGTAAAGGAATTTTAAAAAGAAGCATCTGACACAGAGTTGAAAAAAACAGTTTCAAAGATGTTCAGCTAATCAGGCAAATGTATAAAACTTGCTAACAAAAAGTCGTTAACTACATTGGTACTCTATCCTTTTTTAATATATAAATTAGTTTTTACAATCTGATTAGCACCTGTAGTCAATGTCAGGCACAAAAGCAAAAAGAAAAAAGGTGACAGGATTAGACATAAAAGGATACTGTAAATATATACTAAATATAACTAGTAAAACTAGGAACAACTATGTAAACATATCTTCACAAAATATTTTACAACAAAAACAAAAAATCTGCATAGGGAACTCATAAAACAATACATTTCTGAATAAATTGTTTATAAAACCATTCATACATAAACTGTCACACTGGCTTGAAAGCAACATTTTACATTTTTGTTTTTTTTTTAGCTCTGGTACTTGAATCAGTTGGTGAATAGTTATTCGAAGCAGTTCATTTACATGAATCATCCGAGTGAATCAATTCACCAAAACGAATCAGACCTCACAGAGCTATTTGACAGAGAAAGGACATTTCAGCTCACATGGTTGTAAAGTTTTATGTGCAATGTAATCACACAAAAAAAAAAAAAAAAAAAAAAAAAAAAATTATATAGGGTTTTGGCACAATATCCTAGGTAACTGGGAATGTTTTCACAACTTTCAATAATGTTTTGTGAAGATTATGTAAATGTTAAGATAAAACATTTTTGAAACCCAAAAAGCGCATCCATCCATCATAAAAGTAATACGACTCCAGTGAAGCAATGAGTTTTTGTAAGACAAAATATCCATATTTATAACTTTATAAACTATAATCACTGGTTTCCAGTAACGGCGTACGCAAGTCGAGTTCCAGCGGAACAATGACCTCTGATCCGACGCATGATGTAGAATGTAGGAGTATAGGTAAAAAAAAGTAGACGCCTCTCGCAGTTCAAAATAACTCAAGCTCCTCTTCTCTTATATTGACATTTCTCTTTAAAAATTCTCATTTTAGACTTCTAATTCGTGAACGGTGTTTTGTTTTGCTCTATCCTTTGCGCTTTCGTGTTCGTCAATATGTCATGCGTTGGGTCAAGAGGTCACTCTTCCGACGGAACTAAACTTGCGTACAGCCGTTACCGGAAGCCAGTGATTACGGTTTATAAGGTTATAAATATGGATATATTTCTTACAAAAACCCATTGCTTCACTTCAGAAGGCCTTTATTAACCCCCTGGAGTCGTATGGATTACACTTATGAGGGATGGATGCTCTTTTTTGGGCTTCAAAATCTTAGGTAGGCATTCACAACCATTATAAAGCTTGGAAGAGCCAGGATATTTTTTAATATAACTCCAGTTGTATTTGGCTGAAAGAAAATAATCATATACACCTAGGATGGCTTGAGGGTGAGTAAATGATGGGATACTTTTACTTTTTTGGGTGAACTTATCCTTTAATAATAGATATACGTTGAGAGAAACATTCTTAGAGTGTCTTTTTGATGTTGTTTTTACTTGATGAACGTTCTCATAATGTTGAGAGAAATCGCTGAAATTCTGAAATTTTCAGAACACCACTATAATGATTTGTATCTGATGAATGTTAACGTTAACCTTCTTAGAATATTACAAAATAAAGGTTCAAAGAATGTCATATTATGAGTAAAAGGTTAGGAGAATGTTGTATTAACATTACCGTTAACATATAACATTTTAGAAACAATGAAAATCATTGTTCCCACAAGGTTTGTAGCATGTCAGTTTGTTAGCAGGGATCATATTTAAACAGCTGAACTACTCTCACCCTACTAAAAATGTGTTTTAGTATTGCAACACTGGTTTCCTGTGCCATATATGAGCAACATCTAAGCAATAACTCACAGATACTAAACCTCACATCTGAAGCAGAGAGTCAACCAAATGAAAAGATCTGCAGCAGGAAGTGAGGAAGAGGAAAGAGGATACACTATCTTCTAGCATAATAAGCATATCAAAAGCCGTGTTTGCACAATACACATCAGAGAAGGATAAACAGAAAGACAATGACAATCAGTCTAAAGCCAAATTGCAGCCTGTCTGTTTCTCATTGCGAGAGAACACGCTGAGGGTCTTGAGTAGCGACAGTTCAATAGATGACAATACATGCGACGAGACTCTGTGCCAAAACCCTTGATTGTTGGCGGTTCATTTTGCTCATCACAGAAACGTCCAGCTTTGAGCCAAAACAAATATCGGGACATAGTTTATGTATGAGGCTGAGTGAGGAACACAGAGAATGGCGATGTTCTTAACAAGAAAGAGAAGCAGGAGAACACGTGGGCATCCTCACAGGGCTTTTCAAAACTATTACGAGATAGGCAGGCGGCCAACAGCACTCGGAGACGCTCTATATTTCAGGCCACTGAATTGCTTGCAGGTAAACAAAAGGGCACCAGAAGACCTAGAAAAATAATAACTTTTAGGTTCCTGCAGGTATGTTGACCTTTAAATGAGAAGTGAAACTTGGGACCATGTCTTTACTGCAGCAACATCACATCATAATCTAAATAAGATGCAAATTGGTCCCAGTATCAATTTTGAAAGCCTTGGATCCCATTCGGGCATACTTTAAACGTTTTATTTTGTTAGTCAAGCTTTTAGCCATTCAGTAAATTTTGTTGGCTTGTGTGTACAAATAAATGCAGAATGCAAAGAGCCACTTATTAGCCGTTAACTGATAGCTTTTGTGTGAGAAACAGGGTTACTGTTAACTAAAATTATATTCAAAAAACATTTTATTTTTAATTGAAATAAAGCTGAAACAAAATAAAACATAAAAACTATAATATTATATAAATAATACTAAAATAACACTGGTGGGTGTATATTTTATTATAAGTTTATACTGTATTTAGCAGATGCTCTTATCTAGAGTGACTTTTTAAAGAAAGTGCTTTAGTTTCACATGTGATAAGCACAAAATGTACACTATACAATCATTATAAAACACTTATATGATTACAAGATTACTTACATACACATTTTGTTCCAGTGGCTGTTGTTTATGCAGGTATGTGTTCAAGTTCAAAAAGATCCACAGTAAATCAAACACTTATTTCAAAAGATTATGAACATTTTTCAATTTCACCTATGTTGTCAACTGTGAACCATCCAGGAAGCATATTTGTATATATATATATATATATATATATATATATATATATATGAGGGAAGAACAAAACACTGTGTCATGTGTTATCACAAATAAAACAATTGATTCTAAGCACAAAATCTTTAAGAAATTTTAAATAATATTTGAATAAAGTGTGAAGATGTCAATTTTCATTGGCCGGACATCACTTTTGGCTACTGCAGATGGTCTAGTCAGACTTTCCCACAGCTTTCCAACCACTGAAAAATATCAAAGAAGTGTGAAAATAAAGAGTTAACAATGCAGTAAACAAGGAAGGAGTCGGCACAGATGGAGAGCATGTTCAAGGAAAGAGCTGGCGGTGGTCGTCTCCCCTGAGGGCCAAAGATGTGCCCGCCATCGGGATTGAGGTGAAGTGTGCAACAGAAAGAGAGATTGGATATGTGGCAACAGTGGCTTTGTAAATATATGACAACATCAGGGAAATATATCCCCTGGATCACACTCATATATATATACATCGTCCTAATACAAACTAAATTGTCATGGGTGGACATATGCGGATATGGATTTCAGGCTACTTCTACTAAAGTGAGAATGGAAATTTGGCAGAAAGTGTACTTGATTCCCAAGTCGTGCAGCATATCAAGGCGAGAAGTATGAAATGTACAAGAATCACATCGGATACAGTTTTCAATTGACCATTAGCAAGAACACACTCAGATTGGCGGTATGAAATATTCATGCACGTCAGATCACGAATGCAAACGGGCTCGTTCGCCACCCAAAACCTAAAGGCAATTGTTGAAGATTTATTTTCAGTGCAGCTCAAGTTCACTTGTTTGAAAGCCCAGAGTGCCTGCTGCCACATCAGCTAAAGAAATTAATTAACCAAGTGTGAAATGATATGCAAACGTGTTTTATCAAAAGCACAGCAGCTCCTATCACAGAGTGTTTGAAAGAGGCGGTGGATGAAGAATGTTCGCATTCTGAAGGATCTGCTATGTTTCAGATAAGCCCTCGCCAAACATATAAATAAAATACTCCAATAATTGATTTCAGATACTTTTTTTTACTCCTTTATTCCTTCGTTTTACACATTTTAAGTTGATTAAAGGCTACTGACATGCTATGCTCCTGAGAATAAAAGCCCATTTTAGGTACCACATTATCCAAAAGCCCCAGTTCACACAGTCAAATCGGAACATAATTCCTAATATGATTAAGTTATATTTACTAAATTTCAGCAGAAGTAAATGCCAGGGAAAATGACTATAGGATACCACAAGTACATCCATACAGAATGTACATGAGATGTGAATTATGCTCATTGTTTTTGACAAGCATTGTCATGACAGAGATTCACAGCAATCAGTCATAACTCTGCAAGTCATGTTTCATGGGGAAGAACTTACTTGAGTCAAAAGCAAATGTTTTATTGAGTTTTAGCTCTCAGCTCTGCTGAAGGCATATGAAGATTGTATGACAGAGCCAAAAATACAGTACATTATATAAGAATAACAATATAAAACATATAAAGTCATTGCAAATGAGAAAAAAACAAAACAAAACAACGTTTGCACATATTGCACTCATGACAGACAGACGGACGGACGGACGGACGGACGGACGGACAGACAGACAGACAGACAGACAGACAGACAGACAGACAGACAGATAGATAGATAGATAGATAGATAGATAGATAGACAGACAGACAGACAGACAGGCAGGCAGAGAGACAGATAAATAGATAGACAGACAGACAGATAGCCAGCCATCTAGACAGACAGACAGACAGACAGATATAGATAGATAGATAGATAGATAGATAGATAGATGATAGATAGATAGATAGATAGATAGATAGATAGATAGATAGACAGATAGACAGATAGCCATCTAGACAGACAGACAGACAGACAGACAGACAGACAGATAGATAGATAGATAGATAGATAGATAGATAGATAGATAGATAGATAGATAGATAGATAGATAGACAGATAGCCATCTAGACAGACAGACAGACAGACATGCAGAGAGATAAATAGATAGACAGACAGACAGACAGGCAGGCAGAGAGACAGATAAATAGATAGATAGACAGACAGACAGACAGACAGACAGACAGATAGATAGATAGATAGATAGACAGACAGACAGAGATATAAATAGATAGATAGACAGACAGATAGCCAGCCAGCCATCTAGACAGACAGACAGACATACAGACATACAGACATACAGACATACATACAGACAGATAGATAGATAGATAGATAGCCAGACAGACAGACAGGCAGACAGACAGACAGACAGACAGACAGACAGATAGATAGAGGACAGATGGATGGATGGACAGACAGACAGATAGATCTACATCTTAAAAGCTGTAATTACGAGCTCTATGAGGATACACAGATGTCTAAATTTTCATCA
This sequence comes from Elopichthys bambusa, assembly GCA_037101425.1. NCBI lineage: Eukaryota > Metazoa > Chordata > Actinopteri > Cypriniformes > Xenocyprididae > Elopichthys > Elopichthys bambusa. Next base: position 5,137,197 of record CM074436.1, on the reverse strand, counting down.
GATCAATCTACACATCTGTGAGTATAGAAACAGTATGGATATAAAGTATGAAAGGAGTATCACTTCCTTTTCACACTTCCCAACATAACCTGCTTTGAGATGCATGTGTATCTGTCCACTACCAACACAGGAACCTGTCAAAAAAAATCTGAAACCATTTCCTTCCACCACAACCCATCTTTACACAACAGATACCCATAACGGCCACACTTCTGCAATCTCCAGAAACACGCTTCCTGTCCCTCATGTTAAATTCATTAGGCTCCTCTGATGGGAGTGTGCTAAGCAAATGTTTGGCAAGCTGTCTTCTCACATATCGTCAGCTTTTCGCCTCCTGCAGAAGTCAATACCTAATTATGACACTAATGAGTGAAGAGTGGTTCAATGAAATTGATAGTCCCTGGATCTGTTGTTTGAGAAAACTCATAATGCAAAGTAGAGACAAGGGAGTTGAGCATGGGAGAAAAAAAAAGAAGAAGAAGAAAAAAAAAACAATATGCAAAATCTGCTGCTATGAGGTTAGGGTGTTGTGAGTAGTGTTGACAGTACAGTGACTTTACTTATATATAATGCATTTCAAACACTCTTCATTTATCATAATGATATTCATAATAACATATATGTACTTCTGTATAGACATACGTGTACTTCTTTCACAAATATTTGTAACCACAGAAATAATAATGTAAATAACAATACTTATCTCTTCATGGCTGTGATGTTAAAGAGTATATTGGGTGTTGCAGTAATGCATTTATCTATGAATAGGTAATAATTATAATTTATTTATTCATGAACGTGTACCTGACTATAAAGTGTATTATAAAGCATTCTGAAGGTGATATAACATAAAAAAAGAGACATTTAAATAAAAGTCAAGTGAAAGTAAGTAGGTTCCAAATGTAACTATTTAAAACTAAAAATCATACTTTTATCACTCAACAAAGTGACAAATGAAATAGACAGTAAGTTTGATGTACAAATGTAAAAAACTGTATCACAATTTTGTCAATGTAAGGCTCTAGAACACACCATATGTTAAAACATATTACTATCTGCATTGTGACTGATGAGACGTCTCTTCAGAAGGATAAATGACCATAACTTATAGGAGAGAGCCTACAGTTGTTGGTGAATTCAAAAAGGATTTAATATGTAAATGAGGCTCATCAAATGTTAATATGATGCTAGTTTCTATTGAAAATGGTATAATGCTATAAATACAGTTTGCAATTACACACAAGACTGCAGTCAGGTTGGCACATCCAAGTTACACCCCATGTACATTGATCCCCCCTGAGTGTTCAGATTAACCAGCCCATGGTTGGTAATCATGATGGCGTGGATGCCCAACCAGCATCATTACAAAGCTAATAGCAGTTGATGTGTTAATTAATGACCTCAAGCATCATCTGCTGAGCTCTTCTAAGCTGCTTTTCTTGAATCGGGGCCAGAACACAATGGAGAGCTGCCCACACGTAACAGGAAGAAGAGGTACTCTACTGCCCTCGCTGATGCTGAATGAGAGATTGGTGTTGGACAGCACAGTAGAGGAATAATGTTTCGGCAGGGTGGGCATGTGTGCTGTATTACACACCACCTAGTGAGTGCATATATATGTGAGTGAAAATAGAATAGTTTTAGTGCTGACTTTTGACCTCTGTGCCATTTAGAATATAACATATATAGACATTTTGAGAAGTGGGACTGATGTAGTCATTAAAAAAACAGCTACAGGGATATGATAATCCCTGAAAAGTGTGTGTGTGTGTGTATACAGGTGCTGGTCATATAATTAGAATATCATCAAAAAGTTGATTTATTTCACTAATTCCATTCAAAAAGTGAAACTTGTATATTATATTCATTCATTACAAACAGACTGATATATTTCAAATGTTTATTTCTTTTAAGTTTGATGATTATAACTGACAACTAAGGACAATCCCAAATTCAGTATCTCAGAAAATTAGAATATTGTGAAAAGGTTCAATATTGAAGACACCTGGTGCCACACTCTAATCAGCTAATTAACTCAAAACACCTGCAAAGGCCTTTAAATGGTCTCTCAGTCTAGTTCTGTAGGCTACACAATCATGGGGAAGGCTGCTGACTTGACAGTTGTCCAAAAGACGACCATTGACACCTTGCACAAGGAGGGCAAGACACAAAAGGTCATTGCAAAAGAGGCTGGCTGTTTACAGAGCTCTGTGTCCAAGCACATTAAAAGAGAGGCGAAGGGAAGGAAAAGATGTGGTAGAAAAAAGTGTACAAGCAATAGGGATAATCACACCCTGGAGAGGATTGTGAAACAAAACCCATTCAAAAATGTGGGGGAGATTTACAAAGAGTGGACTGCAGCTGGAGTCAGTGCTTCAAGAACCACTACGCACAGACATATGCAAGACATGGGTTTCAGCTGTCACATTCCTTGCGTCAAGCCACTCTTGAACAACAACTTTATGTTGTAACTTTCAGTTGGCCAAGATTTCTAAAAATCCTTTCTTTGTATTGGTCTTAAGTAATATTCTAATTTTCTGATATACTGAATTTGGGATTATAATCATCAGAATTAAAAGAAATAAACATTTGAAATATATCAGTCTGTGTGTAATGAATGAATATAATATACACATTTCACTTTTTGAATGGAATTAGTGAAATAAATCAACTTTTTGATGATATTCTAATTATATGACCAGCACCTGTATATATAATATAATATATATGTTAAATGATTACAAATTGTCTTAGCATAAAATTTTGAGTGAAACTTCGAATTAAAAAAAACTGAACATTAATTTCAGGATTTCATATGGGCAATGTGAAATATAGAAGGCCATTTATTACATCAGATAATGTATTTTTCCACACATATGTAGTGTATTACACACTTAAGTGTTATCATAATGCCTTCTAATTCAATTAAGTCATTCTTTTGGACTGCATTTGAGTTCATATGCTCAGTGAGTTTACTGCCATACATAATACAAAGATACAAGGTCTCCTGGTCCTTCGCTTATAAAATTATGATGAGAGGAGGGAATCATCTATTCTACCAGACTAGTGTTACTAATTGAGTCCAGGGTTCATATGGTGATGAATGATTCACCATCTTCTTTCTCGCCCACATGTGCGGCACCTTTCATATCACAAGGTAAAAGATCTCTATGTACGCAGATAAATTATCTAGATACTCACATTTTTATCGATCATTTTGGTGTCTCTCCAGATTTAGCCAGCAGGTTGAGGTTTTCGTCCCATTGGATGTCTAAGATTGGCTGTTATTGTTGGAAAGAGAATTTTAGAAAAGTCCCATTGGTCTTAACTCATCCTCTTGACCTGAGGCAAGTATACACACACATAAACACACACACACACACACACACACACACACACACACACACACACACACACACTTTTGTTTTAGTATATTAGTAAGAACATTGCATAGACTTCCTTTGATAGGAAACTAACTGAAATAAGTTACAGTTGAAGCACATAAATTACTAACTGAAAAACAAAAAAAAAAAACAAATTAATTTAACCTAAATATATATATATATATATATATATATATATATATATATATATATAAGATAACGCAGATAACACAGGCACTTCACAAAATGACTGAAAATTAAACAATTAAGTTACATTTATTTTATAAGGTGACATAGTTACATTGTACTTACTCAAATAAGTACTGAGTAATATTAATTAACTACATGTACTTACTATAGAGGGTTTAATGTTAATTACTTGTAATTATGCCTAATTTAAAAAGTTATTATTATAGTAAGTATATGTAGTAACGTGTAACTACGTCAGTGTTACCCAAATTAATATCAAAACTGACTGATTTATAAATTAATTCTGAATGCACATGTTGGCCAGTGTAGCAGTCATCTGTATTTTCCATGCAGAAATGTGAACACCTTGCACAGTGTACATACAGCTGATACATACTGTACAGTACATAATTCTGAACATTTCTTTTTCTCTCTTTCACTCCCTCTCACACACACACTCATTGAGTTTGCCATCTCTATTAGTATGAACCACAGGAGGAAACACAGTGTAGGTTCTCCTATTGTTTTCTTTTGCTCACCCTGCCCTGTTCTTAATTAGAGCTCCAGTGAGCAAAACAAGTCAATTGAGGGAGGCTTTTTCATTACACGGTGGGAGGAAAAAAGATCATCATCTGGGATGGGACGCATCTATCAAAGAACAGGCTGGGCATTATCTTTATCCATAGAAGCTTAAGAAATAACCCAACTAACAGGGAACGTTCTCAGAACTTTCTGGCAATGTTCTCTCAAACATTCTTCCAGTAACGTTAATAGAATGTTCATTCAAAGTTATCTGGTCTGTTCTCCACAAAAATGTTATACAAATCGTAAGGTGAAATTGATGTTAATAGTCTTGTATTATGTCATGATTACTCCTAATTTACTTTATTATTTTTGATCGCTGTATTTACGTAAAGCTGTCAATGTCAACAAATGGTTTTAATAACACAGAGAGAACAGCATCTGAATAACGCTACGTCTGTCAGTCAGTGCCGCTTGAGAGGCCGTGCAGGTGCAAATCATTAAAGGGAAATGGTGTGAAATGCTCAAGCATTTATTACCCATCAACCATGATAATTGCTCATCAGGTGACAAGTTGTACGTCCTGCTCGAGAAAACCCTGATAGGTGTGATGAACTCCTGAGGATGAGGACATCCATCCAGGGGTGAAGCACCATCTTTTACACTTGAGATTAGGCCTCAAGGGCGATCTCAGAGACAAAATGTGTAATAGGAATACTGTCGTTATACCATTGGGACTGTCCTGCTTCACAATGGAGTTGCTGTTTGTCCTGATGAGCAGTTTAAGCTTGTGTTTGACTACTTTAAATAAACATTTTAAACTTGCACTGCAATAATTTGTATTTATCATGACAAACCAGCAATCGCTGAAGGGACGAAAGCACGAATAGAGTCCTGCTCCCCATGTACATACTATGTTCTTGTTATAGTAATTATAATAACTAGGTAATAACTAGGTACTAACCCTGAACCCACCCCTAAACCTAACCTTAACCCATGTAGTTACCTTATATTACCTAGTACTTTCTTAGGTAAGTAAGTACACATAAGTGCATGTACTGCAAAATAAAGTGCAACCAAAAAGTTATACTGTGCTCTTGTTTTTGTTTTACTAAGATGTATGTGACTCAGTGGTTCTCAGCCTATTTAATCTGAAGGCCACCATTGTCCAACACAATAACTGAAGGCTCCTTCATACAGGTTAAACAATTTCTTCCAGCATTTCTGTAGTAATTATTACAAAGCTGCTTGTTTTCAAAAAAAAAAAAAAAAAAAAAAAAAAATGTATTAACAGAAAATGGGAGATTTATTAAATTAACCAACCACAATCATTTTTTATACTTTAGAACTTTTAATAACTGTATGTTCTTCAATAAAACAACAGTTGTTGAGGGAAAAAAGTTTGATTCATTTAGAGCAGATGGATGGATGGATGGATGGATGGATGGATGGATGGATGGATGGTTGGTTGGTTGGGAGGATGGATGGATGGATGGATGGATGGATGGATGGATGGATGGATGGATGGATAGATGGATTACAAGCATACCAGACCGGACCTAAACGGGTTGCACACAGCTCAATCATACAACAAATCAGAGCACAAACACTTTTCATACTGCCTCCAACCTTTTTAAAATAAATAAATAAATAAATTCTGTCATGGTCATATGGTCATGCACCAGTTCACAATGCAATATAAATCATACCAAAATAGCATGCATCAATCAATCAAAGACAACTAATTTTTGATCATGTCAGAGCAATTTATGACATGTTGTCCACTGTTTATAAGCACTTCATTGGCGAGTTCAAATTAATTAGTCATTTTAAGCATTGTTCAAGCTCTAGAAGTCTTCTGTACAGCATTCCATATGGAATTCCCGCAATCATCAAGCAGAATCCAATGAATTCAAGACACCGGCAGCATTCTAATTTTCCAACCCTGACCTCAAACGGCGTCTGAATTCACAGCGCGCCTCCCTCCCCTCATATGCTTACTTTTCCGATTAATTTCGTTTCAACACTCTGTGACTTCGGCGAAACACCGGGTACCTCATCATTTCCACAGATATATTGTCGGAAGGTGAATTAGCATTTGCTTTTGCCATATTATCTCACTTTGGATTTACATAAATGTGTTTTTCCAGTACGCCATTGCTGAATTATGCATGAAAAAGGCTCTTTCCTTCGGATGCTGCCCAGATATTATGATCAGCATATTTTAGATATTCATTCGTTTCACATTGTTTGCATTAATATGCATCACTCTCGACCGTGATCCTAACACGGCACAACAGATACTAGTGCTCGCTTTCTCCATCCCTCCCTCAAATTCCCACTTGCTTATTCAGCCTGAAAAGAAAAGTGCGGAAGGCACATTCTGGAGTGGAGAGGTTATCTAAAATGATTTGATTCAACCCATATCCCATAAATGATTCACATTCAGCTGTCTTCCAAAATAGCAATGTGGTTTTGGGGGTGAAAATTATATGTATTTTATACCCCAGCATGTATGCCTCAGCTGGTAAAAAAAAAAGTGGGATACAACCTCTTTTAGCCACCAAATAGAATTTTTACAGCGCAATTGGAAATTGGGAAGTCTGAGACCTCCAAACTTGAAAAATAGTCAATATGTTAGTTTGTGCTGAGCCAGCTTGAGCTGTTCATAGCAGTAAAGACTTTCTAGTGTAAAGAGATTGACTTTGTTCTGGATAACATGCCTAGGGTTATTGCAGGCATTGGGCTTAAGACCCAGAGAAAGCTTGGGATTTCTTGGGTCAAACTGAAACGAAGCCAAACAAATGGATGCCGGTTTTCTTCAAATCCTCCAATGGTACATCGCACACCAAAGCCATCAGAAGCTTTTCTGCAAGAGTTATCAACCCTAGTACAAAGCTAATTTACTCTATGGGAACTAATCTTCTTGTGCGTAGAGCAGCCATATTCATGCGTTTACAGCTAAAGGTAAAGCAGATCATTTCAATGAACTTGACTCTTAGGCACTGTTTACACCTGGTATTAGAAACCTAGTTTTGGTCGATTGAATCACAAGTAGACGAGAGAGACATATACCTGTTTTTAAAGTCTTTTTTGTCCACTTTCAACCACTTCTGTCCTGATTTCTTCGAGGGGAAGGTCTATAGGTGGGTAAATGTATGTTTGTTTGTTTGTTTTTTTTTTCAGATATTTCGTTCTAAAGGACAAAATAAGCTTTTGCAATTTACATATCAATACACACAGAGAAGAAAGAAAACAAACGGAGAGCATCAGCTTTTGTTTCTGCTCTGAAGGCCATTAGATCACGCCGAACGCTGTGAGTGTGTGTGTTAGAAATAAGGAAAAGTGAGAGAATATTGTGCTTCGTCTTCAACCCAAACTTGGGTCTTCAGTCAACAAAGTTTAAATCCCATCTGGCTAGAGCGCTTCCCATAATGTTTATGCGTTAAGTCAGTTGGCGAAGAGCAGGCGGTGTTTAGTGGATGTTTGACAAGCTCAAGCGTCGTCCACTTGTGATCTGATCAAAACACAACTTAATGCCTGGTGTAAACAGGGCCTCAACCAGTTGGTGTAAAAATCCCCCCGTTTGTGCTGCTGACATGAATGATACCACAAACCATGTGTCTATGAGAAGCCAAACATTTAAAAAGCGAAATGAAACTGCAGTACCCAACTGAATCAAGTTGTAAATAAAACAAAGATTATTCGACAAGGTTTTGAAAAGAAAATACTATTTATATACTATACATTATTTAATACTACTAATTTCAAAATTTCACATTTCATTTAATGTGTTACTTGCTGTTTCTTTGTAATCATTTGTGAAATTTACAAGCAATTCTTGAGTAAGAGCAGATTTATTTCCTCACAGGCCAGTTTTATGAAGTGTTTTTCAACCTGGGCTGTGTTGCAAGAAAACAAACCAGCTTTTTACTCCATACTGGAAGCCAGATAATTTAAATGCCTGGGTGTTTAGCTGAACAAGTCTTTTAATCTAATAAAAAGGGTGCTCCTTGAAACTTTTAATCAAAAGGTAAATTCCTAAAGAGCACTAAAACAGATAGATGTCCAAAACATTCTGCTTTAAAGGAAATAAAACGAATGGAAACCACACAATGCTGCATAGAGTTTCATCATCCTAAAGTCAACAGCTTATATATACACACTAGTGATTTTTTTTTTTTTTTTTTTTAAGCTTTTACTTGCCTTGAACGTGTGGATTTCTAACAAGTGTCTAAATGTGACTACAGAGGTTGTGGGGGCATTAAACATCATCACTTTAAACAGGTAAACTTTTTGCAATAATCCAAAATCCTATTGGGTTTTTGTCGAGGGAATCAGGGTGATATGAACTTCAAGGTTGGCCTACAAAAATACATCATCACTACAGCAATTTATAGGAGTATTCAAACTATACAAGGCTTATGTATAACATAAATGTAATATATAATAAAAAATAATCACAGAGAATATGTTTTAAAATCTACTGAAACTGTAGAAGTCAAATAAACAGTTTTACATTTTATGATATTGGACGTTTTATTCATTAAACACCTCTGATGATAAAAAATTATTAAATTATGAGTGTTTGTATTTCTTAAATTCATATCATATAATTTATTAAAGTTTACATTTGTCAACCTTGGAAATACCACTTCAAAAAAATGATAAGGTCTTGAGTTGTTAAAGAACACAGAATCATATTGAAGTGAAATATTAATTTTGCCCCTCTTCGCACTTTTTGGCCTCTCTTTGAAAAATCCTCGAAATGCCACCGGTAATATCCCATCGTCCTCCTCTTATGCTCTTTCTAGGCTTAATGTTGGATGGACTTTTTAACTTTTCAAAGAAGTCACAGTGTCTTTAATGTATTAAAGATCAAGCCTCACACTCCTCTCTTAGTTAAGGTAATATTTGTTTGAACTCAAGGCCAGAAATGTGTTTAATGTTAGGATTAAATGGATTAAGACAGAAGTAGGTCTTCAAAATTTGCGGTTTTTCTACAGACACTTGCTAACATCTACAGTGGCATCACATTCACATGATAGCGAAGACATCCGTTGACCAATCCAATTCTGCTTAATCATAAACTGACCTGCTCCTCAAAACACAACTTATACATTCCTATCTCCATCATTGTTTTCCCCAGTGGGGTTTTAAAGCAAAACAGATTTTAATTCAACAATTGGGACAAACAATCCCTGGCCAGTCTCTTTCTGGATGACTTTTAATTCACGTAAGGATCTCTATGTCTACGTGCAGTGAGTATTGGACGATATACTTGCCGTTTGCTTGCCAAGCTTTAATGTGAAGTCAAGTGCTGAGAGCGATGTTGTGGAACTTAATCAATGTTGATGTGGGCAATTAATGTTCACATTGCACTCGTTCAAAGATGATAGGCATGCAAAATGAGGATCATTCGGATGGATGCCTCCCCGCTGAGGTGAAGCGAGAGCTTCCGACTTTGAAGAGTTGATCCAGACACTGACGGAGAACTTCAACGTGTGCAGAATGACCCTACAACACATTATACCATATGCTCGAGGACTGCATAAACTCACTTGAGTTGCAGGTCAAATAAGAGTCTGTTTCAATATCTCAAAAGTTCAAAAGCTGCAGCTTTACCTGCAGTATTTCCTTTGAAATATAGATTGAAATATAGAGTGAAGCTTCATTTTAGGGCCACCAAATTATGTCACCCATGGAGTCTACGTGGTGTTTTGAATATACTTTAAGACAAACCATGTGCGAATTCATCAGTCAACACCATTGCTGAGTATTTTCTCCTTAAAACTGCAGTCAAAAACGCACTTTGAAACTGCCCGTTTCCTTCCGTCACAAACATGTAACAATCCCATCAACGTGCGGGGCGGGGCTTTTGGGACTTTCTATGATGTTCAAATTATTTCTAAGCATGCTGATTTTTTAGAAGGCAGCTGTCTGACTCATGACAAATGGGAATTTGGTTTGTGTAACGTTAGCAACACATTATTAGCTGTTTGATAATGCAGCGAAGCCAAAGAGTAATCATATTAATTACTGCCATGTGTCTGATGTTGCAGAGAGCAATACATAAACACATTACCATTCTGATACATCAACTTATAGGCGACTTCTGAATCAGTTTCTGTTTCAAACACATATGGATGAATTAAACCAATATTTCCACTTGCCATTGTGTAGCATTTACTACAGCTGATCGAGTGGGTCAGGTAGTCCTGTGTGATTGAGTGGAGGTGGGGACTAATTTGCATATTCATGGTTTTCACTCTATATCTACCTCCCAGTAATATGTCTTAGTAAGATGATATTTTAATGCTTTGCTCTGTAGTTTTCATTGTCAGGGAAAAACAAAGGATTTAATGCAATGATAATTGAGAGATGAACAAATAAACGTTCCTCAAAAGCCCAATGTCTCTCACATTTTAAAATGATTTTCTAAAAAAACAAAACAAACAATAAAACAATGACTACACATTTGGCTACATTACTTGATAGTTTGCATGGTGTAGGTGTCATTATTCTTTAGAAGAAGAAAAAAAGTTATTTGTCTAAATTTATCACCCAAACTGTACAGAATATTGTATCTCACAATGCAATATGCTTGACTTGACATTACATGATGTAATGTAAACCACAATTCTTTTTACAAAACGTTTACACTAATCCTTTTACACAACACCAGAAGCAGGTATTTGTAACATGGGTGTTGTAGAGAATGCGCACAGTACAGGAATTGAAAGACTAATCAATAGTATTTAATTACTTTAAACAGAACACTCAGGAGATAAATTTTAGAATGACCACTTAGTTACAAACAATATCGGACAAAGGAACTAGGGAAACTCAGGGCTTATATAGTAAGAAAACATAGGAGAAACAGAACAGGTGCGTGGAATCAGTAACTATGGGAAGAGAGCAAAAAGAGTGAAAAAGAAACTAAAACATAGCACGTTACAGTATTATGAAAGTAAATAGTGTGATTTTAGATTTCTTTTTGAAAAACATAAAACAATACAAATGCCGTTAATTATTCTATACCGGCAATACAAAATGAATGTAATTTCAGACAAATGTAGTAAATTAGTGAGTAAAGAGTCATGACTAAAGGCACAGTCATACCTTTGTTATTATATACCGTCCTTCCTTGGTGTGAATGTTTGTTAATTCCAAGAATTATTTTCAAAAGGTCTATCTTCAAAAGCAATGCTGTTGCTGCCAATGAGGTAATTGACCTTGTACATTTTACCGCCAAATATGTCATTGTTTTCTGCTGTATTTGGCACAGTGAGCACATCTAAATGACCTGTACAAGAGCATATACAAGCACGGATAACAGAACAAGGCTGGGTTTCCTGAAACCTTCTTAACTCTACGTCGTTCTTAAATTATACCTTAAGCTGTACCTTAACGTTAATACGTGTGTCCCAAAATGTTCTTAGTTAAGTATACCTTCTGTAAGTCATACTTTCGTAAGGTTGGTCTGGACCAGTCTTAGCTATACCTTATCACTGTTGACAGTTCATTCCACTAGTCGCCACCACTGTGCAAAAAGCTTTTTTACATCTCCATCTATATGAATATAATTCCGAAGCTGTAATAGCTTACACCCAATGTTAAATTAGGCTAACTGAAGTGTTTTTATAAAAAGTATAAAATTGTCATTACACTGATAGTTGTTAGCTTTTTAATAATATTATCCAAAGGTACATCAGCTGGCAAGCCATTAGGCAGTAAAGGCTTAGGAGTCTATTTAAAGGCAATGATTGTAGTGGGGAGTTTGAAGAAACTATGGCAGCGATACAGCTGTGATACAGCAGCGATACAGCGATTTAGCACAATAGTTGTGCTAAATCAAAGACGGCGCCATCCGCGGAGCCATTTAGTGTATGTGCACTATAGTCCCCTGGATACCATGTCGGAAGCTGCAATTCTGACAAAATTTCACCTGCCACGGCACCAAATACAGCAGCTTTTAGATCTTGTTGGTCCTACCTTGTCAAGACAAACTCGACGGAGCTACCCCCCTCAGCCCCAAAACTCAGCTGCTGGTGGCTCTCCGTTTTTATGCAGTGGGGAGTTTTCTGGAGGTGGTTGGGGATGGATATGGGCTGAGTAACACCTCGGTGTGGCGGTGCGTTCACTCAGTCACGGACATCCTGCTCCGTCATGCCACAGATTATATCCATATGCCTTCCGCCAGGCACAAAGTGATGGAGGCGCATCAAGGCTTCCATGCCATTGCTGGTATCCCGTGGATAATAGGCCTTGTCGACGGGACACTTATCCCCATCACCAACCCATCAGTGCTCGACCAGGCCTTCATTTGTCACAAGGGCTTCGCGGTCATCAATGTCCAGGTGGTGGTGGACCACAGGGGAATGTTTGCAGACGTGGTGGCAAAGTGGCCTGGTAGCCACACGACAGCTTTGTGTGGGCGAATTCAGCGGTGGGTCAAGATGCCGAAAGAGGGGTTTTTGGGCAGAGCATTTTTTTTAAGGTGACAGCGGTTACCTCCTCCGAACCTATCTTCTAAATCCAGTCAACAATCCAATCACGCAGGCTGAGCACAATTACAACATTGCACACATCCGTACCCGCAACTTGAAGATGCGTTTCCGGTGCCTACGTAAATCAGCTGGAGGGTTGCATATGAAGCCAGAAAGATGTTGTGCAGTATCATTTGTTACAGCCATGCTACACAACATTACAGTCAGTGGAGGTGCAGCTTTGCCAGAAGAGGAGGAAGAAGAGGAGGAGGAGGAGGAAGAAGAAGGTGTCCACAACCCCCCTCAACTAAGAAATGCCCTACATGCCTCTAGTGTACAAACGAGGCAGCAAATTATTCTCACTGTTTTTGGTTAATGTATTTTTTGTCAGTTAATGTATTGTTTGTCAGAAATTTAGTTCATGAGTAATAGGACTCAACACTTGTTTCATTAACGTATTCCCCCAACCCCTGAAGTACTCATTAAACAATGGAAGACTAGCACATTGGACATGTTCAAAAAGATAAAGCATCCCTAACTATTATGTGCCATTGATCGTTGCGCAATAAATTCTTTACAATAAAGATGCTTTGCAGACCTAACGATGATGACAGCAAGTTTGTGATTAATGAAATTGACATATTATTACAAACACTAATAATGCACATAAATTAAAAAAAAAAAAAAAAACATAATTGAAAAGAAAAAGTTGGCATTCCTGGAGCCCGCAGTCACTGGGTTGGTGATGGTTCATCTGTAATGTAATCACATTTTTTTAAAATAAAAAGATAACACACAACACTCGACTCATAATCACGCTTACCTTGACCTGGCATTTATGATTGGCACGGAAATGGTTGGTCTTTGAAATTTTGCTTGTTTCTCCAGAATCTGAAGCTTCGCCTTCTTCATTTCCAGCGTGGCCCGGGTGAGGTTGTTGGCCTCTTGTAAACACTGCTCGATCCCCCTCAGCACTTCCAGCTTCTCCTTTTCGAGCTCTAACAGCTCTTGACTGCAGTCGCATTGGATAGAAGGACGCTCTCTGGAGCCACTGCTGGACTGCTGGTGCTGGGTGACCAAGGTGGAGGCTGATGAAGGTGCAGACAGCTGTGGTGATGCCGGTGCTGGAGAAGCCCTGCCGCTGCTGGCAGAGGAAGAGGGCGTGGGGGTGGAAGAGGGCAAGGATGGCCTGCTCTGAGAGCATGGAGTGGTATCAACACCTGCTCTCAGATCTATACCCCCTAAGATACCCTGTGAAGCTGCTCCTCCGAGTATTGCCTGAGGGCTGAGTGCAGGCACAGAGCTGGGCCCACCACCTGTTCTTGCCCGGTCTCTCCGGACCGCAGCACCTCGCACTTTGGCGGCACTGGCAAAATCGTGCCACTTTTTACGCACAACTTCCCACTCTCGCTGTGGGTGGGAACTTGATGCTGCCATTTTCATGGCTATGCTTTTCCATATATCTTTTTTTGTTTTGTTAATAGATGTTGTCCGAAAATAAGTGAAAAAAAGTGTATCTTTGTGGTGTGCCACCTCATCTAAAAGAATGGCCATTTTGATTGGAGTAAAGCTGGGGGCTCTCCTCTTTCTCGGTTTTTTTTTTCCTGCTATAGTAGCTGTTGAATATATGTTTTGCGTTTTGCGCTTTTATTGAGTAGGTCATCCAATTACAGAAATTACTGATTTACACCAATAATGTGATGCAGCTGCTGGGCAATCAGGAGTAGAAGACACTATGGCAAATATATTATGATTATATAAATGAAACTTTAAACAACCATTGAAGGTATACTGCCAGTTAGTGTAACGGGTTGAGGCACGATATGTTTGGCTATGAGGTTGCCGGTTCTCGCACTCATTTATAAATTATATAAAATATCAAGTTTTGGATTTAGTTTGCAATTTGGATTATTTTTGAGTCCTGATAAATGCAATTTCAACTATTTCTGAAGTGCTTCTTTTACAAAGAACACCGCTTTCTCACATAACGCAGTTAAGCAGCCCCTGCATAGAGTGAATAATCGATTCTCGAGCCATTGATATCAACCAATTCAGCACCACCGCCATGGACAGCACCTGATAACGTCGCACTTAAGAAGGTGTACCTTGAGCAACCTCCTAAGGGATAGTTCGGGGAACACGCCTAGAAACAGTATATCTTCAGTTAAGGTCTACCTTTAGAGTCTTCGTAGCGCGCTAAGAGACAACGTTATCGGGAAACCCAGCCCAAATCAGCATTATGTGTTTGTTTCACAAATGTCATTACATATAAATTAGGTTGCATGTTTGTGGCCTGAAATATAGTGAAGAAAACTATAATAAGAATGGAAAAATGTGTTTATTTTATTAAGCCCTCATCATACTGTAAAGTATTCAAATTACGAAAATGCTCATTAATCTACAGTTTTACTTAATCAGGCTTGTATACGTTATGAATTATACATGATCGTGAACCTGTTAAATGCATCCACTGGTTCGGGCAAGCGCCGCAAAGTGAATAAAATGCCACACAATCAATTATGCTGTCATTGTTTAGTAATGTAAATAAGTGTAATATCTCTCGCATGGCAGAACTGTAAGATAATATTATTGATTTATTTGATTATTTTAACATATTTAATTTTAACAAATTTGAAGGGTTGAATTTTAGCTCTCAACACTATCCTCATGCATTATTCACTATTTGTGCATGCATAACTAACCTGCCAAATATTTCAAAGTCTCATATTAATTTTCACCCTGTCTCTAGACTATGCTAGAGAAAGTAGTTAAGTGCAGGACCTGGCAGAAGTCTGGCTAATGGTGCATCAAGTGCAAAATGAAGGCAGAGACCCAGAGCACAGAGACATGTTATGGAGATGGTAAAGGTCTAAGAAGCGATTCACAATGTTTATCAAATTAGCACTGCATTGTGAACTCTTGAGTTGTAGTTTTATTTGATTGACTCACACGGAAATTTGTAGGGAAATTTGCAGGCCGTATTTTACTTAAAAAATAAAATAAAAAAAGAAAGAAATTATATTTTGCATAAAGGAAATTAACTGTTTTTTTTTTGTTTTGTTTTTTTTTTAGCATTTTCACATTCTTTTCATGACAATTAAGCATAATTTCTTTATTACTGTAATGCAAAAATGAATAAATAAATTAAACAATTTTACAGTTTATATATACAGTATACACACACACACATGCACACACACAGTTATATCAGGTATAACACTGTGGGAAGACTTCTTCTTCAACAAAATTCCCTGAAGAACTATATATAATTCACAATTTTCCTGCCAATCGTCTCTGAATCAATACATCCCTAAAGACAGTGATAGGCAGACATGGAACTCTACAGATTTGCTCTTTGACTCTCTTTCGTGGAGAACAGATCGGCCTCCTTGTGCCAACCCAAACACACAGGTCCACTGGGATCTCAGTGGTATTTCATGGAATTCCTGGTCCATGCAGTCAGAATTCTTATGTGCACCAGTGAACTTCATTTCATCAGCTGCTGAGTGGAGAACTCCAGTCCGGCTGTGCTTCAGTTTACTGCATGTGAAGAGACTAGAAACATATGAAATACCACACTTATGACAGAAACCGAATAAATAAACTGATTTAAAAAGGCAAGCTCCATTATTGGCATCTCACAGGACTGGGTTGAGCGGCAGAGGAGAGGATGCTGAGAAAAATAAATGTAATTATGAACAATGACATGCACCCACTACATGCCTTAGAAGTGTTTCGGCAGAGCACTTTCAGTGGCAGGGTGATTCCACCAAAATGTAAGACTGAATGTCATCTTAAGTCATTCTTACCTGCTGCCATCAGGCTCTTTAATGTGCAATAATGTTTTTGTCTGTTTTATATGTATTTATACTTTTTTATTATTCGTGTTTTTGTATTATCATAGGGCAGAGTATGTTTTTGTTATTTTGTTTGCATATTAGTTTTTAGTATAACTATTATAGGGGATAGTATGTTTTAGCTTATATATTAGAGGGTATTGTATGTTTTAATGTGATTTTTTTGTTTTTTGTTTTAGTTATGTAGTCTGGTAGATAGATTGTTGTTTGTTTGTGTGCCAGCATTATGTGATTGCTGCTATTGTAACCAATATAATTGGATTAATAAAGTATCTATATATGTATCTTACATTTTTATCTCAAGATAACATTAAATAAACATGTTTAATGAATTTATTATACAGTATATGTCTCATTAAGGGAATCATTATTGTGGTGCTTATCTGTCAATCATCAAAACGTCACGGCAATGCAATATTTACATTGTTTCCGAGGATTCTGTCAAGTCTGTGATCTTCAGATGTTGTCATGTATTTGATGCAGCGACTAGCTGTTATAACAACAACATGCAGAGATATTTTTTTACATTTCACAGCAGGTAGAATATAGCAAGTAATCTAGCAACATAACGAAATACGCACGAGAGAAGTATCCATGCTATATGTTATAACTCTAAACAATGGTTAAATATAAATATAAACAAGTTTAAATATAAAATGTCAAATTTACAGTCACAGTAATGTTACATTAAACATATAATATAACTGACTTGAACTTTACATATGGAAAATTGTAAATATTACATACTTTACATAAGATAAATTGAAAACATAAAGTTCAGTCATGAAACTCTAGATGGCACAGGCTGATAGGTCCTTAATTCAATCTGCTTGCAATAACATCATTTTCTATAGTGCACAGCTGATTGGTTCCTGCTGTATCAGTAGCCAATGAGCTCACTGCTCAACCTTCAAATACTTGGTCAGCATTTGCTGTAGCTTTCAGAAACCCTCCACCTTCCCCAGCTCCACCTGTATAGATCTGCTACAGGTAATTAACATATGCTATATTGTACAGCAGCAGCATGTCTTACTTGCTCACAGCAGTGTGTCGTATATATATATATATATATATATATATATACACACACACACACACACACACACAAACAAACACACACACACACACACACACACACACACACACACAGGTTTGTATCTTAGTGAGGACACTCCATAGGCATAATGGTTTTTATACTGTACAAACTGTACATTCTATCCCCCCACACTACCCCTACCCCTAAACCTACCCATCACAAAAAACATTCTGCATTTTTATATTTTTAATAAAACAGCATTTTTAAAACTATTTTAAATATGAGGACTCATGAAATGTCCTCATATTTCATGTTTACGTCGTAATACCCATGTCATTATACAAATTTGTGTCCTCATAAATCACAAAAAAGACACGCACACACATATTTATATAAATATATATACAACCGTACAAATGTTTGGGTCGGTACAATTATTATTATTATTATTATTTTTCTCTTTTGCTCACCAAGGCTACATTTATTCAATCAAAAATGCAGTTAAAAACAGTAATAATGTGAAATATTATTACAATATAAAATAGTTTTCTATTTTAATATATTATAAAATATACTTTATTTTCTGTGATTACAAAGCTGAATTTTCAGCATCTTTACTCATGATTACATTTTTCTTCAGTGTCATTTTAAATCATTTAGAAATCATTGTAATATGCTGACTATATGCATTTTTTTTTTTTTTTTTCCCTAGCCAACTGTTTTATTTACTTGCCAAAGTCAATTTTATCCCCATTAGGCACTTGGCAAGTATTTATTCTGGACTCTGGCTAACTTCTGATCAGATTTCCAACAGCCAGTACAACTAGCCAAGACAGTAAATGGAAGCTGGCAATGCGAAGATCTCACAATCCACTGACAATTCCACTTCAGTACATCTGGAAGATGGAAGGAGGCGTCAAACAAGCCACGGAAGTACTACAGCCAGATAGCAGATGTCGTACAGGAGATTCACAATGGCTGCACTGAAGGACAACACAGGGGCACCATGGAGCCATGACAGCATAAGAATAAACACCCGATCAATACAGACAGGTTTCTATAACATTACAAACGATCAGGACAATGCGAGGACGCTCATGACACAGTGCAGCACTTAATAGCAGGATGAGGATGCATGTTGCAGACAGGAAGATCACATGTTGTACACTTGATTGAACACTGAACAGCACAATAAAGTCACCAGAACTGTGTGCACAGATATCTGCACTAAACGGGAGAAAGTCAATTTAATTTACTCTAATTAGTGCTTCTCAATGCACATAGCTTAAGAGAAAATACTGCAGTAATCTTAAATTATATAAAGTTCTTATTAGCTTTATTACAAAAATTATGCCTTAATATATTTGTCTGTAATTTTTTACCATTATAGAGTGGTTGTGTACACAGACTGGGGACACAAAATTATGTTCAAAAACCATGTAAAAGTGAATTTTGCATAACTGGTGCCCTTTAAATCTCACAATAGTCTGGGTCATGTTAAACCTCTAAAACAAAAGAGAAAAATGATTTTTTGCAAAATGTTTTGCATTACGAGTGTTATGACACTGTTTTTCAGTATAATTAAGCACATTTAGCCACCATATTATTATTGTAATGCATATGTTTTATTTATTTATTTATTCTTATAATTCTAAACAATGATTTTAATTTATTATTAATATATTTACTTTTTATTTATTTAGTTAAACTTTACACTAAGTTTCCATTAGTTGGATGCATTAAAGGGCACCTATTATGCAAAATTCACTTTTGCATGGTGTTTGGACATACATGTGTGTTGGCAGTGTGTGAACACAACCAACCTATAGTGATAAAAATCCACTCATTTTTTAACCCCCATAAATCATAAGCAGTGTCTCCCAACGACCTGTTTTCAACCATTGTGCTAATGTGATGTCAGATTAGCCACAGGCCCCGCCCACGGCCGCTGACTGACAGTCCTGCATTATACTTTTCCTCAGCCAGCTGTATGCTGTCCGCCATTTTCTCTGCTCCAGCAGCTGTAGCGACAACAATGTCTGGTAAGTAATTGAGATGTTTTGTTGTTGGATGTAAGAATGAACATAACAGTCTTCATTTACTGACATCTGAGCCACTGAACGCAGTGGATTAGTTTTATTTTTGAAGGGAATGCGCCACAGATCTAATATACACATACGATTTCTGTAACGTTGCCTGCTATTTACGTTCACAGACATAACTGACTGTGTTTATGTGAACTGTGTGTGTATTTGACAGTTTCAAAAAAAAAAAAAAAAATGTGAAAGAGAAGTTAACCTTACTCACAAGACTTGACGTCTGACAGCCAGCTGTCTGTGTGCGTGTGCTTCAGATAAGTGCGCTCAGAAAACGATCCATCAGAAGTTTATACTGATATAGCTTTAAAACGTGTGGAAATAATAATGTTTAATGATGAAATAAGAACTATGCTATCAGTGAGTGATCGCGATATAGATGATAATCAAAACCAAGCAGATGTCTTGTTAATATTTGGCAGAGAATCCGATTGAGGCAGGAACTGTGATCGTAGAGAGGGGGCGGGGCACAGCAGCTCATTTGCATTTAAAGGCACATGCACGAAAACAGCCTGTTCTTGACTGTAGTCAGAAATGGGTATTTACAACATGGATTTATAAATGATCTGTGAGGTATTTTAAGCTGAAACTTCACAGACACATTCTGGGGACACCTGAGACTTAAATTACATCTTGTAAAAAAATGGGCATAATAGGTCTCCTTTAACTAATGAGCATTGTTACAGTACTTATTAATTCATAGACATTTTAGTTCAGGTTCATTAACTAATATTAACAGATTCAACTTTTGATTTTTTTTTTTTGTGTGATTTTTTTTCAACTGGTGTAGTAAACTAATGTAAGCTTATTAAGTGATACTATTTATTTATTTATCTATCCATTTTCTTTCACTTCATGGAAAAGAACACCTTAGAGAGAGAAAGAAAAAAAAAAAGAAAAAGAAAAAAGAACATGCGTTTGAGCAAACCATAGCATAATTGTAATTTTTGTTTTAACTAATAAGACACAGATTTATTAAATATATGTGAATTGTAAAACATGAATGTCACTGTATTGTGTTTCATGAAATATTTCCCAATTGTCAAGCCCTTTGCATAAACAGCTGCTCTGTTTGCATCCATATAAACACCTCTGGTTACCTGGAGCCAAGGTTTCATTTTCAGCAAACAGAATTCTGCGGCAAAACTCCGCACCAGTTGATTTCCCTGGCCGCCGTGCTGAGAGACGGCTAATAAACAAATTGACCTCGCCATGAGAGGACAGGTTGAACGAAACACACTCAGGCCACATAAATCTGTCAATTAGACACAATCAGTGTAATCAAGAACAACAGCGGTAGGTGCTTCGGCCTTGTAAACACCTCACTATGGTTTGATTTGGGAAGCTCTCCTGAGAACTAATAAGTGGGAAGCTTGCATAATACCTCTTCCGTTTCCTTTTGTTTTATTTTATTTTTTTAACCATGCAGATTGTCACTTAAAAAACATAATATCTGACAGTGATAGACATGAGAATCAGTTGGAGAGAAAAATTACAAATTTATTTATCTTTTAAATAACTTAGACAGCAAAGAGATTAAATGGAAAATTACATCAGCATTTCAATCTACTGAAATTCTATTAAAAATGCATCTCACCCAGTAAGAATTTACTCAGGAATATCTGATTTATAACATTAAGGGCTCTTAATGATCTAAGCACATGGTCTGAAGCACATGGTGCAGGTGCACTTAGGACATGTCTGAATCCTCTTTTGCTAATCTAACGATGAAAAAAAAAAGGTCAGCGCGCCAGGTGCATAGTCCAAAAGGGTTGCACCTAGTCCCTTAATGAGTCATAGGTGTGTTTTGGGCGTAACGTGCCATAAACCAATCAGAGTCTCATCTCCAATTCCCTTTAAAAGCCAGGTGCGTTTGCACCATGGTGGATTCGCTATTTACATGGTGGAATATAGACACCCTCAACCTGACGAGTCAGTTTAAATACATGTGTGTATTGCCACGATTGGTCAAATAATTAGCCAATTTCATTTGTCATTACTGCAAATAGGTAATTCTGATACATGCAATGACTATCCATTATGACATGTAGGCTTTTTTAACTTTATGTACACAATAATAATCTTTTACATTGTAATCCTTTTATTTTTAGTATTTGGCATGTTTGTGTGCTGCTGTGCGTGTTTGTAACAAGCAGAGCGTGCGTGCACCTATCACTAATGCGCTCTTTAAATAACAAAAACAAATAAAAAATACTGCGCCATTGACTTTAGACCAGGTTTTTGTTGGTCAATAGCGCAGTGGTTTTCTGTTGCCTCAAAATAGCAACATGCCAACAATGCACCTGAACACACTGTGTTTTCAGACCAGCACACCCATGGGTGGACAAATGGGTGCGAGTGCATTTTCTATTTAAACAACATGGTGCTGGATGTGAAAATGATAACTGCGTCAGGCTGAAATTAGCAAAAAACACTTGCGTCGCGCCTGCCGTCGCATTGGGCCGGTGGTATAGTAGGGCCCTAAATGCAATGTTTTGAGTCATTTTTAACTCAAGTATGATGTAATGGCCCGGTTTCACAGACATGGTTTAGATTAAGCCAGGATTAGGCCTTAGTTTAATTTGGACATTTGAGTAGCTATTATAAATGTTCCATCTTGAGATAAAACAATGGCAGTGTCCAAAAAAAGTTGCTTTCAGTTAAAACAGCTCAAACATTCATTTTAGTCTGGAACTAAGCTTAAGCCTAACTGGGGGAATGTGAAACCATGTCAAGTATGAAATTTGAATAAATAAATAAATAAAAAGTATTTGTTTTTCCAGGAAAAAAAAAACAACAACTATACTGTAAACAATTACCATGATATACACTAACTTTCAAAAGTTTGGGGTCAGTATTTTATTTGTATTTATTTATTTATTTTATATTGTTGAAAGAAATGAATACTTTTGTTCAGCAATGATGCATTAAATTGATCAAAAGTGACATTAAATTGAAGTTATAATGTTACAAATGTTTCAAATAAATTATGTTCTTTTCAATTTTAATTTATCAAAGAATGCTGAAAAAATACTAAAACGTCATCAATAAATGATAATAACCAGAAATGTTTCTTGAGCAGCAAATCAGCATATTAGAATGATTTCTGAAGGATCATGTGACACTGAAGAATGGAGCAATGATGCTGAAAATTCAGCTTTGATCACAGGAATAAATTACATTTTAAAATATATTACAAAAGAAAATAATTTTAGTAAATTGTAATTTTAATATTTCCGATCACAGACTTTTGAATGGTCTATTATTACTTATACCATGATCTAAAAGACAAAGTTGACACTTAAATAAAGCAACTGAGAACTAGATTAAGACTCCCAAGGTATGAAGAAAAAAAAAAAAAAAAAAAAATCCTTGGGAGGTACAGCTTGGTCATTATACAAAATTAGCAGGTGATTAAATGCATCACACAATTCAACCCCTGAAAAACCTGCATGGAAATAACTTAAAATGAGCATGAAAGACAGCATGCAAGAATATACAAGAAAAGTGAACAAATTCCGAAGCTAAATGATCCTTATCCTACACATTAAAATGAGCGGTGCACTTAAAAAAGAAAAAAAAAAAAAGTTAAAACCAAGCTAACTACGTGCCCAAAGTGTTACACATGGGAGATTTACAAAGTCTAAGAACCTTCCAAGAAAGTTCTGATGTGTGAGTAAAGAGAAACTGCAAAGTGAGCCACAGGGAGAAACTTCCCAGTTTGAAAACTTCCAAAGAACAGGATTCATGCCTTATATACACTGGATATAGGACTAATTAGCAGCGTGGCTTTACTTTAATTCAGTGGATTAGGGACGTAATACTCATTTAAATACTAGACTTCCTGTATATCATCCGACGCTTAAAGTCTCAGTGAGTTCTTAAAGTGTTTCAGGGCACTAAGCTGTTCCTTTCTTGTCAGTGCTTTGGTTCATATATTTCCCCAAAGCTTATAATTTGTGACAACAGTCTGCTAACCCAAGTAGAACAGGTGCTATCTTGTATGCTTTGCAAATTAGATTTGTTGAATATTAAACAGGGGGGCAGTCAGCTCAAGGTAAACATATTGCACACATCAGTGTCTCCCCGAGGTGCTTGCACAATGACAGCAGAAAGTGTTTAAAACTTTCGTCGCCTCTAATTTGGGAAAGTGTTTGACTTTTAATCTCGAACATCACAGCAGTGTAATGCATAATGTGATTATGCATTATGCCGTGAATGCTTAATACGGCCATCCGCAAGCTGAAAGGACACAAAGTCGGATTTTGCAATAAGCTGGACCTAATATTCATTTGTAAAAGTCAGCCACAGTAGCTTTATAATAACTTATTATAGATGCTGATACGGTTTAATGCCAAAAAAAAAAAAAAAAAAAAAAAGACTTTGCTGTTCAAAATGGAACTGTGGACTAATGATTTTAATATATCTTTCCCATCTTTTCACATATACAGAAGTTCTGCACTAAAGAATAAATAAACTACACCAGACTAATAGGTTTGATTATCAGCATGCGACGCATGCATTGTTGAACACCTGATTAGCTAAGGGAATTATGCAAATCAGGCTATGACTTAATTTAAATATGCATTGTTCAGGACCACCTAGTTAGAAAGCAGTTTGGTCACATGCATCGAAGACCATCCAAGATTGTTGTTCACATTTATCAGCCAGGTTTTATCCATGTATTTTCATGCAAATTTTGGGATATTGCATGAAAAAAATGCTGGATGGAAATACCAAAATGCCAACAAAGTTTCCAAAATGCTAAAAAAAAAAAAAAAAAAAAAAAAGTGTGAGTATACTTGATGTATTAAGTATGATATATTTGACTCTATATGTTAAAAAAAAAAAAGAAAAAAAAAAAAAGAAATCTTAATTTGTTTTGGGAGCACAAATTAAAATTAGAGATATTGATATTTACTATGAAATAAAGAAACACATTTCTGTTCAATAAGGTGAGCTACAGTTTTAGTACAGTTTTTTTTTGTTTTTTTTTTGTCATGACTAAGCATCAGTAAACAATGTCTATTAAAGTTTTTAGTCCAAAAATGTTTGCTGAGGCTGCAGGTAGTATGTGAGCAAGACTTTTATTTTGAAATACTGCATAGTTTACTGCATAGTTTTTTTTTTTTTTTTTTGGAGTTGCCATGATCCCAACCTGTGGGTGCTTCTCAATTCTTATTTGTGCATCCTCGTTTCCTTTCCTCACGTCTTAGCTCCACCCCTTTCAGGATGCGAGGGAAGGATGCAAGGAAAAGACTCGAGGATGGAGGAATTGAATCAAGAGTAATGATATCCTCGCTCCCTTTAGCGTCACCTCAAAGTGTCATCAGCTGCACTCGAAGGATCTACCCACATGTTGAGTTTGGTTATTTAAAAAAATATATAATATATTAATAAAGCATGATGCCCCGTTGAAATATGTGAGATGTAAAGTTTATTTAAACTGCAAAAGTAAAGCATACATTTGAATTATTGTCACAGATATGAAGGGGGAGGAGAATGTATATGTTCGTCACGTTTTGACGAGAAAAACTTCCGCAAAGGATACACCTGTGTATTCTCGCTCATGACTCCTCAGGAAGCTTCCTCACTGCTTGATCCTCGCCTCCTCGCTGTGCAATTAGCGAACTGAGCTCGATCGGTTTCTGGGTCATAGGATGGAGGACGGAGGAGCGAGGAAACGAGGAGGGCTATTGAGAAGCACCCTGTGTTCCCCTGATCTAGTGTGGACTTTTATGTTATTTCCTGTTCTGTGCCATGTTTTGTAGTCCTTTGTAGTTTTTCTTGTTGATTAGTTCTTTGATTCCCAGGTGTGTCTTGTTTGCCAATTACCCCTTGTGTATTTAAACCCCAGTGTTTCTTGTGTTCCTTGTCGAGTCTTGTCCTATATGAATGTATGTTTGGTGTCACTCATTCTGTTCTCTGGTCTCTATTGTGGTTTTTTTTTTATTTATTTATTTTTTTATTATTATTAAACACTTTTGCATATGGATCCAGCTCTCCCTTTGTTTTTGCGGTCACCCGACGTTATATGAGTTTGCATTTATTATAAATGATTTATCCGTGCATCTTTTTTTTTTTTAATTCATGTGCCTATAATCTTTGATCAAAATAACTTTCCCTCCCTCGTCTCTGGCTTGTCACTCACATGAGATCCACCAATAGCAAACCACAACCATGCAATCAATTCCCATTGGACAAAATCAAGCCCCGCCCTACATTTTTTGTTGTTCGAGAAGCCTTTCCATTTAGGTATACATTACAATAGGAAAGAAAAGACCTTCATGACTGTCGTTTCATGTCGACTTTAGTGAAATCATCTATAGGCTTATCACTTCTACTGCAACACTTCTACATCTGTTTGGTGTTATGAATGGTGATGGAGACACATACAGAAATATTTCTCAGACTATCAAGTGAGTTGATGGAGTAGAGCTCAGATAACAAACACAATCCAGTGTCACTGGAAATGATGTGCTACAAAGTATGAAATGTATTTCACCATGGGAAGCGAGCATGGCACCTCACAGCTCACTATTCTGTTTCTGTTTTTACACGCCATTGAGTCACCAATGGGCCGTTGCGAACTCTGGCTCCAGTCAGATTTTCAGAAGTGAGCACTATTGTGCGGGAGACTAAACACAGACAGTGATGTATCAGAGCGTTTAGATGCTATAAAAGGACACTGTTCTCTCTCAGCTGTTAAGAAAATGACGCTTTGAAACTCACTGCGATTGAACCAAATAATCACACCATTGTTGTTCCTAGGAACAACATTCCTGTTAAACAACAAAGTACTAATTCTATCCTTTACACTAGCCATTAACTACCCTTGAAACCCAGCACAACTAATATAACATCCATCTCAGGTGTTCCAGGCTCTAAATGAATATGCAAATTGCCGAGTAATGTATGCCAGGCAACAGCGAAGGACCGTCTACTTACCTGTCAATCATCCATGGCACTAAAAGTAATTTCACTCGGCAGCCATCTTTAAAATGCTTCTCAGGCAGCTATTTCAGTCATGCAAGTACAGCTCCAATCTCTTTGAATGGGGAAACATCAAATTCTCCAAAGCCATTCATCAAACTTACAGTTAAATTTCATATTTGATATCACCAATGAAATCTGACAACAATTGTCTCATAAATTTTGTTTCTAAATGCGCAACTCATGACAAAATACTGCATTTTTCAGGCTGGACCAGCCAGTGCGCATGTGCAGTCATAAGTGTGAGTCTCAGAACACTGACTTTTCTAAAGCAACCAGAGCTTCTAATGGCAGCTGCAGTGATGCAATGACTTTACCAATGGCTCTTTTATTTAGAAGGCGGGACTTATTCCACCATACTGTGCTTTGCACTTTTTTTCACCCATTTCTCCCAGTCTTTGACTAAAACTAGGGTTTTAAACATACTGTGACACAAAGCATTTGACAAATGCAAATCTAAATCTTTTGCTCAAACTATTTGCAGTGAAATTAAAATTTGGATAAATTTATAAATCTTTATTGTCACTTTTGATCAATTTAATGCATCCTTGCTGAATAAAATTTTTTTTCTAAAGATATTTTTTTCTTCATTTTTTTTTTCGAATTAGATAATTATTTTTTAAATCCCTTGTAGAACTTTAAGTCAGCATGAATTCAAAACTGATGTTGTACACTTTCTGAATAATGTTATTCAAGTTATTGTCTACAATTCTTCAATGCATATTATTCCAAATGCAATGAAACAACTCTGAAATGACTTTCTTTTTTGCTTGACATCAACAATCCCTCTTAAATTTCAACCCCTCCAAACAATCTCCAACCTTCTGACTACCTTACCCATTTTTCATGATCCAATCAATTGCCAACGGATAAAATTGCCTCCCACAATCCATTTTTTTTTCTCATTGAATATCCTGTTGCACTTACAAATATGTCACATTACAGAAGTAAAATGGCTTACATTGATCTAAACATACTGAGATTGGTATCAGAACATCAAATTCCCATGTGTACTGGTGTATGAGAAGCTGCGAAATGAATCTCAGACAACTGTTGTCTAACATGCCTTCAGAAATCAATCCTAAAATATTGTGCGAGACATTGAAAACCAATCTCTAACAAAACCGAAAAAGATTAGCAATGACAAGCGCCTGGATTTTATGAGAAAGCCTCGGTTTTATGAGGCCAGGCTGCATGTGAAAAGCAAACCATCACCTGCATGACTGAGGATCTTAACTGAGCCGAAGACAAAAGGGGAAAGCGAATGTCTGAAATGCCGGCACACACACTCCGATTGCATATCAGCTATCAGACCTTATTAGCATATCCCTGCGTGCACCAAACAAGACGAGACACTTCCAAAAGTTTCTTTGAAAGCGTGGAGCAGCTTGATTTTTCTTTCAAGATTTTTTTGGGGGTGAAACAGAAACAAGGCTTGGGTGAATATGAACTGCCATAACAATGCGTCTATGATCTATTATTTCTCAGAGTCAGAGAGAAGTTTCATTTACATGATGAGCACTTGTATGGTGAAATAGTATGGAACCATCTTGTTGGTGTGGAAACTTAAACTCATATTTTTTAAATGGTTATGACATGTTTTCTACATGCAAATAACTGGCATGTATTAATTTCATGAGCTGCTGCACAAAATGGCAGTGTTTCGAGAACATATTCTGCACGTTCCAAAGGGAATATCGCATCAACCATCGGTAATGAGATCTTGGCTGTAAGATCGCCATCCTCTATCTATCATATGTCCACAGGAACTGATATGCTTACTATGGGGACACTTAAAATACAACCATATGTTTACTTATAACAGCATATGAAACGTGTGCGTTTGCAAGACCAAGTCTTGAATAATAAAACGCCTCTTAACAGATACAGCATCTTCACGCTGCTGCAAATTGTCTAAAATTGACAATTAGAAGCATTAGAATTGCTGAAAAGTATTAAATGGCCCTACTTTGGCTTGTTTTCCCTCTTTAGATTAATTTGATTCTCGGCACAGCATGTGGTTTTTGACTGGAACAAACCTTTCCATAATTTCTTTTTTTTTTTTTTTTTCCCACAGTACAATCTTAATGATGTGAATTCTCTTCAGCAAAAGGAGTCCTTCATTTTCCGCTTGGATGGCAGCAGAAAGTATTGCTGGATGAATCTTGCTGGACTTGTTGTTTGACCTGCGGGCAAATGCAAAGATCTGCCAGCTAATTGGCACATCTGCAACACATTTTAATCGAAAGCATACACTGTAACAGAAATGCCCTTTCAAACAGAAGGGGCACTTACAGCCAACTGAATGTTGAATGCAAAAAAATAAAATAAAATAAATAAATAAAAATAAATATAAACTCTGTTAATAAAGTTGCATTAATGTAGGTAAAAAAAAAAAAAAGTCTAGTCTGCGCCAATAGCCTAGTGGGCAGCAAACTGACAGCATAGTTGCATTTTGGGTGTCCCGAGTTCAAGGCAAAGGCAATGGCAAAAAAACAAACAAACAAACAAACAAACAAAAAAAAAACAAAAAACAAGTGTCTAAAAATGAATAGCAGAAACATGTTTTTGCACATTAATGCATCTACCTACATTAATCTATCTATCTATCTAGACACTTGATTACCAATTAATGAATGGACGAATGAATTAATAATAATAGAGCTGACACAATTATTTAAGTGATTTTTTTTTTTTTGTAAAACTTGACATTCCAATAATGATTCATAAATACCAAAAAAAAAAACACCTAGAAATCAGATCTAAAATCATACGGTTCATGACATTTTTAAAATTCTGCCAATAAACGTTGAATTGATATTGTATATGAGAAAATAAAGCATCTCTGCCTTCACCATGTTTCCATATTCTCTTAATCTATAAGGACTGATAACCGCATACCCTGATACATTTAGACAGTCCATCCAGCTACATTTTCATGCTGCTCGAAGCATTAAAATGTGGCATAAAAGAAGAAAGAACTCAGATCCTGGAACAAGGAGAATAGAAGATGCAGACATGGCTGAGAACACTGGTTATCATTTGATCAGTGCATGGGAACACCAAATGCGACATGTCGTCCCACGGCATGCCTCTTCCCATTACAAATCCAAATAATGAGTGTCTGGTAGAAAAAAAAAAAAAAAGTTTGCATACAAGCAAATGGAATTCTAACTTTGCAACATCTGTTGCCCTTGAATCACTTGACTTAAAATAAAACAAGACCCCACTGAGCCAATTATTTTGGATGTCCGTGGCACAGCGGCTCCCACATTAGCGACGCTTTCAGAGGATGTTTCTGCCTAGTGAAGTAAGCGTTACAACGGTTATGGGGCGAAGGAGTTCATTCGCATCACGGTCACTGTCCATGAATTTCACTGTCACTTGAAAAGTCACGCAGATGTAGGAGGCAGAATCAGTGATAATGATACCATGATTACCAGCCGCCGCGGGGGGATTTGGTCTGTTGAGAAATTACCCAATTTCATTGTACTCAAAGTTTGGCTTGGAACTTTGCAAGTCGAAGCCCTTGAACACTACTGATTTTAAATTAGTTCGCGAGATGGCTAAATTCGATGTTAACCCATGATGAGTGGGGACTGAAGTCTGAAGCTTTAATCAGGGTGTTTTAATTCTCGAGCTGCTAAGAGACTGTGTGTTTTCATTCTTTGGGAGTTACTCTTAACAACAGTGGAGGGACATCTGCTTTAGGCCAATTTAATATTTATGATGTGGCAGATGAGAGAGAAATAAAGAGAGAAAAAGAGTGAAACTGTATTCTTGATATTTATATATATATATATATATATATATATATATATGCCATCTTGACCATTTACCACAGAATGCCAGTAAAAACAAGACTGCACCGGTAAAGATTAACCTTCAGTAAAATGCCTTGAAAATAAAATAAGTGAATGAATGAACCAATCAAGCAATCAATCAATACAGTTTGCATTAATTGATATGCTGATAAAAGCCAGGGAATCGGCCCTGTAACGATTCACTCAACTCATGAGATATGATTCACGTTTGAAATTTAAGACAAATTATAAATGAAAAAGTGTTCTTTTATTATTTCTAGGACAAAATGCAACATATTTATTTGTGAAATTAAAATATCTTGGGTCAAATAACAAAACTAAATTGAAATTTTTAGAATTAATCCCAAAAAAGTCCCTCCAATTAGATCTTCTAATGCTGTTTTTTTGGGAGGAGGTTTGTTTTGGCTCAGCTCCTGCTGTGTCTGTCTGTTCAAGAGGCTGTTACATGTTATTAAAAAATCTGGTAACATTTTACATTAAAGGGTTAGTTCAAACAAAAATGAAAATTCTGTCATTAATTACTTACCCTCATGTCGTTCCACACCCGTAAGACCTTCGGAGCACAAATTAAGATATTTTTGAAAAAATCAGATGGCTCAGTAAGGCCTCCATTGCCAGCAAGATAATTAACACTTTGAGATGCCCAGAAAGCTACTAAACACATATTTAAAACAGTTCATGTGACTACAGTGGTTTAACCTTAATGTTATAAAGCGACAAGAACACTTTTTGTGCACCAAAAAAACAAAACAAAATCAACGACTTTGTACAACAATATCTAGTGATGGGCAATTTCAAAACACTGCTTCATGAAGCTTTGAAGAGTTACAAATCTTTTGTTACGAATCAGTGGTTTGGAGCATGTATGAAACTGCCAAAGTCATTCCCCCCAGTAGTGAACCACTGAAATTTTGAAACACTTATGACGTAACGAAGCCTCATTTACTGAAATCACGTGACTTTGGCAGTTTGATTAAAAAAAATAAAAAATCTAAAAAGATAGTCCTTATCTTCCCCATTCCACAGAAAAACAACCAAGATCAGAGCAGGAAAATTATGACAGAATTTTTCATTTTAGGGTGAACTGTGCCATTAAGCATGTTTTTCTTCAAGCATTTTAATATGCTGCTCGTCCAACATGCAGTGGGTTGTAATATTAGCTTTTAGAGTGTGCATGGATCTGCACTTAGAATTCTAACCAGAAATAATAAAACGTCCGGGTATCTTTGGAATACTCATTTCCTCATACTATGATTTCGGATAATTCTAATTCTAATTTTGAATACTGCTTAGGATGGATAGCATGTGAATTGGGATGCATCAATTGAGAAATCTCACAGAAGCTTAGCAACGGCTTGGAATTAACCTCAAAACACCCTAGCATTATTGCAATGGGTTTATCAAGGACCACTCACGCATTCTTGCAGAAAATTTAAAAATCGAAAAGTCTAGACTTTTCCCGCTTGAACTATGTATTTCTGTAGTGTTTAAAACAGAACCCAAACTGTCTTCTTGCTCAAAAGAGGGATGTCCTCATTTAAACCCACCTGCTTTTTCCAGGTCTTTCAGGTGCTGCCAGACAGAGAGAAAACCCAGAGAACACATCTAAGGATGCATACAGGATCCAATTAATGGAGAGGAGGAAACTTGGAATTCTTGAAAGAGCAAAGGGACCGTCGGGAGACGAATAAGCAGAAGTTAATAGAGGTGAGCATGGCTAAACTTGACCCACAGGGCAAACAAATAAAACTGCAAAGGCTTCATTTCACAGGCCTCTATTTATTTGCCAACATCATATGAGAGAAAGTGAGCTTATTAAAGCAATACTGAACCATTTTAAATTGGAAATTTTGGTTACTAAACTGGACACTTTTGTTAGTTGAAATATTGGAATGTCTGATTCATATATCTCATCCAAAAATTGATGCACCTCATGATGGAAATAACATCACAACATTTATTTCCATCAAGAGGTGCATCAATTTGTGGTCAAGATCTTGTATTGACAATGTAAGGGTCAACACATCCTAAAGAC
Source organism: Elopichthys bambusa (assembly GCA_037101425.1). Taxonomy (NCBI): domain Eukaryota; kingdom Metazoa; phylum Chordata; class Actinopteri; order Cypriniformes; family Xenocyprididae; genus Elopichthys; species Elopichthys bambusa. Next base: position 5,104,773 of record CM074436.1, on the reverse strand, counting down.
TTTCAATGAATTTAAGGTCTGGACTCAGAGGTGCCAATTCATGTGTGACCATGATTCTTCATGCTCCCTCCCAACCATTCTTTCACAATTTGAGCATTGTAATCCTGGAATATGGCCATGATGTGTCTTCCTATGAAAAGCTACACACTCCATCAATTAGGGTTAGAAGAACTGTTGCCAAACATGTAACATACTAGAAATATAATAATAACAACAACAACAACGGCAATAATGATCCAATCATAGACTCTTTTGCCTATTTAAATCCAAACAGTGACTTTTTTTGACAGGACAGTATATAATTTTACAAGAATACTTTACTAAACTTAATATTTAATAACAGGTGCTCTCAGTCGAGCCCAATCCGATTTGACCCTCCAACCGTTCTCTTGATTTTCCCTTAGCAAGACTTTCTCTGTCCCCTTGTGCTGCATGTCCTGTTTGTCAGGCAGGTTTTAGGTTTAGCATGACTGTCACAACAACCTCCGAGCATCTTTTTACCGGGGTGAACCTGAATCCCTCTGAGCATTCACAAATGGAGTGGTAGCACATCTTCCACATGCTGAGTTTGTGTTCTGGTGTGCTTACGGCTGCAGATGAACAGTGATGTAGTAATCCACCGGGATGGCGTTTGGATTGGGTCCAGCTGTCTGGAAGTAAAAGGCCATAGAGCAAGACTACAACTGCATATCCCAACAATCCCCACAGCCAGTATCAGAAATGAACTTCTTTATTAAGGGACAATATTTGATTTGCTTGCTGGGCATACTTTATATTGGAGTTTTTTTTTTTTTTTTTTTTTTTAGCTGTACGAGACCATATTGCTTTTCTAATCATGTAAACAGCATGTCACCCAATTACAGTATGTAATATAGTTTAATGAAATAACAATATTGATCCATCCATCCATCCTGAGTTTCCAAAAATGTGTGAGTCTGCACCTTAAATTAGTTAAAGCTTTGTATTTAAAATGATCAAAGTGCCTTTTGAGACAACAGCATATACTTACTATGTACTTATAGTTTTGCCCTCTTTGGAAGCAAAACATTTTCATGCACAATAAAAAATAAGTTTTGCATGCACAAAAACACAAGGGTAAGTCTATATATGGCTAAGGATTTGAACACTATCACATTTATTTTAAAATAAAAATAAAAATCTAGTTTCTTTTACTTAATTGCTATTTTCTTTTTTGTAACCTTGTATATACAAGGTTTACAACATAGTAGAACAATGGATGATGTTTGGAATAAGTTAATATTCCTATTACAGCTCATTAAGCTGCTATTCAAATTCAAATGTCTGCTAAATTTCTTAATTAAATCAATAAATCATCCTATATTTATTGTGCTAAACAGCAGCCTCAACTCAACTGCTTGTCTAATAACTACTTCCAGAATATGCAAAGTCAAGCCCAAAGTAGTCTTTGTATCTCGGTTAATTAACATTAAGCAATACAAGAAATGCTCTTTAATGAACAATGTTTGTTATGATAGCTGTTTGGAGACCCATAACATTGAGCACTGTGCTTATAATGAGAGCATATTTAGTTTACATCATCAAAAATGTCAAAGAAAAGCTTTGGAGAAGAAAACTGGGTGGACATTCCCTGCTCAGTCCCATTCTCAAAATAGCCATCAACCTCTCATGACATGCTGTTGCTTCAAAAGGCACAAGTTGAAGTCCGGCCTGTGTCATACACTGAACCCAACCTTTTCTGTCTCTCTCCACTGTCCTATAAACAACTAAATAAGGCTAAAAAAACTAATAAACAATATTTAAAAAGAACAGAACCTTATCAAAAAGCACCAGGTATCAAAACCTGTTTCACGCTAGCATAACATGGCAGCTGTTTATAGGTTCTGCTCTCAAATCATCTTGGTGGTTGAGACATGTTTGAGTTATAAATTATTGCATAATTAAAGTATTGAACGAAGATGTCACATGTCAAACATTCCAATTTGACTGGGCTTCAAATAGCCTTTTCATTTCCCACAAAATGACATGAAGAACACAGGTACACGCCATAGAAATGGCCAAACTGGTAAACACTGAATGGACAAGAAAATTAGACGATATTGTGTAAGCACAAGAATGGAGTCTAATACATTACACAGTTTAAATCAAGCTAATGAAGTGTAGTGGTTAACGCTTGGCTGGTAACCAAATTTCTGCTGGTTTGAGTCCCACAAAACAATGTCACCATTGTTGCCCTTCCGAAAGGCACTTAACCACAAGGTACCAAGAGGGCTTGTCCCTGTACTGGAAGTCACTTTGTATAAAAGCTTTTTCTAAATAAATACTTAGTACTAGTAATTTAGCCAGCTATTGCAAACCCCTCGACGTGAAATTACATATCCTGTATGGCTAATTTAGCCCTAGGCATGCAATAAAGCTCAGCAAGGTAACAGTAAAAGGTAAAGGTAACAGTGTAACAAAATAATAACTTACCAGAGTTGCAGTCTGAATGTAATGTGTCAGTAGTAAGAAAATGTTATGGGAAACTTTTAATCGATGATTTTTACTGATTTTCAGTCTTTATTTCAAGTTCTGTCCTTTTTGGATGTATAAAATACTAAAACATCAATTCACTTTACAAATCCACAATTTCTACCGACTGCCAGCCAAAAAAAGATAATTACAAAACAATTTAAAGTCCCCCTGAAATCAAAATGTAATTTTTTTTTAGCTTTTAGTATAAATATGTTAGCCTTAGGGTTATGAATAAGCTGGTGTGTTCCAAAACAATGATGAAATTCGCATTTAGGAGATATAAGCATTCAAAACTTACAGTCTCTCACTTCCAATAAAATGGATCACATATTTTTATGACATCACATCTTACTTCAGCTTCTCATCAAATCTTCTGTCCAATCAAATGCTCTCTAGAATCTGAAGTCCTGCCCCCACCTACACTATAAACAGACACTGAAGCTGCGGCTGAAATCGGTCATTTGTTCACACATTTACTAATTTCCACATGGTGAATGGCACAGTGCATATAGAGGATAGGGAACAATTCAGACGGTGTAAATATGCTTTCCATTGATGCAAATGAAGTCCGTTTTTGCGTAAGTGTCACGAGAACCGCCGCAGTACGAGCACAGTCTGCTCTGGCCCAGAGACACGAGAGCACAGAGAGGATCATATCTGCGGACCGTGAGTCAGCTCAGACCACGAAAGGTATCGGACCCATTTAAATTCTGCACAGAATGCTGTATTTTAAAGCGATATAGAGGACATTAGGAGGAGAAATGGTTGGAGATTAGAAGGAAACTGAGGTTTTACTGAGTTTAATGGCTCTGGCTGAGCTGTGGTATATATGAAACGATATTGGCTATTTAAATAAAAAGGGGCGGAGCTGTTTGATATATCCCGCCCTGTCCATCCTGTTTCAGTTGAACACACTGAACACACTCATCAACACACTGAATAATGCTGCACATTCAATGGCAATTCACTGGGCCTTTAAGACAGACATATTGCGTACAATTCTTCCTATATATATACATATATATATATATATATATATATATATATATATATATATATAATTAAATATATTAAATATATTAAAACTTAAAATAAAAATAATATATAAAAATAACATTACAATACTATAATATAATAGTATTATTTTAGTAAAAATTAATAATTATATTTTTTATAATTATAATATTTAATATTGATAACATGAAATACTATTATTAGTTTTATTATATTTAATAATAAAATTAAACTTAAATATATAATAATAAATGTATAAAATATAATAATGATAAAAGATAATAAAAGATAATAATAATAATATTAAAAACCTATTATTAATATTAATAAATAATAAATAAATAAATAAAATGAACACAATATGAAGTCATTTATTTTTTGATTTATTTATTTATTTTTCATTTATTTATTTATTTTTTTTCATCTTACCAAGTCTGGCATTATGAATACTTCTAGTACATAATTCCAATAATTCTGGTTTCTAGTTTGTCTCAGTGCATTATGGGAATGCATTCTGCCTAAGATACATGAAATATCACCTTATACTTAATAATAATTTTTGCAGCCCACTGTTCAGAACAGAGCTCACCTGTACATTTGTACCTGTATGTGGATCAATTATATCACGTGCATGTTTTTGTGTCCAAGTGCATTATTTCCTTTTTAAAATAATTTGATAAATTCATGACATATCACTTTAATTTGCATTCATTTTTAGTATTTTTAAATAATACATATTATTTTATGCAATTTTTTTTTTCATCTTAAACCCCCAAAATGTCAAGTGGTGCAACTGTCCGAACAAATGAACACACTAAGAAAACTATTTAAAATGGTGTTTCAATAATAAAAAATAAAAATATAAATATCAGTAGTTTTAAAGCTGTTAAGATAATTAAAAAAAAACTTTTGTTCAACAAAATCTCAAATGTCAGCGTGGCACAACTGCAAACATTGCTCTTTTATTATGAATTGACAATGTAATAACATGATAACACATCAACTGATCCTTGTGGCAGAGTGAAAAAGTTTGTAGATCTCTCGCAAATACTGGTAAAAAACTGCTAATTTCAAGTATGGGTAGGTTGGTACACTTTCCATGTCATGTGGTACAACTATAGTATATATACATACAACTATTTGGTTATACTGCCTGACATAAAAACAGTCAAAAAATGAATTTAAACACTAAATATTATTTAACAACTGAAACTTGTTTAAACATACGGTTCATGACTCAAAAATATGCATTACATCAATTTTGAAAAGACATTTAAAAAAAAAAAATTGTCAGTGACCCATGTAATGTTTGTCTGGTAAGCAAATAGCATATTTCTCCATTTACAACCATTCAAAAGTATCCTGCTTTGCTTGAAAAACTCCTGATCAGAGTTTAGAGTGCCAAATATTAATTCAGTCCAACACTGCATTATAATTCCAGCCATTGTGTGTGTGAAAGTGAGACACACACAGAGATCCTGCTGTTGAAACAGGTAAAGAAAACCACAACACACACATTAAATATGCATGAGTAGTTTTAGGGCTTGTGTGCAAGGATATTTTAACCGAACATGTTTTCAGGACAGGAGCCGATGAATGGCAATGAAACTCTTGGCTAGGTGCGGGGAGGTAAAGGAGGAAAGAAGAAAAGTGAAAGAAATTATTCCTCGCTGCCATGGAAACAAAGTGAGAGCGTATGATTGTACGAGTGCTTCCTCGGAGTGCCATTAAGAGAGACGAGAGGGTGTGAGAGTAGGTGACCTTGTGCGGGTCAGTGAAGCTACCGATGTTCGCAATGTTTAAATCAAACTCATCGTGGAGTGACGGTCTGGTTTTCTCAGTGATGAAAGAGAGGAAGGGCGATTTAGGAAAGATCTGGAACATCCTTGAATGTGACACCTTTTATTCTGTGGATGAATGTACGATAGATCAATGAACATACAGGAGATGGATCATCTTATAGGAGGAGCATTAATAACCGTGTCTGTTCAACACAAAGAGAAATAGAGGGCATGAGAAGATTTAGATTTAATATCATACGTGTTATTGGAAAAGTGCTTCACTGAGTGGAGGGTTGCCAGATCTGCAGAATAAAAGACAGCATAATGACCCAAACGGTGAAGAGAAGTTTATCTAAAAAAAATCAATCTATCATCTATCTATCTATCTATCTATCTATCTATCTATCTATCTATCTATCTATCTATCTATCTATCTATCTATCTATCTATCTATCTATCTATCTATCTATCTATCTATCTATCTCACTTTAACTGTGATACAAACTAAATGTACAATAAAGTCAACCCAATATGAAAAACAAAAAAGTTTTCGGTGATGAATGCATACAGTATTCTGTCATATTGAGTTATGAGCATCATAGATGTTTGCTTGTTGAGATGTATTTTTTTGTGTTGTTGTTGATTTAATTAACAAAAAGCACTTTTTATATTTCCACTAGAAACTTTGTGCCAGATGGAAAACATGCTCTGAACAACTGTGTTTTCTAGCACTGTTTGATATGATAAAACAGGCAAAAAGTTCCCACAGATGTGCACTGAAAAAAGATTTTTTTTTGGGGACTGCATGGGGAAAACAGCTTATATCTCATACTAATGTTGTGTGTGTTTGTTTGTGTTTGTGTGTTTGTGTGTGTGTGTGTGTGTGTGTGTGTGTGTGTGGTCCTAGTAAACCCTACATTATGTCCCCACAAAGATGGCAATTCTTGTCCTTGTGGGGACATTTTTTGGTCCCCATGAGGAAAACAGCTTATAAATCATACTAAGTGATGTTTTGTTTTAAATGTAAAAATGCAGAAAGTTTTCTTTGATGGATAGGTTTAGGGGTAGGGAACAGAATATACAGTTTGTACAGTATAAAAATCGATATGGAAAGCACCCATAAAACATGGAAACCCAATGTGTGTGTGTTTTGACCATGGTAAACTCTTTAGAGCCTTTAAAAAGTAAATTCGCCTAGATGTGCAAACAGCCACACAAGCACAATAGAGGCACCGAACAAAAAAAAGCTTAACCTTCACTTTCTTCTTTTTCATTCACTCTGCCTGCCTTGTAAAAAGAGATGAATGGGGTGATGTAACCGGCCATACAACTCGACGGACAAAGAACAGCAGGCATGCAGAATAATTATCGTAAGACATGCTGCAGATGCATGGTAAGTTAAAAAGTGCTGACATTTTTGGGAAATTACGGGCTCTTCTCGCTGATCTGTATCAGTCAGCACAAGTGAGATCTGGCTCTACTGAAACACAGCAGTATATCTATCCTTATGCTGCCTTCAAGTTCTCCTAGTAAGTTTCTGCTTATGAGTTCGGAAGTCATTTGTGCTTTGCAACAAAATAGAGCAAATGATGTGTAGTTGATGCTTTATTAATAGGCATTTTATCTTGCTGCATTCAAATCCTCTTGGGAAATTATAAGTTTACTGTATATGTGCAAAAGCCATCATTTGGTCATCAGCTATGGGCATTTTCATGCTGTGGATTTATAAACTCTCTTAGACTATACTTTTTGTCACACTCGCTATTTTATTTGTTCACTAACAGTGTGTACGTCATCAAATAATTCTGCAATATTTTCTGAAAGTCTTGAACATTTCCACTACAATGTGATTTCTGCCATGTCTCAAATTATGTACTGTATTGTGCTCAAAAACATTCAAATGACAGTGACAGGAATTGCTTTAAATACTTTTGGAATAAAATAACCAACTAATTCTAATGCTAATTTCATAGCTTTTAATTTTACAAAATTACTACTCGACTGGAAATGACACAGTAAAATTTCCTTCACATATCATGTCTCGTACGTCATCACAAGCTCATTAATAAACAAGTATAGCCTACTAACATTTGGGAGGGGGGAGGGGGAGTTTCCCAGTGGCATTTACAACATTGTGGTGGTGTTCATGCACTCTCATCTTTTAAATATGAATAAGTCGACGGTTCAGGTTGATTCAGGGCGATTCTCAGCAGGTAGGAGAACAGTGTAAGACTGATATAATTAGCTGTGTGAAGAACTTTTGCTTCTGAAGTGAGCATTTTTTTCACCCTAGAAATCAGGTCAATCAAGAACAACATTCTTCTGTGCTGGATTAGATTTGGAGTATCTGAAATCTAGAATCAAAAGCACTTTATCACTAGAAAGTCTCAACAACCCTGTAAGGAGACCCTGGAAAAACGGGTATCATGCCTAATTTTGTTTTGGAGTCTCCTACAATAGGTTTACATGCATCCATAGATAAAAATAGTTTATTTTTCTCATAAAATACGTTGCTATATAAGCTCTTTTCTCACAGTGTCTGAAACGGTTTGATCAATAATCTGGTCTGTCTAAACCCCGCATTACCGAGCCCACTCTGCTCTGATTGGTCAGATGGCACAGTCTGTTGTGATTGGTCTACTTTGCTCTGACTAGCCACATGGCACAGTCTGTTGTGATTGGTCTACTCTGCTCTGATTGGTCACATGGCACAGTCTGTTGTGATTGGTCTACTTTGCTCTGACTGGTCAGATGGCCCAGTCTGTTGTGATTGGTCTACTTTGCTCTGATTGGTCACATGGCACAGTCTGTTGTGATTGGTCTACTTTGCTCTGACTGGTCAGATGGTCCAGTCTGTTGTGATTGGTCTACTCTGCTCTGATTGGTCAGATGGCACAGTCTGTTGTGATTGGTCTACTTGGCTCTGATTGGTCACATGGCACAGTCTGTTGTGATTGGTCTACTTTGCTCTGACTAGCCACATGGCACAGTGTGTTGTGATTGGTCTACTCTGCTCTGATTGGTCAGATGGCACAGTCTGTTGTGATTGGTCTACTTTGCTCTGATTGGTCACATGGCACAGTCTGTTGTGATTGGTCTACTTTGCTCTGATTGGTCAGATGGCACAGTCTGTTGTGATTGGTCTACTTTGCTCTGATTGGTCACATGGCACAGTCTGTTGTGATTGGTCTACTTTGCTCTGATTGGTCACATGGCACAGTCTGTTGTGATTGGTCTACTTTGCTCTGATTGGTCACATGGCACAGTCTGTTGTGATTGGTCTACTTTGCTCTGACTGGCCACATGGCACAGTCTGTTGTGATTGGTCTACTCTGCTCTGATTGGTCAGATGGCCCAGTCCATTGTGATTGGTCTATTGCTTACAGTGCGTGTCGGAAAACAAACGCCCATTACCATATGTGAATTTCGGCTCCAAATCTTCCTCAGAGCTTGAGCCACAGTTATACGTACAGTAACGATGGCGTCGGTTTTACTGCATCAAAGTGGATTTGCTTTCACAGCACAGAAAATACTGTCTTTTTGACATGCTGACAACACGAATCAAACTCTCCCAGTCTCAGCTACAGCTACAACTACAGTGTTTGAGGGGGAGGCAAAATAGACATTGTTCACGGACAGCCAATGAAGAACTTTGGCGGGCATTATGCAAATTCTGTGCAGGGAGTAGGACTGGGATTACTGATGACTGGTTTCAAGCGGTTCAGAATTGGTTCTTTCTTTTAAGAAACAGAATGTTTGAGGTCAGTTTCTTTAATATCTTGGCAACTCAGTTTGAAACGTTGTTGAAACTGTAATGATGACGTGAGATTGTTAAGGTCTTTTGCTCAGGAGAAACATCTGAGAAGCAGAAAACGAAACAGAAGTCACTATTTGTTGTCCGTTTAAATTCTCTTTAATTCATTTTTGAGGACTATGAAATAAAGAGATCTTATGTTGAGGTACTTACAATATTCTCTGTTAGAGGACAAAATGGACAATTAACCCTCTGTAGTCTGAGGCTGATTTGGGGTCCTGGTGTAGTTTTGACATGCCCTGACATTTGTGCTTTTTTCAGTTGTTTATAAACATATTAATGACAAAAGTCTCATTTCACTGTATTCATCAGAAACTAGGCCACAATAATATGTGAGCAACAAGTATGTACATGTTTGTATTTTTGAGAGAATTACATATATGCATGGTTTTTCAAAAAACTAAAAAACTAAAGTCACAGAAATAAGGCCTCAAAATACACACTAAATATTTTTTCACAAGACTTTTGGGAACTGTGTATTTTAGTCTAGAGTTAAGTCTAGAAATTATCCTGCCTACTCGGACACCTAAAACATTGTATTGATTTTAAATTTCTAAGACACTTTTTGTTTACACAGGCCATATGCGAAGAGGTGTGAATCTCTAGTATATTTAAAATATATAAATGAGAGTCAAACAGTACACAGTTATACCTGGAAATAAATCCTGTTAAAAAATACAAGTGAACATCAAATACCTGGCATTTGGTGTTTCTGCACTTGGCACTGTTCTTCTTCTTCTTCTTCTTTTTTCCCATTACACTTGTGGCATTGAACGTGTGCTTGCCACAGCCAAATGCTTGATATGGTTTTGGCTGACGCTATAAACTGCAATGCTTAGAGCTAATCACTTCCACCACCTGTTTTGCTTGTTTTGTCGGTGGGTTTGCACATCTCTCGCCTTTTAAAGGACATTGCTTGAGTAGTCGGATAATCATTCGCACCTGCTGTGTTTAGTTGAAGCTTTTCATACACTGTCGAGTTACCTGATCAATTTTGATAGCCTCACCCACGTCGGATGTGTTTCTCTTGGTAGACGCTCTCTGACCTTTTCATTATAGGAGACCAAATGCAGTCTGATCATGAGTCCTAGTGTTTTTTAGCATGAAAAAATTTTTATCGTCATAATGATTTGCGTAAAATGTCTTCTACTGTCAGTTTTCACTTTCAGATCAAATGCATGGCAAAGAAACAGTTTGAATAGAATTTGTTAGGTAAATTAATAAATTAAGTTAAGCGAGTTAAAGTGCCCCGTTGTGTTTTTTGAATATTACCTTTCACGTAGAGTGTAATAGGCCCTATAGCTGTTTGTGAATGTAAAATGTCTGCAAATCTTCAATGATCAAAGTACAGGATAAATGGAAATAAATAAATAAATAAAATGAAATAATAAAATAAATAAATAAAGTGAGATGATTTTAGACTATTTTAAAAAGTCAAATTTTAAGACAAAGTTGCAGTTAAGAAATAATGTCAGTTTTAACAAGTGACAAAGTCAAAATGTGAGTCACTCTACTGTTCAAAAGTTTGGGGGGTCAGAAAGATATTTTTTTGGGGGGTGGGGTGTGGATACTTTTATTCAGGATGTATTAAAATGATCGAGACTACAGACAGACACAAAGTATTAGACAAGGTTTTTATTTTAAATAAATGCTGTTCTTTTAAACTTTCTATTCATCAAAGAATACAGTTTCCACAAAAATATGAAGCAGCACAGCTGTTTTCAACATTGACAATAATCAGAAATATTTCTTGAGCAGAAACTCAACATATCAGAATGATTTCTGAAGGATCATGAGACACTGAAGACTGGAGTAATGATTCTGAATCACAGGAATAAATTACATTTTGTAATATATTCAAATAGAAAACAATTATTTTAAATTGTAATGATTTTTACAATATTACTGTTTTATTGTATTTTTATTGGCCTACAATTTTTTTTTTTTACAAAAACAATAAAAATAATACAGATAATACATCATAATGTCAGTTATGAAACAAAGTCAAATTGTGTGATATAAAAAATATTGTATGATATAAAGTCACAATTTAAAATCACAAATCTAGTTAATTACCCTTTTATTTTATTTTATTTTTTTATTTTATAAGCAATCAGACTTCAATATATTCTATTATGTGTATTAGAATTTTTTTATTTTTTTGGAATTTTAGGAAAATTTAGGAGAAGTCTGAGCTATGAAAGAACAACCTTTGAGCAATAAAATTAAACTGGGGGCAAACAAACTTTAAGTTAGACTTCAACTTTGCAAATGCAAACTTTCTTGATATTTCTAAAGAATATAATTCACTTTTAAATGATTTAGAACAGTGGTTTTCAACCTGTGGACCACGGCCTACGAGGGGTCCTCAGTTGTCCTCCAGGGGGGCCGCGAGATAACTCAAAATTAATTTAAATGTATTAATATAATTCATTAATTTAATTATTAATACATTACATTCAAAAAGATTAAATTAATTAAATACATTTAAAACAAGGCACCACCTCTCTCATACATATTCTGTTTCAGATCAGCCCAGGCCGTTTTTCATCGTGCTGCTGTGAAATACAGACTGAACGGTGGCTCAAAACGCAAACTCTCTCAGTTGGATAAAGAAAACCAGTGTTGCAAAAAAGGTTTTGATGGATGACGATTATAATCAAGGTAAAGACGATTACAGTGACATACAGGAGTCGTACATAAGGCATGCGCGAGTCCGTTATTATGCACAAACAAACCGCACATTTGCTCTCTGCAAATGTATTAAGTCTGCATGAACACAGTTGTCAAAATTAACGTAGGCTACTGTGAGTGTTTTATAACGGATGCTCGCCGAACAAGCGTGTTTTGAAGAAGTTTCGAGGATCAGTGGTGTTATATGTGTATAATTTTGAATGGATCTGCATAATATCTAAATTCAGTCCTGTGGTATTTCCCTGTGGTCTTGTTTGGTATGACAGGTTGACTTGTACTTATTTGTTTAAGTTACTGTATTACTGAGCAGAGTAAGTACAGAGTAAGTACAGAGTAAGAATGTCTGCAAAGTATGTTTGAAAAAAAAAACTCTGAAGGAGTTTTTCAAATGTTTTTTTTGAATTTAGTATTGAAGTATGAAGTATTGACTTGGCATAAAAAAGGTTGGGAACCACTGATTTAGAAGATTTGAAACTCGCCAAAAGACTCACATTCTAGCAGTGAATACACTCAGTGACTACAGATTCAACAGAACGGAGCTTCTCAGACCTCTTTAAAGGCTCTAACGTTTTACCATTTACAAAATCCAGCTTAAAGAAAATTCAAAGCCATCCGTGCATCCAGCATTCAGAGTCCCGCTCTGAGCTCCACTGCCAGAGGAACCGGTCTGAAATCACAGAGACAGAGCAGCTGCATTTATATGAACTATTTTGAATCAGCAAAAATGTCAATCAAGAATAATTCAGAGTATTTAGCAAAGCCAGAAATTCACAAGACTCAAGACAGCTGATGATGATCTGAAAATCTGCAGAAGTTCATAATGTGTCGTTCTTGCAGTTTAGTTTCGATAAAGGCTCTTTGTAGACAGGTGAGAAAATTTTTAGCATTGAAAGTTATAGTCTTTACCTCAAAAAAAAAAAAAAAAAAATAATAATAATAATTTGATCAGCCTACTTCAGTTAAATCTGTTTTCACTTCAGAGTAAAAAAAAAAAAAAATGAAATGGTAATTATGATATTGATTCTTACAACTTTGCATCTCACAACTGCGATTTTATTACATTAAACTTGGCCTTCATATTACACAATTTGACTGTTTCATAATTGTGACTTATTTCTTAAACTTTTCTCAGTTACCTGCATGATTTATTGTGACTTTATATTAACTTTTTCTTACAATTTTTCTTACCTCACAATTACCAGTTTTATTTTTATGATGATCTGCAGAAGTTCAGAATGAGTCATTCTTGTAGTTTATTTTCAAGGCTTTTTGTTGACTGGTGAGAACGTTTTACTAAAAGTTAGAAACTTTTATACCCCATCCCCCAATTCAATTACTTAATTTAAACATGTTTTCACTTTATCACGATTGTGATTTTATTAAATTAAATGACTTTATTTCTTAACCTTTCTCAGTTTAAATATCTTGTGACTTCATACTGTATCTCACATTTGTCACAAATACAGTGCTAGCTTTATTTTGATGAATATCTGCAGAAGTTCAGAATGTAGTTCAGCTTACAAAAGGCTCTTTGTGGACTGGTGAGAAAGTTTTAAGCACTAAAGGTTACAGTCTTTTAACTTAAAAGATCAAGGAAACTTTGATTACTCATGATACGACCACTTTATATGACGCATTGCCTTTGTTCAATCCCTTCTCTGTATTCTTTCTCTCTGTGTTATGAATTTAAAAAATGTTAGTTGACCTTGTGGTTACTACTCTGTCTTATTCTAAAAATTTATCATGTTCTGCTGGTGTGTATGTAGGCTTCAGAAATCCTTGACATTGTAATGGGACACACAATTTAAAAACATCTTTGGCCAACAGATGAGCTATAGCTCAAATTGCTCAAGAAGTTAATGCTGGTTCTGATAGAAATGTGTCAGAATACACAGTGCATCACAGTTTGTTGCTTATGGGGCTGCATAGCCGCAGACTAGTCAGGGTGCCCATGCTGACCCCTGCCCACTGCAAAAAAAAAAGCCAACAGTGGACACGTGAGCAGGTGGCCTGGTCTGATGAATCACGTTTTCTTTTACATCACATGGATGGACAGGTGCATGTGCGTCGCTTACCTGGGGAACACATGGCACCAGGATGCACTATGGGAAGAAGGCAAGCCTTTCATGGAAACGGTATTCCCTGGTGGCTGTGGCCTCTTTCAGCAAGGGTAATGCGCCCTGCCACAAAGCAAAAATGATTCAGGAATGGTTTGAGGAGAACAACAACGAGTTTGAGGTGTTGAATTGTCCTCCAAATTCCTCAGATCTCAATCTAATCGAGCATCTGTGGGATGTGCTGACAAACAAGTCAGATCCATGGAGGCTGCACCTCGCAACTGACAGGACTTAAAGGATCTGCTGCTAACATCTTGGTGTCAGATACCACAGCACACCTGCAGGGGTCTAGTGGAGTCCATGCCTCGACGGGTCAGGGCTGTTTTGGCAGCAAAATTGGGACCAACACAATATTAGGAAGGTGGTCATAATGTTATGCCTGATTGGTGTATATCAGAATCAGAATCAGAAAGAGCTTTATTGCCAGGTATGTTTACACATACTAGGAATTTGTTTTAGTGACAGAAGCTCCACAGTGCAACAGAGTAACAGTGACAAGACAAGACAAGACACAGATAATATAAAGAATAGAAGAATAATATACAAATATACAAGATAGAAAAAGTGCAAAAAACAATATATAATATAGACAATTTGTATATACAGTTATGATGTGCAAATTTGAAATATAAAAAAAGTATGTGTTATTAAGTAAATATATAATAGTGTTGTGTGTTTCGTGTTTGTCAAGTGTTCATGAGATGAATTGCTTGAGGGAAGAAACTGTTCTTGTGTCTGGTCGCTCTGGTGCTCAGAGCTCTGTAGCGTCGACCAGATGGCAACAGTTCAAAGAGGGAGTGTGCTGGATGTGAGGGGTCCAGAGTGATTTTCTTTGCCCTTTTTCTCACTCTAGATATGTACAGTTCTTGGAGAGTGGGGAGGGTTGTACCAATGATTCGCTCAGCAGACTGGACTACCCTTTGTAGTCTTCTGAGGTCAGATTTGGTAGCTGAGCTGAACCAGACAGATATAGAAGTGCAAAGGACGGATTCAATGATGGCAGAGTAAAACTGTTTTAGCAGCTCCTGTGGCAGGTTGAACTTCCTCAGCTGGCGAAGGAAGTACAACCTCTGCTGGGCCTTTTTCACAATGGACTCAATGCGGTTGTCCCACTTCAGGTCCTATGAGATGGTGGTGCCCAGGAACCTGAATGACTCCACTGCAGTCACAGTGCTGTTCATGATGGTGAGTGGGGGGAGAGCAGGGGGGTTTCTCCTGAAGTCCACGATCATCCCTGATCATCACTGTCTTGAGCGTGTTGAGCTCCAGATTGTTAAGACTGCACCAGACAGCCAGCTATTCAACCTCCAGTCTGTAAGCAGACTTGTCACCGTCCTGGATGAGGCCGATCAGTGTGGTGTCATCTGCAAACTTCAGGAGCTTGACAGAGGGGTCTTTAGAGGTGCAGTTGTTGGTGTACAGGGAGAAGAGCACACAGGACACAGCCCTGAGGGGCGCCGGTGCTAATGGTGCGGGTGCTGGATGAGAATTTTCCCAGCCTCACTAGCTGTTGCCTGTCTGTCAGGAAGCTGGTGATCCACTGACAGACAGAGGTGGGCACGGAGAGCTGAGTTAATTTGGGCTGGAGGAGTGATGGGATGATGGTGTTAAAAGCAGAGCTGAAGTCCACAAACAGGATCCTCACATAAGTCCCTGGTCTGTCCAGATGCTGCAGAACATAATGCGGTCCCATATTGACTGCATCATTCACAGACCGAACTGATTCTGAAGACCTGGCGCACATCATCTTCACTGAACTGAATTGTAGGTGTAGGGGAGAGGAGGGTTGTTGGAGGTGTTAATGGTGTTTTTTCAAACCTGCAATGAAATTCATTCAGATCATCTGCCAGTTGTTGATTCACCACAGTGCTGGGGGGATGGTATCTTGTAGTTGGTGATGACTTTCAGACCTTTCCACACTGAAGCCGTGTCATTAGAAGAGAACTGATTCCGAAGTTTATCGGAATAATTCCTCTTTGCCACTCTAATCTCCTTTTCCAGTGTGTATTTGGCCTGTTTGTACAACACTCTGGTCGAGTTTTGCAGTGAACCAGGGTTTGTCGTTGTTGAAAGTTAGATGAGTCCTGGGAGGAATGCACAAATCCTCACAGAAACTGATATATGATGTAACAGTCTCTGTGAGCTTGTCCAGATTGGTGGCAGTAGCTTCAAAAACACTCCAATCAGTCCATTCGAAACAGGCTCGTAAAGCCCGCTCTGTTTCGGTGGTCCATCTCTTCACAGTCTTTGCTACAGGTTTAGCTGATTTCAGTTTCTGCCTGTAGGTCGGTATGAGATGAACTAAACAGTGATCAGAGAGCCCCAAAGCTGCCCATGGGACAGAGTGATATGCATCCTTTATTGTTGTGTAACAGTGATCCAGTGTATTACCGTCTCTGGTAGGACAAGTAACATGCTATCTGTATTTTGGGAGTTCACATGAGAGAATCGCTTTATTAAAGTCTCCGAGAATTATTAGAACAGAGTCCAGGTGTTGTTGCTCGCTCTTTGTGATCATATCAGCGAGTATCTGTAAAGCCGAGCTCACGTGCGCTTGTGGAGGAATGTAGACGCTCACTAGAATGAATGAGCAAAACTCCCGCGGCGAATAGAACGGTTTGCAGTTAATGAAGAGTGTTTCAAGATCGGGACAGCACATTTTCTTTAACACAGTTACATCTGAACACCACCTTTCGTTGATGTAAAAGCATGTCCCGCCGTCGCGCGATTTCCCCGTTGATTCTGCGTCGCGATCTGATGTAAACAGCTGAAAGCCTGGCAGACTCAACACGCTGTCCGAAATGGCACATTTTTGAAACATTTTGCATGCATTGTAGGAGTTGTTTACTCAAAAAAAAAAAAAAAAAATCTACTAACCCAAGAAATTTATGGGTCAAGCAATCAAACTAAGCATAGTAAAGTCTAGATTTTGTCCTACATCTGTCCAAAAAACATCCCCACTTTGATTTAGTTCCACAAAATGAATCTTTGTGCATTTTTAGATTGCTTTCAATTCATGAAACAGTATGTGGAGTGTTTTGTCTTGATACTATAAGAAATTGCATTCTGCGCAGTGGATCAAGCCATTAAAGCGGCAAGACACTCCAAAACTAAAAGAACAAAAGTGTGAGAGAGGACTGTATTATTATGATGAAGTAAACACACCCGGCTCAGCATTAAACTGTTTGTTGGACCTGTTAACTGTCCATTCACAGTATCACCGTGTAAAAAAGAGTTTTCAGCACAAAGAAGAAACAATACACAAAAACACAATGTATCTTTGTAGGCTGGGACTAACCAACAAAACATTGCAGAATTCCCCAAGGCTCTCAATTGAAGTGCAATAAAAGTCAGCTTTGTAATAAATTGCTTCAGTTTGCCAGAAGCTTGAAGTTGGAGAGAGAAATAAATAAATAAATATGCGAAACCTCTCTCTCAAAGGCCACTGGCAGTTATCGAGCTCAAACACAAAAACAAATACATTTTTCATTATATTTAGGCAGCCACTTCAAATTAGTGCCCTCCCTTCACCTGACACGCTGGCCTTATTGGCACGCTTAATAAACATAATACCATCAGCGCTCAAGTCATGTTGAGAATCAAGCACCCTAAAAAGTCTTGGAGGACACAATTAAGAAGAACACTTTTTGTTAACAGACATACAGGACACTCTTAATTATAAAGGTTCTTTGGGGAACCCAAAATAGTACCTCTATGGTATTGCTTGCGAAAACCCCTTTTTGGAACCTTTATACAATAACAGGTCTAGGATGATGGGCTACTTTTTCCAGTTACCAGCGTCTCTCCCCCACAAGAAACATCTAATTCCCAACCAGTGTGGTGGTGGGTGTCCCCCAGAGCGCCAACGTGAAATATCACCACCAGTCCCACCATTTCCCAAGCTCATTTTGTTTATTACGGGAAGTGTCTGCAGTCAGGGAGGGAATAAATGAAAGGGCTAGAGAAAAGAAAAACAGGAACAACAAAGCACCTCTATAAATCTCTCCAAAGCCATTTTTACTGTTCAAGCCGCCTTCTAGAAGAGGGAAAGTCATTGTAATTGCAATGGAGGATGTCAGCTGACAAAACGAGAAGACACAGAAATCAAGCTCGAGTGAAGACTTGAGCTCTTTCTCTTCATCTCACTCGCTCCGTTTGACACAAAACCCTTTGTCTTTTTCGCCTACGGTTGCCAGAGTTAATGTGTTGAAGGAATAATAGTCATTTGCAGTCTTTGTATGATGAAATTTAACTGTTATTGAAGCTCAACATATCTGAGATATCACCTACGATAGTGCTGTCATGATACCTTACAGTAATTGTGTCTCACAGCAGGATGCTGTGTTGTTACTAAGGGGCTAAATGTTGTGTCTGTTGTTGAATTCATTCTTTACCGTTTACATAAGTTTTGTTTGAAAGTTAATACACAATTCCTTCATTTTGTTAGTTAAACCCTCAAGAACTGCTTAAGTTATGTCTTAAAATTAAGCGTCCCATAAATTCTACGTTCTGTTTCTTTATTTTATGATAAGCTAATTAATATTTTATATTAATATATACCATATATTTTTTGCATTTCCATAAAAAATACTAACTTCTCCAAATTTACCACCAAAAATCCAATAATAATAATACGTTTATTTTATATAGCGCCTTTCTGCAAACTCAAGGTCGCTTTACAATATTATACCATAAATATGACAGCAGACATAACATCATACAGTCAGAGGTCAGAGAAACAAGAAACAAAAAGATATGTTTTACGGTGGGTTTTGAAATCATGTAATGATGAGAGATGAATGTGTTTGGGAATGGAGTTTCACAGTGTGGGGGCAGAGATGCAAAATGCCCGACCACCAAATTATGCTAGCTTGCGACATGGAATCAACAACAGACCAGTATCAGAAGATCTTAATGTGCGCACAGGAGAGTAGGTATGAATGAGATCAGAAATATACTGGGGGGCAAGACCATGAAGTGCTTTAAATGTAATGAGGAGTATTTTGTATTGAATATGAAAATGAACAGGTAGCCAATGGAGTCTGTGTAGAATGGGAGTAATGTAAGAAGATTTCTTTGAATAAGTGAGAACCCTAGCTGCAGAGTTTTGAATATATTGGAGCTTGTGTTTGGTAAACCATAGAAAAGAGAATTACAATAGTCGAGTCGGGAAGTAATGAAGGCGTGAACCAGTGTCTCAGCATCACTGGTATGTAAGAAGGGACGTAAACGTGCAATATTACGGAGGTGAAAGAAGGCAGACTTAGTAAGTGAAAAGATGTGTGGAAGGAAGGAGAGTGATGAGTCAAAGATTATACCCAGGTTTTTAACGGAGGTGGAAGGTTGAACCAAGGCTCCAGCAATGTTAACATTGTCAAGACAGAAAGGAGCTACAGTTTTCGGTGAACCAACAATCAGTAGATCTGTTAGAATACTATGTGTGAGTGAAATGCGCAATCCGTGTAAATGTTAAAAACTGCTGTAGCATCAGTAAAACATCTGTTATTATATAATTTATCATATCATATATCATCATTAAAAGATTCTTTTCAAGATTCTTAGATAAATATAAAGTTCAAAAGAACAGCATTTATTAACGTCATATAAAAACATCTTTTTAATTTATTTAGGTATCGACTTTGTACAAGATGTTTCCCCTTTAATGATAGTATTTGATATACAGAGAGTATAGAGCTAACATTGGCAACAAAATACTTAAATTAAAGGATTAGTTCACCTCAGAATTAAAATTTCCTGATAATTGACTCACCCCCATGCCATCCAAGATGTTTATGTCTTTCTTTCTTCAGTCAAAAAGAAATTAATGTTTTTGAGGAAAACATTCCAGAATTTTTCTCCATATAGTGGACTTCACTGGGGTTCAGTGGGTTGAAGGTCCAAATTACAGTTTCAATTGCAGCTTCAAAGGGCTCTACATGATCCCAGCCGACGAATAATGGTCTTGTCTAGCGGGAATGATCGTTCATTTTCTAAAAATAAAAATAAAAATGTATATACTTTAACCACAAATGCTCATCTTGCACTAGCTTTGCAATCCGCCATACATTACATAATCACGTTAGAAAGGTCACGCGTGACATAGGCAGAAGTACCACGGTAAGGCGATAAACTCCATCTCATTTTCTCCTCCAACTTCAAAATCGTCCGACATCGTTGTTTTACCTTTTTTCGTTTAAAGGGTGTTTGGCTTAGTCTTTGCACATTCCCTTTGTAAACACTCGATCGGTACTTCTGCCTACGTCACGCGTTACCTTTCTAACATGATTACTAGGGCTGTAACCCGGGAATGGCGGCCATCTTAGGACGAGGCTCGGGAGTGGCAGCCATCTTAGGCCCATCAGAAAACAAGCACTAAGGGAAGCATCAGGCCAGCCCACCTGACAAGTCATCTGCTCATGTGAAAAACAGTGGCCGTCCTGAGGAGAGCTCAAACGTGGGCTGCTCACTGTGTCGATGAGAGCTACGGACGGAGCGCGAGCGCAATCCAGTTGAAAGGCAGTAAAGAGTGCAGCACATGTCTGTGAAGGAGAGCTGTGAGGGCGCGAATTACGGCGCACAACGTCTCCATCAATTTGCGCATGTAGTAATTTAATGTTTATATATTTTAAAGCACTGAATTGTTATAGAATCACTAATCCGATTCTTAGCATTTTACATCGATTATTGACTGAAATTAGCGATTCACGATTCAAAAAACATGTTTCAAGATCGATGCATATGCATCGTCAGGATTTGTAATTGATGCATCGAGAAAACGAGTGAGTTAATGATTACGTAATACGTGGCACATTGCAGAGCTAGTGCAAGACGAGCATTTGTGGTTAAAAAAGTGTGTATATATATATATATATTTTTTTAGAAAATGACCTATCGTTTCACTAGATAAGAAACGTATTCCTCATCTGGGATCGTGTAGAGCCCTTTGAAGCTGCACTTAGACTGCAGTTTGGACCTTCAACCCATTGGTAGCCGTTGAAGTTCACTATATGGAAAAAATCCAGGAATGTTTTTCTCAAAAACCTTGATTTCTTTTCGACTGAAGAAAGAAAGACATGAACATCTTGGATGACATGAGGGTGAGTAAATTATCAGGACATTTTAATTCAGAAGTGGACTAATCCTTTAACCTAAGCAACCTAAACTTAAATTAAACATTACTAAAACTCTTTTCAAAGTCTTGTGAGCTATTAAAAAGCAATCTCTGAGCAATAAAACTTTCCTTTGGGTTAAGAAGACAAAAGCAAACGTGAATAAAATGAATTTATCATGATTAATATTATTCTATAAAATTTTCATTCAGAGATATAAAATTGAGACTTTTGATTGCAAACTGATATATGATCACCTTCTGATCAATGATGAGATTTCTTCTGAAACAGTAGAGGAGACGTGAGATTTATGTAGATTTTTTTTTTTTTTTTTTTTTGCCTCAGAAGAAACATCTAAAATGATGGAATTTGTGTTCCAATTTGTGTTCCTCTTTGTTGACAACAATTTGGAACAAAATAAGAGTCACAAAATAATTCCTAACCCGTGATAATATGTTTCAGTGCCATTATACTCATCAAGTCCAGTGCACACTTTGTAGCGTGCTCTCTGATGTTCATAGAGAAAGCACTCTGCATAATTAGGGCAGGGGTCAGGGTTTTTTTTTTTTTTTTTTTTTTTTTTTTTTTTGACCGAAGAGCCAATTAGTAGTAACTTTATTAAGTCCATATACAACTAAAATACAAAAATATGCAACAAACAATAAATAAGTTGCAATATACAATATGCTGGACTTTCATATGAGGTTGATTTACCACCTGAGGAGCATAAATTCTCTCTCTCTCTCTCTCTCTCTGTGTGTGTGTGTGTGTGTGTGTGAGAGAGAGAGAGAGAGAGAGAGAGGAGAAACAAGTGAAGAACAACGCCCACGCACATGGGCACATTAATGCGAATACTCGCCAATGCGGGCATTTTGACAGTGTGTGTATTTGACCGTTTAGACGCGCAACCTAAGACCAAGGCTATTATGCTTGTCCATGTTCCACTCGGAGCGAGCGAATAGAAACATCCTGTCAGTAGCAGATTCAGTTCTCTTTCGTAGCTTTGCATTTCCTTTTTAATATCAAGCACGTCCCGCTCTTTTATTTCCTCATTCATTCATGTTTATTCATTTATTTGTATCATTATTAATAACGCCAACAGTAGCGCCCACTGAAAGTTGCGCGGATTATCATAGATATAAATACGACACATTTATAGGACATAAAGGTCTACGCGGCAAAAGTGAAAGTAACTGGTGAAATGTTTCGAAATGTCTCTTGGCACAGCAGAGCACCAGTTTCAATAAAAAGTTATTTTTCAGTCCAGTCACTATTTTACATACTTTTCGATTTTCGCTGCTGTTCATAAATGTTTTCTTTTTGCCGTTACCATGAAAAAGCTGCATAGCCACTTGAATCTGAGAGCATGAGCTCTAGGTTACCATAGAAACCTAAGTGGTTTGTTGTTAATTGCTGTCGTGACACTCGCGATGTCTCGAACATCACTGAACACGCACTTTTATTTTGTATTGAATACGAAAATGAACAGGTAGCCAATGGAGTCTGTGTAGAATGGGAGTAATGTGAGAAGATTTCTTTGAATAAGTGAGAACCCTAGCTGCAGAGTTTTGAATATATTGGAGCTAGTGTTTGGTAAACCATAGAAAAGAGAATTACAATAGTCGAGTCGGGAAGTAATGAAGGCGTGAACCAGTGTCTCAGCATCACTGGTATGTAAGAAGGGACGTAAACGTGCAATATTACGGAGGTGAAAGAAGGCAGACTTAGTAAGTGAAGAGATGTGTGGAAGGAAGGAGAGTGATGAGTCAAAGATTATACCCAGGTTTTTAACGGAGGTGGAAGGTTGAACCAAGGCTCCAGCAATGTTAACATTGTCAAGACAGAAAGGAGCTACAGTTTTCGGTGAACCAACAATCAGTAGATCTGTTAGAATACTATGTGTGAGTGAAATGCGCAATCCGTGTAAATGTTAAAAACTGCTGTAGCATCAGTAAAACATCTGTTATTATATAATTTATCATATCATATATCATCCCTAAAAGATTCTTTTCAAGATTCTCAGATAAATATAAAGTTCAAAAGAACAGCATTTATTAACGTCATATAAAAACATCTTTTTAATTTATTTAGGTATCGACTTTGTACAAGATGTTTCCCCTTTAATGATAGTATTTGATATACAGAGAGAGCTAACATTGGCAACAAAATACTTAAATTAAAGGATTAGTTCACCTCAGAATTAAAATTTCCTGATAATTGACTCACCCCCATGCCATCCAAGATGTTTATGTCTTTGGCCGGTACAACTTTAAATATATTATTATTATAAACTTTTAATAAACTTTGGTAGGCTCTACAACACAGGAATTGCTGATCTCTAGTGATGTCGAATTTGTTATGGATCATTTGTTGGGAAAGGGTGAGAGACCTGGCGAGCCACATGATTTCTGTCAAAGAGCCAGGTGTGGCTCGTGAGTCATAGGTTCCCGACCACTGCGTTAGGGTTAAGTGCTCATACATAAACCTTATTTTTCTTTCAAAGGTAATCGAACGTTGGTTGCTCCCAAGCCCTTAATGAGCACGGTCTGGAAGCTCCATTCGAAAGAAATAAAATGTCAAATGAAAACCCATGGCTTAAACTACATAAGAAAAAAGTCAAGGGGCACATTAAATGCTTTGAGGGCTTCCATGGAGCCCTGTCCACAAATCCTATTAAATGCAGATATCTGCCGATATGATACCCCATAATGAATGTATTTAGTTTGAGTGGCGGACTTACCCTTGTCAAAAAAGGGGTCATTAATGTTATGCACATGGCCTAAATCCACTCTCTAAGTAGAAAACCAAATATCTCAAAGCTTATCCGTGACTATTATGATTTCTTTAGCTGTTGTGGGTGAACAGCTTTGTAATGTTAGCATGAAGACATGCTTTGGCTGCTGTTAAATTTGATGAAATGCTCAATTTGTCATTTCAATACAGATTTCTGGGCAAGGACACTCGCTTGATGTTTATTTTAGAGTGTCTCGTAATGCATGTTTACTCACTTGATGTCCAGAACATCAACATCATGCCCTTTCAAACCTCAGATTTTTGAGCCACTTGAAAACCCACTTGAAAAAGTGTTTTTTTAAATGCAATGCAAATGCAGAAATGATCCAAGGTGCCCTTGCATGGCAAACTAAAATTGTATCACTACAATTATCACATCTTACACTTAATAAGCTATTAAATATATATATAGAAAAAATAAATAAATAAAGAAACCATATTTTATATCATACCTTGTGCCCAATCAATCAATCAATCAATCAACCAGTGGCTCATCTGTATTATTATTGTATTATTCTAGGGGCTGTACATTTACATTTTGTAGTGATTAGAGGTCACCAAATGGAGATAATATATGTCAGGCACTGAAATACATCATAACTTGATGCCTATTGAAGAAAAAGAAAAAGAAAACATGTAGGTGTTTAATTTGCTAAAGGAAGCAAGCAATAGGTACACTTATACAATATAAAAGTAATGAAATGAGGACAAATGCAATTTGCTATTTTGCTATGGGCTTTGTTAGACTTAATCAGCAACTTGTTCATCTGGAAATGTATAATGAACAAAACACTGACAAACGTTTGTGGTAAAACTAATTCTGGCACAAGTACCTTGCTGCTATGTTGGTTAAACCACACACACACACACACACACACACACACAATGTAATTTTCTTAAGTGCATTTAGATTGAGGAAATGTTCCCCACTGGCAACCAGGTGAAAACAGAATCAATGACGACAAATAATAATTTGGAAATAATGATTAATTAATTTGGTTTGGCATTTACCTTCAAAACCATATAGCAGTTCAGTTAAGCTGTGTATACAGGAAAAACAACAACAACAATGCAAATAGATAAATTGGTGTCATTGCTTGATGCAGTGACATTACTCGTGTCATTACTTGTGATTAGCAACAAGTATAGGATATATAGATATTTATAACAGATTTAACAAAACAGTAGGTGGCGCTGTGACAAAACTTTGCAGGCATGCTGAGATCATTATGGCAATGGCACCTACCAATCCTTGCTTCAAAAGATCAAAATGTTGTCAAGATGTAGCCAGGAACATGGCTAGACCATTTTTACTTGGGCTCCAGTGAAATGCTGCTGCACCCCAGTAAAATATTACTGATAAATCCTCGTCTGATGGTGAAGATTACCAGATACCAACCTAAAAAACTAATTTACCCTGATAATATTTCAGCAATCATGTCCTGTGTATCTAGCAGCTGCTTGGATTCAGCGATGCCAGATTTGTAAATTAATTACTCTTTTGATCTAATCTGTCAATAGAGTTTGCAAAAAGATGTGAAATTGTTCACAATTCAGTTTAATTTATTCAAACAGACTCATGCACTGGTTTTTCACACCGTGAAGAGATACTTTATATAACAGAAAACAAAAAGTGCGCTGGCTAAGATGGATATTTACCTATAATCCATTGTAGGAAGCAAAACTTGCAGATCATTTGTCAGTGATAAAGCAGATCTTTATTGTGTGTGCAGTTTGTGAATAACTACTACAGGTAAAGACAAATTATATATCCATATATAACCGTATCAAAAAAGAAGAGTATCAAGATATGGGGACCTTTTTTCTATACCCCATTACTTTTAAAAAGGCTAGAAATGGTCCTGGATACAGTCTGACTTACAGTTTCATGTCACCATTATCAATTTTGTTAAGGCATAATTTAAAAATGAAATCAAAAATACATCCATAACATCTGCAAGGATTGGTCTAAAGATCATTTACACCAAATCTGGTGAAAATAGGACAATATTTGTAAAAAGAGCAGAAACAAATTTTGGCTGATGGTGGGGACTGAAAAAAAAAAGCCCACACAACAGAACAAATATGAATAATGTTTTTTCAAGACTTTGGGCCCTATTTTAACGATCTAAGCACATGGTCTAAAGCGCATGACGCATGTGCGCATAGGGAGTGTCCGAATCCTCTTTTGCTAGTTTAATGACGGAAAAAATGGTTGGTGCATCAGGCGCATGGTCCAAACGGGTTGTAGCTAGTCTCTTAATGAGTAATGGGTGTGTTTGGGCATAAAGTGCAATAAGCCAATCATAGTTTCATCTCCCATTCCCTTTATAAGGTTAGTTCACCCAAAAATGAAAAATTCTGTCATTAATTACTCACCCTCATGTCGTTCCACAGCTGTGAGACCTTTGTTTATCTTCAGAACACAAATTAAGACATTTTTTTTTGTTGAAATCCGAGAGGTATATAACCACCACGCTGTTTACATTCAGCGCTTCCAGGTTCTACGTCAGAACACCAGCTCAGTATTGGCCGGCTCCTGTGTCAGCATCACACACATGCGTCATGCTGCTCACGTGACCAACACCGGCCAATACTGAGCTGCCGTTCTGACGTAGAACCTGGAAGCACTGAATGTAAACAGTGTACAAGAATGACACAGAAGAGAAGATATTGTTGAATAAAGCCGTTATTTTTGTTTTGTTTTGCACAAAAAGTATTCTCCTCGCTTCATGACATTAAGGTTGAACCACTGCAGTCACGTCGACTTTTTTAACGATGTCTTTAGTATCTTTCTGGATCTTGAAATTGGTGGTTAAATTGCTGTCTATGGAGGAGTCATATACTTCGAATATATATATATATATATATATATATATATATATATATATATATATATATATATATGGATTTCATCAAAAATATCTTCATTTGTGTTCCAAAGATGAATAAAGGTCTTACAGGTGTGGAACAACATGAGTTTGAGTAATTAATGACAGAATTTTCATTTTTTGGGTGAACTAACCCTTTAAAAGCCAGTTGCGCTTGCACCATGGTGGATTCGCTATTTACATAGTGGAATTTGCAAGCGAGGAATCTCCAGAGAGGAATCCTTTTATTCTAAAAATTGTCCCTGTGTGTGTAACAAGTCAAGTGTATGAGTGTTGTGCACCCGCCTATAGGCGTGTATTACTAACACGCCCTTTAAATAACAAAAAAAAATAATAAAATACTGCGCCATTGACTTTAAACCAGGTTTTTGTTGATAAATGAAAACGCAGTCATTTTCAGTTTCCTCAAAATAGCAACACTGCAACAATGTGTCTGAACACACCTCATTTTCCGACCAGCACGCCTATGGGTGAACAGATGAGCGCGAGTGCATTTGCTATTTAAACAACTTGGCACTGGACGTGAAAATGAAAACTGCGTCAGGCTGAAACTAGCAAAAAACACTTGCGTCATGCCTGACGTTGCATTGCAGCATGTGTATGTTAGGGCCCCAAAGTTTTCAAGTAAAATTTTCAGACACAAAAAGGATTTGTTCAAACTATGAGACTAAACCCAATCAGTGTGCCGAATTTTGCGCCCTGCTACGAAAGAAGCAGAAAAATACGAAAGCAAAATAAGGGCTGATAACAAGTAAAGCAGTGACAGATTGCTTTGTGAACGTCCATCAAAAACACAGGCACCATCAGGGTTGGATTAAATGGATCACCCTCCTGACCTTTACCAACTCGCTCTGCTGCGCTGATCCACAACCTGCTTCACACACTCCAATCTCAGTCTTACTAATTCTGATGCTTTGAGAACAATCCCAAATCCACATAGAAACACATATTCTCTCAGCAACTGCTCAACGAGTCCGACAGCTGTGGCGAGAGCTCCTGCCTGCCTGTCTGTAAGCTTTAGCTTCTACCATCATGTCAGCTATGCTGCTGTTGTATACATGAGCTCTGTTACAACAACCTAGTGAGCTGCATCACCGTCTGCTGTAGGCGGCATCCTGACTGAAATGGAAGCTCATAAGCACACTGTAAGAACTAAATCCACAGAAAAATGGAAAAGGTGCTGGTAATTTTCTGCTAGTACATTATCTGTAAGGATTACAGAGGGGGATAAAAACTGCATAATTAAAAAAATAAATAAAAATTGTGAAAAATCATTATGAATGTGCCCTATTTTTATGGAGTGTAGTTTATTCAGTTTAGAATCTAAAATATTTGTGAATATGTAATAAACATGTAAAGGGTGTGATATGTTTAAATGTGACTGTAAAAAAAAAATGGTCTAGAGGAGACTTGAAACTCAATTTCAGTAGTCATTTACCTGCAACTAATCAAGTCCTCATTATCCAAACAACGTACACAAAGTCAACTTCATTGATCAAGCTGGCAAACTATATTTTGCTTAAATGTTATAACACATCGACCATCTGTGCAATTCATTTTATTCAGAATCACAACCCCTACCAGAGCTGATTTACAGCTACAAATAAGCAGTCTTTCAGATCTCAGAGGAAGTGAACTGTGAGACTGGAGCTGCCCAGCCGTGACCATAATTCAGTAATGCAAACAAAGCAAGCTTCAAAATATGACAGCTGGGAATTACTGACATTTCCTGGGAAATGGCTCCTAAACCTCATTACCCATTACCAACATTTACAGTGTTTTTTTTGTTTTTTTTTTGTTTTTTTTCTTCCATGTAAACACATTATTCCCACAATATAGAGGATGCGAGTGGAATAGAAGATATTGTGTGATGTTTTTCATTGGTACCTCAGCCATATGTGCGACAATCAAACAGGTCTGAATCTCAATAATATGAGACTCAGTTTAGGTATTGCTGGAAGCATGATTGGCCTTATTTCCAGATGGGGCTTTTTGGTTTCTATAAGCAGCTCTTATATTCACATGAATCAGAAATGTCAGTTAAAGTTCCTAACTTTATGTCTTTAAAAGCAAATTACACACATTTTTTCAAGATTTAGAAATGTTATACAGGTGCTGGTCATATAATCATCAAAAAGTTAATTTATTTCACTAATTCCATTCAAAAAGTGAAACTTGTATATTATATTCATTCATTATACACAGGTTGATATATTTAAAATGTTTATTTCTTTTAATTTTGATGATTATAACTGACAACTAAGGAAAATCCCAAATTCAGTATCTCAGAAAATTAGAATATTACTTAATACCAATACAAAGAAAGGATTTTTTAGAAATATTGGCCAGCTGAAAAGTATGAACATGAAAAGTATGAGCATGTACAGCACTCAATACTTAGTTGGGGCCCCTTTTGCCTGAATTACTGCAGCAATGCGGCGTGGCATGGAGTCGGTCAGTCTGTGGCACTGCTTAGGTGTTATAAGAGCCCAGGTTGCTCTGATAGTGGCCTTCAGCTCTTCTGCATTGTTGGGTCTGGCATAATCACATCTTCCTCTTCACAATACCCCATAGATTTTCTATGGGGTTAAGGTCAGACGAGTTTGCTGGCCAATTAAGAACAGGGATACCATGGACCTTAAACCAGATACTGGTAGCTTTGGCACTGTATGCAGGTGCCAAGTCCTGTTGGAAAATGAAATCTGCATCTCCATAAAGTTGGTCAGCAGCAGGAAGCACGGAGTGCTCTAAAACTTCCTGGTCTATGGCTGCGTTGACCTTGGACCTCAGAAAACACAGTGGACCAACACCAGCAGATGACATGGCACCCCAAACCATCACTGACTGTGGAAACTTTACACTGGACCTCAAGCAACGTGGATTGTGTGCCTCTCCTCTCTTCCTCCAGACTCTGGGACCCAAATGAAATGCAAAATTTACTTTCATCAGAGAACAGTCCTTTTTGTCTTTAGCCCAGGCCAGACGCTTCTGACGCTGTCTGTTGTTCAAGAGTGGCTTGACACAAGGAATTTGACAGCTGAAACCCATGTCTTGCATATGTCTGTGCGTAGTGGTTCTTGAAGCACTGACTCCAGCTGCAGTCCACTCTTTGTAAATCTCCCCCACATTTTTGAATGGGTTTTGTTTCACAATCCTCTCCAGGGTGCGGTTATCCCTATTGCTTGTACACTTTTTTCTACCACATCTTTTCCTTCCCTTCGCCTCTCTATTAATGTGCTTGGACACAGAGCTCTGTGAACAGCCAGCCTCTTTTGCAATGACCTTTTGTGTCTTGCCCTCCTTGTGCAAGGTGTCAATGGTCGTCGTTTGGACAACTGTCAAGTCAGCAGTCTTCCCCATGATTGTGTAGCCTACAGAACTAGACTGAGAGACCATTTAAAGGCCTTTGCAGGTGTTTTGAGTTATTAGCTGATTAGAGTGTGGCACCAGGTGTCTTCAATATTGAACCTTTTCACAATATTCTAATTTTCTGAGATACTGAATTTGGGATTTTCCTTAGTTGTCAGTTATAATCATCAAAATTAAAAGAAATATATCAGTCTTTTTGATGATATTCTAATTATATGACCAGCACCTGTATGTTTCAGTCCAAAATCAAAAATAAATAATTTGTCCAAAGAAAAGGTAAAAGCCACAAGTTATTTATTATACAGATTCAGATTTAATATTTGTGAATGTAATGTGTGAAAACTTTGAAACTGAAGCTCCAATAATATCGCTCAAGGATGGTGACATCATTTCCTTCAATGGCCTTTAGATTTATGAACTATAAGATTAGAGTGATGCAGTTTTTTGACCATGTAACATGTTGTTTCTAGTTAATTAATAAATGTTCCTCAAATAAGTTAATAGAATATTGGATGTTATTCGAGTTCAGCTCATGCTCACATATCACAGAGGTGCAAAGAAATTAAATTTGGATGGATTGCTACCAAAGAAAATATATGTTTTAAGATCATTAAAATTTGTATTTTTTATTTATGACAATTAAGCATATTTTCCTCCACAGTACTATGCAAAGAATGATTCAAATTCAAACATTATATTAGCAAATTATTTAATGCAGTGCAATAAAAAAACAGTTATGAATTTGTGTTGAAATGAGCTTAACTGCAAGAAACAAACAAACATGAATTTTATTCATTTATTTTTATTATTATTATTTTATTTTATTTATATTATTTTATTATTTATTTATTTTTTGACATTGACATGTTTATATGAGATTCCACTTGGGAAAACAAGGTAAAAACATCTTAAGTCATTCCAACTTGAGAAATGTCTGAAAATTAACATCTTAACTCATTTGTTAATTTAGATAATCAAAAGCAGACCAGATGATCAAAAAAAAAAAAAAAAAAACATTTCATTTCCAAAAACATATTCTTCTCAAGTCAGTGTCAATATCAGAGAAATGTGGAATAATCAAATGTGACAACTAGCCTGGACCTATACAAATCCATGGTGTCACCAGGAAACTTGTATAAGCACATAATCTAGTAAGAGGAAAAAACCCAACCCATATTTCAGCAGACGTATGACAGACAGATGTCTACTGGTGCTCAGATGGCCTCTGTGAAACGAGCCAGCCTGTAATAGGCACCCTGTTACTCTCCACACTCTGATGTTCAAAGAAGCTCAGTGAAAACGCTCTTCTATCACACTGTCTGGCCTTAGAATGAGGTCAAAAGCACATCTATCTTTTGTCAGTGAAGGCTAATGCAATATAATGACTTCAAAGAGGTCCAAGGCAGTAAAAAAGAGAGAAAAGTAAAGTACAGACTGTTCAAGACAGACAAACAGTGCATGAAGGCTGGATATCCTTTTAGAGGGTCAAGCAAAAACTGTTTTAAATCTTTGAAAATTAATACAAATAAATCTACTGAAAATGATTCTTAACATTGGTTCATATCCAGATTAAATCATACCCTAAAATCTAATCTTGTTTAACGTTCAATATTCAGATAAAGAATTGAAATTGAGTTGTTCTTGCTCTAAATATATGTAAAAAGGTAAAAAGTAAAAAAAAATAAAAATAAAAAAAATTATATGCATATACATACATACATATGCAGACCAAAAACACCATGCACTGTCAAAGCCAACCAAACAGTAAGGGGCTGAATCAATGACATGCTGGAATTAAACACATTATCACTTTAAAAGCAGCAATGGGGCGAGAGCCCCACGGGGAGGACAGCGATGGGGGACCCTATATGCCATGCAAAATCTATTTGAAAATGAGTCAGGGTGGACTTTTAACACAGAACACCAGCTTGCCTAATGAAAAGGTCCCCATGAAATGATAAGAATGGGTTTGTGTGCTCGATATTGACGTGCCCCATGGTGCTCTCTGAAGCTCAGGCCTCTGCTATCAATCAAAGTAGAGTGGAAACCCGTAATGTTCCCTCAATGTGATTTTGGGAATGCTGTGTACATCCAAATGTCCATGGCTAGAATCCATTTAATGAAAAATAGGGGGTTGGATAGCAGATAAAACATATGACTGGAAATCTAAGTGAGTCAAAGACTTAAAATGAAATTTAATTAACGGAATAAAAAAAAAAAAAAAAAAAAAAAGTACTTAATGTAAACCATCTCATTCATTTCCTTCCTTAGCATCCATTTTCTAAATGACACAGAATGGAAATACTATCAATTCACTGATAAGATTGATGTAACTGCCAAATGTTAATGGGAACAGTGTGATCATATGCCATGCGCCAATCTGAGATTACAGATTCTCTCTCCTCAACTCCTCTTTATTTTATTATTTCTGTTTGAAAAATCTCCTTCTGAGCCATCTCTTAAAGGAAAAGTCACTTTAGACCACCAAACAGAATCCTGTCATATTATCATGTGTTTAAATTATGCAAAACACTTGCATGTGCTCATTGTTAGTTAATACATTAATAACATTAACTAATGGGACCTTATTGTAAAGTATTACCAATAAATCCTTAAACCAATGACATACTCTCTACTTCAACAAATGGAAAATATAGGAAAGTGAACATGACTGCATTGCTAACATATACATTGACGTCTGAAACTAGTCTAAAAGCTTGCTGTGCTGGTCTTATAGTGAAGCGAGTTGAATGCTGATTCCTTAATAAGTGAGAGGTTGAGTATTCCCATTGGGTTGAAATAATAATTCAACCCAAAGGTGCTCATGTGTCACTAATGCTTCAATACTCTGACCTTCCTTTCTTCAGAATTATGCTTGATTCTCTGAAAAGAGTCTGCTGAGATTATCATTATCATTCCTGTGTTTCCTACAGTCCTGGATTTACAGCTAATGCCTGGGATTGCTCTCACCCTGACGGGATCAAGACGCACCAGGGGAGTGAAACGGACCTCACTCAGTGCATGTTTAAATCATCCCCCTCAACCGGCTGAACGATGTTCCAGGATCAAGTTAAGCAGAGTTCATATTAGCGATTAAAACACTAAATTCTAATGGTTCGCTAGGGAAGTGTGAGATTCAGAGAAAAAGCGTCTATTGAAAATGAAGAATTTTAACAGGTGATTTTCAGGCCACAGACTGAAATTTTGTTTAAAGTCCCTCGTAAAGCAAGAATTTGCTTCTATAAAGGGTGAAATGAATCAGGTTTTAATTATTTATTTAGGGCAATTTAAACTGTAAAACTGACATTGCTCACAAATATTCTTTTAGCCTAGCCAAGCCAAGCCAAGCAATAAAATACAATAAAAATCATTAATATTATATTCTTCATTTGGAGGCATACACTCCTCTAAATTATGATGATGCACACTTAAATTAAATTCAAGTTATTCAAACTCAGCAATGTTGAATTATTATAAATGTATATAAAACACTAATTAAATTCCAATAACAAAAAGTAAAGCATCGACAAATATTGCCCTAAAAGTTACACATTTTATATTGTAAGTTATTCACTCACTCATTCATTCATTCTGCTTTTTATTTAGTTTGCTGCAGATAGATAGATATTTTACATTTATTATTGTTATATTCTTCATTCAGAGGCATATAATCACATAAATTATCTAAACACTTCTGAAAATTCGATCTGTTATTCATACTGTGTAATATTAAATATTCATCAATTTATATGAAACAAATATTAAATAAAAAATATAATAAGAACAAATGAAACATGCCAAATATGCCCTCATTTATGATGATTTTCATTCAAATTGCAGTAAAATAAACAAACAAATAAATAAATAAATACAAACATTCTTCATTTAGAGGCATATTATCATCTAAATTATGATGGGGCGCATTTATGGAAAGCTATAGATGATCTGTTATTCAAACTGAGCAATGCTGAATGTTTATACATTTATATTAAAAAATAATTAAATTAAAAAAATAAAACAAATAAACAATTCTCAGGATTTTGCCCTCAGAGTTATACATGTTTTTTTGTTAAGTTATTTCTCTTTATTTATTTATTTATTTATTTTTGGTGAACGCTGGGCTTGATATGAGCTGGGAGATGAGGTCACATTTCTTTTGCCCCAGTATTTTGTTCTTGTGGTTCTTCAGCGCTGGCACAAATTCTCGCTGAGACGAGCTGATTGTTGCGCACACGAGGTCACGACGGATCACACAAGCACTGGAATTACATTACAGCTTATTTCAAGGCCAAGGAGCTCCTCCTTGATTCATCCATCTTGGTTTGATGCTGTAGGGCAAGTGCACGAGTCAATACTGCTAAGTTTGCACAGCTGCTATGTTGGAATGGTCACTAAAGGAGATA
This sequence comes from Elopichthys bambusa, assembly GCA_037101425.1. Classification (NCBI taxonomy): domain Eukaryota; kingdom Metazoa; phylum Chordata; class Actinopteri; order Cypriniformes; family Xenocyprididae; genus Elopichthys; species Elopichthys bambusa. Next base: position 5,070,295 of record CM074436.1, on the reverse strand, counting down.
TCCAGCTTTGACTGCTACGTAGCCTCAGGCCGCAGACAATGCAATAAAACGTGCTGTCAGGGGAGTAAGAATATACGCAGTACTGGCTTGACATAACACTTAAAAGATTACTTGCCCTATGGGCATCATGAACCGGAAACAGACGTAGGCCGATCCAGAGATCAAGAAGTCTTAAATGATATTTTGGGGGGCACTTAACCTCTTTGCCTCTTTTATGCTAAATGTAAGTCATGCACATTCACTAGCTGTAATGCAGTTATATGGTGATGGCTAACTAAAAAAAGCTTCATTTCAGTTTAACTACATGCAGGATGCACGAGAAGAATGTGAAATCTTTGCTCGTGGATCCACTTTTTGAGCCAATCATTTGAAGCATTTCACTCAAGATGTCATGTGACTAATCAATTTAGAGCTACAGGAAAATGTTGTCATGACTGATGACCTCATGCACACTCGTAATCTCTCGAATGGAACTATATTATGCATTTGTAAAATAATAAAATAAAATAAAAACAATGAAATAAAATATGTAAAATAAATAAATATAAACAAACAAACATTTATATACCAATCAATGAAGAAAGATGTTATTTTTAGGAGCAGGGGGTGTAGTTACAGAAGAGGTCATGCTAACCAGTCAAACCTTGACACAGTGTCATAACTTTATATTGCTATATTTATATAGTATATCATGTCAATAATAGTATACTGTTAAATATAAAAAACAAGCATAAAAACATTTCCTTTTTCTCAGCAGTTGCTTTGTGCATCACTTGTTTTCGAACCACTTGTTTGTTATTAATAAAGTAATAAAATAACATTCACTCACTGCTCTTGACTGAATAACTTTAATAAGGATTAATTAATCATGGTGTTTAATTTGTACAGTGAAGACTATGCAGTGTTATTTTACATTTGCTAAATTTATTACATTTCTGTACCTGAAAACTACTGCCAGACCTACCTGAAAAACCTGAACAGCAGTTCATTTATATTTGTATCTTTGATATATTGTATTTATTTGTGCTTTTGGTTCTTGTAATTCGATTATTTGTTCTTATTTCATTACTGATTGTTTACTAGTCTTTAATAATGTTTTAAATTGATATTAGTTAGGCTAGTAGTTTTAGCTGTGGTGTCGAAATTGGAATTGTGAATTTCCACTGGAATCTAAACATTTATCATACACACGGCGCAATGCGACACCAGGCGTAACACAAGTGTTTTTTTGCTAGTTCCAGCCCGACACGATATCATTTTCACAAACGTACTCACGGCCATCTTGGTGTCATTACTGCCTGTTTTTGCAAAAAATATTTATGGCCAGTACATTTTCTTAAGTCACCGGCCATTGCCAGGTGTGGTAAAATAGTTAGTTTTAGGCCCTGGCATGAATATTGCATTGTCACCAACATAACAGTCAAGAATCAGTCAAAAAGACACAAATTCACAATTCTAGTCACCGTTTTATCTCACTCAAACACTGAATTATGAAAAATGCAAAGCCCCATGAAATCTCTTGAGAGCACACTTTTCTTTCCAAGCTATGATGTTTACAACATAGCCATGAACCATGATTTGCAACTCGCCGCTGCTATTTGCCAGCAGGTAGTATTAGGAGGAGGGATATTCATAGAGCAAACATTTCTATTTGCCCCTGCATGCAAGATGACTCCTCATTTTTTATTTTTTTTTTTCTTAGAAGAAAAAGACTGAATACTGTATATGCAAAATACATTTTAAATGCAACCACACTAGGGTATATAGTAGACGACATCAAAAGCAAACAGACAAAAAGCTACAAAGCTCTTATTTCATGGGGTCATCAAAAAGAAGTGCAAGAATCAGACCTCAAATAACAAGCATCAAGTCATGTTAAGTTCTGTGTCTGTAGTATATTACATAAAATCAATCTCCTTTCACAAGCTGACATTACATTTCTCCACTCTAGAGCAGCACAGCAAGAAGCCTTGTTATGTTCTGCATAGTGAAGTGAATCATTCAAGTGCTCTATACACGGCCAGGCACTTTTCATCTTTTATTCAAGCCTGATGTTGTCATTGTGAAACAGTATACCTGAAAGTGCTTGGAAATGGTCTAAAACATGGGACATTTATTTGTCCTAATGCTGATCCTTTTCTCCCTAATTTTGTCATGGCAAAGCAGCTGACAGACTTTCCTATTTCACTTTCGGCTTGACAGCCAGTGGCTCAAATGACTAGTCCACTTCTAGACATCTTCGAACCTTGAATACATCTACTAGGAGGTCAATCAAGTCCCAGTATTGTCCATCAGTACACTAGTAGACTTGCTATCACCAATGATGCTAATGAGGTCCAAGGCTTCAGCCTGCTGGCAGTCTGACCTCTTAATATGGATGAAAATGTGTTGCGGCAGAGAAAGTATTGCTGATTCTTGGGTAAAGTAATGGGGCCTACTGCATCTATACAGAAGTTGTTGACTCATTAACTGTATCCAAAATAAACAAGCAACAAACAAAAAGAAAAACAAAGAAAACTGCTACAGAAACCAGACTGCCTGCTGTTCGGATGATACAGTATCTAGTATCTGCAACTTTAAAGGCTTCAAGGAGTCAATAAGCATCTTGAAATGTCGAGAACATGGCCTGCAACATCAAAAGGCAAACCAAAAAGATGCATTTGAAAAATTAATGAGCACAATTCGTACAGAATGGTCTGGAGTATTCATACAGTTTGTTTGAATAAACAAAATAAGTTCACAAATACTGTACAAAGTTCAGCTCGAACTGCTATTGATCCTTTCCCCATCATGTTGACTAGAATAATTAGTATGCAAGGTAAAACTTCATTTTGATAGTCCACTATAAACATTCTACTAACTATAAGTAACTTTGCAACTACATGTCAACTAGCAGTCATTAGAGTAGTAGTAGACTTAATAACACTTTATTTTGATGATCCCCCAACAGACCTTTAGCACTAGAGAAACAAGCCCACGGCCATCTTTAGAATTTTGTGGTTGATCTCCTGTTTTGTAATTTAGTGTTTGTGTTGTTGTTGTTTGTTTTGTTTTTTGAGAAAGCATACAAAAAAACTTTTTTGACTACTATTACCCCATAACCTCACCCCTACCCTCACCCAACCCACTGCACTATAGGACTTAGACAGATACATAAATAAAATGGGATGAAAAACATAGATAAGCAAAACAAAACAAAATTTAATAATAATAATAAAAACAACAACAGAAGTAGTAGATGTAGATTAATTATCCACAATTTCTTTGACTATAGACAAAGTTACAGGTTTAGTGTGATTAGCCCGTGCAGATGACAAATCCAGATATACTGTAGTATCTCAAATAAATAATGTAACCACTGCTTTAAAAAAAAAAAAAAAAAAATGAGGAGGTTTCCAGCATTGAACTAGTAGCTTCTTTGCAGCAGTCATGGCATCTAGCCAGAATTTCTCTCACTTAGAGGAAATTGAAAATTGTCATTCAACAATAAAACAACAGGATCTTTGGGAAAACGAATCCTAGTAGCCTTGTACAAAATGTAGCTCTGTATATTTGTATGGCATCGCTGTCAAAGAGTAATTAGCTGGTGAAGTGGATTTACTTATTTCAGAGTTAAAGGTGCAATGTGTAGAATGTGGGAGAATCTATTGATATATGCAATATAATATACATAACTGTTTTCAGTGGTGCATAAAGACCTTACATAATGAACAGTTATGTTTTTATTACCTTAGAATGAGCCATCTCATACACCGTGGGTCCCCCCCTCCATGTTAAGTCGCCATTATGCGCTGGCATGTTTCTACAGCAGCCCTTAATGGACATACATTCTACAGAGCGTGTTTAGTCACTATATTGTTCTTCTTCTAAATCGTTTGTGTTTTTAGAGGCAGCTTGCATCGTCACCTCGTTCAATACGCATATTAGTAGTAGTAGTCATCTGGTTTATTAGAAGCTTTGTTCTTTGGTGGAAGTAAGAAGAAACCTCATTGCTTCACACAGCCTACTCTGCTGTCTCAGACGACGATATCTTTGTCTTCTGTTGGCCAGACGGCCATCGTAGCTTCTCCGAAAGGAAGGGGTGCGAGCCGTTAGTTGCAGTTCGCAACCTCACCGCAAGATCCAAAATTACAATTTAAAATCAGTCAGAGCTAGAAATGTATTTTCATATTTACAGGTAAAGTTTTATAATACTTTCTTTGAACCCCAAACATCATTTTTTTATTAGGAGAAAAAAGAGCAAACCTGCAATTGTTACCTTAAAGAGCTATTTCTAACCGATTTAACCCACACAATTAATTTAGCTGATATAAACTAATGTATTTAGGGTAATTCAGTGATGGTAAATAATATTTTTGACTTGAATAAAATGAGTTAAGGAGACGACTTTTGCATGAATAGGAACAACTCAAATCTTCTAAAAATGCAAAAACATACTTAAATCTACTAAGTTTCATATTATATAAAAAATGTAAGGATTAAAAAACATTTTTTTTTTTTTTTTCAAGCTTTCTTGTTATAGGTTGCTGTAGCTTTTTATCTTGACATATTTTCTTGAAATTGTCATCTCTCAGAAACTGGTATACAGCCCAGATTCATTTCAAATGCTCAGTCTGTACTTTACAAAAGCTACAGATTGGCCAATCTTGATAAAATCAAGAAGGAGAATGTGACAGCTGCAGAAGAATTGATCCGGCAGCACAGTCGGCTACTTAGCCGTGACTGCGTCAGCCGGCCGTTCCTGGCAGTAAATTAAGGGGTGGAAACTGTTTCCCTTCTCGTGAGAGATCTGCTAAACGCTCTCATGCGTGGTTCTGTGTTGGCTGATAGATTTAAAGGCACCCACAAAAGCATCAGAGTACCAACAAAATTTACGATGGTAAAAGATGAAAATGAGACTGAGAGAGAAAGAGAGAGTGGTCTTAGTGAAAGTCTTTTAGTCGGTGAAATTGGTGCAATGAAGGCCTAGAATAATTATACACTTAAATATGACTACACAGGGAAATAATTTAAAGGTTATTTTGTACTGCAACGTAGCAGAGAAGGAGCCACAACTTGAGTGGCAATCATCCACAAACAATTTACATTCATGCATATAAAATAAACACTATGCGGATCATGGTTTCTGAACATAATTTCAAAATGGATAATGGATGTCGCGTTTAGCATCTCTTGTTCTGTTGTCCCCGCTTTGCTGTAGAGCCAAATGTCAGACTGATTTGTGCTCGCACGAGTCAATAAGTCGTGCGAGCACAAAATGAGGGGCCTCAATTGTATCATTCATTAATAACACAATTAACCAGAACGGCTAATATCGTGTTAATAGCTTTGTGAGGACTTGGCATTTGCTTTTTTATTACAGTGCGTGACTGATGCAAATGTCGGGAGCAGAGATTTCCAGATCAATTTTCCAAGGATGTATGATTTATGTTGATTGACATGAAATCCAAATCATTCATCCTTGTAATCTATTCCAACAGGGTAAAAAAATAAAAAAAGCCTATAAAACGACAAACCATGTTTGTCAACCATTTTTTTCAGCCTTCTGTAAAATAAAGACACTTTTTTACAATCAAATCATTTCCCAATAAAATATAAAATCAAGTACCACCCTGCATACCTTCCGAAATCCTTTACAATACAGACGTAAAAGGGTTATGAATGTAGTTTTAAAAATGTCTGAAAAATTTAGAAACATAACAAGACACATGTCTGTAATTGCTACTTATAGGGACAAAAAAAAAACTTAACTGTTGGTGCAGTCCAAATGGGTCTGATGACAGCAAAAAAAAAAAAAAAAAAATGATAATAATAATGTTTTTTTCTTTTTTTTTTCTGTTGACTTCAAAAGCAGACAAAAGACAACATTTGCTTCGCATCACTTCATCCTTTAAAACCATTATATTAAATTCCCCTGAAATCAAAATTTAAGTTTGAATATGTTAGCCTTAAGGTTATGAATAAGCTGGTGTGTTCTAGGGATGTGATAGTGAGGAAATTTCCCCACCGGTTAATCGACATGTGACAACAACGGTAATACTGGTATGGGTGGGGCGGATCTGAAGTTTTCCCCTCTTTTTTCACCTCGCTTTTAAATCGCTTACGGTGCGTGTCCACGGGCGCAGAGCAGAGTGAGCATTTGCAGTTAATTTCTATGGAAGCTCAACAGAAAATGCCCACTTTGCTCCGTGCCAACGCACACAATTACGAATGCTTGTGTGGCTGTGTGCATTTTACTTTTGCTTTAGAATTAGCGCCAATTCGGGTGTGGCAAATGCTTGAATGGTGGGTTCACAAAAAACAAAACAGTACAATTACAAACTTGCTTAAACAGGCACTTTTACATTTCACCTTGAAACCAAATCTCCCGCCATCATCTTTGTCAGTCAAGAGTGAGGCGAAGTGAGATGAAATCTGACTGCTGATCTGTGCTGAGCGTCTTGGCCGACGCGTTCAGTTTGTGTCAAGTATCTGTTCTCTAACTGAACTAAATGATTTTTATTACTATAAAATATCAGAATGACAGTGGGGGTGGTGCCACAGTGGGCAAGTGATGATACCGGTGTTGTGGCTGAACACCGGAAACACCATTAACACCGACTATCGCAGCAAGCCTAGTGTGTTCCAAAACAATGACAAAATTCGCATTTAGGAGATTTAAGTATTCAAAACTTACAGTCTCTCACTTCCGCTATAATGGATCACGGATTTTCATGACATCATGGCGGACTTCAGCTTCTCTTCAGATCTTCTGTCCAATTAAATGCTCTCTAGAATCTGAAGTCCCGCCCCCACCTACACTATAAACAGATGCTGAAGCTGCAGCTGAACTCGGTCATTTGTTCACACATTTACTAGTTTCTACATGGTGAATGGCACATGGTGCATGAGGATAGGGAACGATTCAGACAGTGTAAAAATGCTTTCCATTGACACGAATTAAGTCACTGTCACGTTAGTGTCACATGAACCAATGCAGCGCAAGCACCGTTTGCATCGGCCCAGAGACACGAGAGCACAGACCGGATCATATGCGCAAGTCGGCACAGACCACAGACGGTTCGGATTTGAATTCTACAAACCATGCTATATTTTAAAGCGATATGGAGGAGAAACGGTTAGAGATTATAAGCAAAATTGGGTTTTATGAGCTCAACGGCTCTGGCCGAGCTGTGATCTAGGCAAAACGCTATTGGCTATTTTGAAAAAAAGAGGAGAAGCTTCTTCCTGTTTCATTGGAAATTACGTCAACACAGTGGATAAAGCTGTGCGTTCCAAGGCACTTCAGTGGGCCTTTAATCAACTTCATGCCCAATGTAAAATCTGGGTCCTGAAGTAAGCTCTCAGTCACAACATGCTGGCAGGTTTAGAATAATCCTGATGATGCAACAAGCCTGGAAACAATATATTAATGCTTTTGTAATGAAATCTGTAGAATAATGACTAAATGTCAATGGTCAGGATGCCTCATCTTTTCCATCCCTGTCTAATGACGTCGGTCGTCTTGTCACTACGCAACTGCTTTATGGATTTTGATTGACCTTTATGGTACTACAGTGGAGCATCTAGCACAATAGATCATACTGAAGTCAACATTTCATTCACTCATACACTATTGTTTTCCTCCACAGAAGTAGTTTTTCTGAACAAAATGAAGTGTTTTTGCTTGTGCAAACAATTCTAGGGTGTTTCTTTGGCCAGAAAAACAAACACAATGGAGTGAAAATCACAGAAAATCCGTTATTTCTTTAGTCTGATAAAATATCCTTACTTGAAGACACAGTTGTGAAAGCATATCTCTAGTATGTTATTTTCAGATAAATAAATGATTGGCCATTTTGTTCCACTCAAGTGTGTTCTGAAATTGCACACTTTTTTCACTGCTTACACATTACGTCTTAAAACGTGGCTGGAATGTCACTTTTCTACACAGTGATACGTTTCTTTATGCATTTTTTGTGGCACTTGATACATTTCTGATGAGTAGCACTCTAAGTGGATTTTATTCGAAACAGATGAACGCAAATCTGGCAACGTTGGTTGTTCTACACATAGCAGTTCTAAAATGAAATCTCCAGTGAGTGGGGCTAAAAAGTTAATACTCTATCGCATTTGAAAATAATGTACCACCCACACAAAACTTAACTTATAGTGTTAACAATTGCAAACAGGAGATTTTATCTCTTTTATCATGATTCGAACTAGGGATGCACCGACACCAACACCAGTATCGGTATTGGGCCCAATACCAAGCTCGTGTACTTGTACACATACTTGTAAAAATACTCCCGATACCAAAGACCGACACCTCGTGTGACATACTCGTACTCAGTCCTTAAAAAATGGTATCTGTGCATCCCTAATTCGAACACAAGCGCTTCACATCACAATCACAATGCTGTACCAGGTGAGCTCCCAAACAGTTTTACTTAGTCAGAAAAGCCATGGTTATGTGATGCAATTGTCAAAATATATTAATTTACAAATCATGCACAATGGTAAAAGTCTTTTGGGGTCATAACATAGTATTGTGCAAGAAAGTACATGAACAAGTCGGTATCAATGGATGGATAATCTACCCCTGTAATCATAATTTGTCTGAAAAGGAATAAAAGTTGCTGGTGTTTTACTGCCACTAGTGTTCATTTAAACTGGATACTGCAGTGAATTGTATGTATAGGTACATTTTTGGCATGTTTTTCCAATGAGTCTATGTTGCAACATGGACACAGACTGACAAGGAATCAAACATTTGCAGGTTGATGTATTATAGTCCATCACTAAATATTGTTAAATGGGACATATAATGCACCTTTTACAAGATGTAATTTAAGTCTCTGGTGTCCCCAGAATGTGTCTGTGAAGTTTCAGCTCAAAATACTTTTAACAGCTCACACTTTGGTTGCTCAACAACAACAAAGCTGGAGAATCTTACACAGCCAAATTGACGATTGTTAGTAATGGTGTTCAGCCTTACATTGTTCAAACCGGAGTCGGACTCAGTTACAACTTATAAAACGCAACTGGACGTTTCTGACTGGTTAGTGGATACATGTATGTTGTTGCTGTGGAGTTGATTCAGTTCATCGACTAGCATGTGCCATCATGTTAATCTTTTTTTGCAAATCCAGCCTTGAATGGACCCTTATTTGTGAAGCAGTCTGGCGTAAAATGATGGCATGGCAACAAAACTCTACTACAACAATTATTCCTCTTCTCTAAAGCAGCCCAACATGACCTCACCCCCTTTGTTGCGTGTTTCCAGGGCAGGGTTTACATACATTTTAGGGTTAGTGATGCAACTCTTCAAATCTTTAAAAGAAAATATCTCCCTTTGCATTGAACTTTCAGCGTTGTAACTTTGCAGATGTTGTTTATGCTCAAACAGCAACATTACACACTAACTAAAGTTTAAAAAGTGAAATCATAATCAACCACCCGTTTAAGGACTGTGAAATCTGTTTAAAACAGCTTAATGTATTTGTGATTTTTATATATTGTTCATGATAGATATAACATGTAGATCATTCTGTTACTTTACATTTCGTGAAGTAAGCATACTGTCATGATGTTAGGGTATTCTGAGTGGTTGCCAGGGTGTTGCTATTTGGTTGCTAATATTTTCAGGTAGGTTGCTAGGGCAATCTTTTTGGTTTACTGATGTGAGTCCACCTTCAAGTCTCTGTGATATTAAAGGCTCTATGGCTTTTTCACTCATTTTATCAACTGGAAAACTCCAATCTGACAATAAAAGACAATAAAAGTACAAGAATATGCTGTTTTTCACTCTCTTTGGGCTCCCCAGGCTATATAGACAAATCCAATGTCACTGTATTTTGAAGCGGGAATCAATTTCTACAAAATATTATAAGATTAGAAAATGCATTCCCTTTAGTGTGGCAGTTAAAACATATTTCCTCATAAATATAACAATGCAACCGCTTTAGCTGTTCATACATCATATAATAGGTTCCAAAACAAACCTCTCTGGCCTTTTTTTTCTGTCCATGTCCTCTTGACAAAATGGGCAACCAGTCAGAAAGCAGAAATCCGACAGGTTCCCCTCGTCATCCTGTCTGGCAGCATCTAGTTCATCGTACACTGAAGGAATTCCACAAGCTGTCACCTGCCCTTTAACAGCATAAACTTTTAAACCAAAGTGTCAAAAACTCAAAGTGTGAAGCAACAGCATCTGGTTGGCAGACAGTCAATCTGTTAGAACATCAGTGGAGGTCAAACACATGAAGCTCTCATGAAGATTTTATTATAAGCTGATCTAATTTCAGGTCCACCAG